>VWPW01028184.1:101293-118115 GCA_013389825.1 Crypturellus undulatus | reverse complement strand
AAAAAAAAAAAAAAAAAAAAAAGCCCAGCCATTAAAGAAAAGAGAAAGCCTGCTGTCATCGCCACGGGGAAGCAGAGACACAAACCACAGCTCCGCATGGATGCCAGCCTTGCCAATGCTTGGAGCTGAAGGCAAAGCAGCCCGCTACAGCAGGGTATGAAGAGCAAAGCCAAAATTCCCTGCTAAATATTGCTGCCAAACAAGCCATTTCTTGTCAATATTTGTAAAACAAATTGCGCCTGTGCTGTAAATATCCTTGCATCTGTGCACTGTTTGTTTCGGCAGGAAGACTTGCAAACAAGTTTCACTTGCACTAGCAGAATAGCTCGAGCAACTCGGGCAGGACTCGGCTGCTCAGAGCGCCCACAAACAGCCCTCTGTGACCAGCGACAGGCGGCACCGCTGCTGCCTCCCTCCTATTGCTGGGACAGCACAGACACCTGTAGAAAAATTAAGCAATAGTAGGTACTCACAAGAAAAAAAAAAAAAAAAACACTTTTTTTTTTTAAATGCCTTGCAATTTACATCAGCACATACTAACAGACTGATCTCAGAATGCTCTAAAGGTAGCAAGCAGTTAACCAAAAAACTTGGTTCAGATTCAGACCCCTCTCATCCACACGTATCAGGACGTCCTTTGCCACAAGTCTTTCAGCCCACCTCACCCCACCCTAAAGGTTCAAAAATACTTGTTGGAACTTCCTTCTTCAGGAGGGTTTAGCGTAAGGGAGACCTCTGAAAAATAGCTATTTGTTTAGTTGGACAGAACATCTATTTTTTTTTTTTTTCCCCATAAAGAGTGATCTAAAAGGATGCACTGCTCAACCTTTCCAAAAGTGAATCACACCTACTGCCATGTTTACAACACCCTCTCTGTAGCACTGTTTGTCTTTCAGCAAATAGCAAACTGGTTTCAAAAGTCCTGGAATCAGAGCAGATTTGAGGAATCTGCTCTCTATTTCCAGGTCTGCCAAGCTCTTACAGAATGACCTTCACCTGGCAGCTTCACTTCTCTAGGAATAACTCAGCTTTCTCTCTGAATAAGAAGCTTAATTGGATAATAATTGCCCAGAAATTTATGATGGTCAGACAAAAGGCACTATAGGTAACAAGCTTCCTGTGAAATGTGTTAAGTACTTCCTGGAAGAGACTTTAAAATATATTTCTTGCAAGTAACCATAACACTACCATTCTAGGTACCAACACTTGGCAATAAGGAAAATGCAGAAAGTATTAGGACTTGAGCAACTAAGGTTTATTTTATAACAAAACTAAGGAAAACATCTCCTCCCCTCCCAACCACCACTCTCAAACTTGGAGACTGCTCTGCTGAATTAAGTGCCAAAACTCCCTGCTATTTTAAATAGAAGCAGTATTGGCTCTAAATGCTGAATATTCCCTTCCCAAGCCAGAGCTAAACATAGACATCAGATGGTTATTTCTTAGTTGTATTATAGCAGCGTTTTGAAGGGCTAAACAAACAGCCTCAACCATCTTGGGAATTGAAGAAGTGTTTGCACATGCAATGAGCCCCACAACAGAGAGCGAGATGAAAATGAAGGGGAAATTAGAGAAACAAAGAGGTCAAGCGACCATTCTGGAGTCAAGGAGGCCGATAACAGACTCAAGTCAAGAAGCCAGCCAAAGAATCCTATTCTTACTTACTATTCTATTCTACACTTACTGACAACCCAAAATTTGATGCTTTGGTTAGATAAGGAAACTGGATTTCAGGTGTGTAACATATTTCCACATGGCTTTTTTTCCCTCAGGAAAAATGTAATTTATTTGCTGACTTCTCAGCAGGTGGGGACTGGTAGAAGCTTCAGTGACCTCAGAGGAGCAGCCCCGCTCTCTGCCAGCTGATGACTTGGAGCACTGTCTCCATCGGCTGGGCAGGCCTGAAAATGTCCATGCTGTTGGACTAGCCCAGCAGAAGGCGAGCAGAAGGCAGAAACAAAGAACTCCACAGGAGAGCCTATCTGCCTAGAGGCAGGAGAAAAGCAGGACAGGTTAACTAACAAGAACACATCAACGGATGTACCAGCGACTTACTCTGGGTCACTGCTTTCTGACGCATGGAGATAGTTTCGAGAGGATGTATTTAAAGGAACTACACACTTTCCAGAGAAGATTCACATCTGAGACCCATGTACCATGGCAGGCCACCTTGTGCACAGGTAGGCAGCACACACCTGCTCATTCCTCCCCAAATTTGAAAGCACTTTCAAAAACAAGTCTCCCTGCCTCCCTACCTTCACACCAAAAAGAAGCAAGCCACCACGATGAACCTACCAGCACAGAAGCAGCTCTTTAAAAGAAAGCACATTTTATTGAGAAATGCTAGTGAGGGGATGCTCCAAAGCCAATCATCCTGTCGGTCATGTAACACAGAGCCAGAGCAGAGCCGTGCTGCCCTCTGACCGAGGTGTCACACAGGGGATTCCTCCTCTTCCCTGCCTGTGGCAGGGTTGCAACAGTCAGTCTCTCAGGAAAACAGGTGCTGGTTGGGGTCTCCAGCTTCTGGCTCAAGAACCTGCTGTCAGAGAAGAAACCGCAGCAGCCGTGGGGAAGGAACAAGCCCCTGCCAATGGCCTGAGGCGGAAGAGTTGGTGATACAAACACTTCCTAAAGTTATGAAGAAACTGCACAGGGTGACATGTGTTCATTTTTAGGCAGCAAGTTACATGGCCACCAGAAAAAGTGAAGTCAGCAATAAAATCCAACAGAGGAAAGAGAAAAAGGGAAGAAAAATAAATAAAAAATTCCCCCCACAAGACCAGAAAACAGTGTGTCACATACCCACAGTCTATCCAGCTGATGGTGCCTCGTCCCTTCACCTCTTGGGCCACACTGGACAGTAACCTGAGTGAGCTATCCGCAGCAGCAGCTGAAAAACCAACAGCAGCACCATTACCCCAGGTAGAACACAGCAGTTGCATTCCCTTTTTGTGAGGCTCTAGAAAAACATTTTTCTCAAGTTTGAAGAAACCAGTAAGAGAAAGGAGTGAAATCATCCCTAAGCTGGAAGCAGTGCTGGTTACAACTGAAGTTTTGTGGCTCTTTCCTCTTCTCCTCCCCGCTTAACAACAGAGTCCCGCCTTCAGGCGGGCATCCTGCCCTATATCTATGTGGCTGCACTGCCCTCACACAGACCAGCTTCTACCCATCACTGCCCTTCCCTGTAGCAGAGCATTAATGGCTTTGAGACACATCTGGTAAGGACCGCACTTCGTTTAGGACCCTCCTCTGCTTAAGGGCAAGTCTTTTAGTGTCTCTGCCAGCCTCAGCTCCATCCCTGTAATACACAGGTAACAGGACACAGTTATGCTCATAATATCACTGGGAAATGCCCAAACCAACAGCTGTCAACAGCTCTAAACTGTTAGTCAAGAGCACCCAGAAAGGGCCCTTCCAATAATATATAAATATTAAACTGAGATTTTACTTCTTTAGAGTGCCACATCACCTGTACAGACTTTGAAAAACATTTATTTTCAAAATACTATTATAAAACAGTGTTAAAAACAGAGGAAAGGAGAGAGAAAACCAAAACAAAAACAAAAAAAAAAGGAAAAAAGGCAGGAGCACTTGGGAGAAAAAGTAATGATTCAGAGTATCAATTTCCTCCCAAAATATAATAGAAATTATATCCCATCCCAATAAACAGAAAATAGAAATTAAAAGTCTTCTCCAGATCCACTTAAATACCACTGCTGTTCCACGACTAGTAAGAATATATGATGATGGGAATGGCTATACTGGGTTAGAGCAAATCCATAATGTCCAGTAGCTTGTCTCCAATGGGGGAGAAAGTAAGTGCTCGTGGTCAGAGTAGAAAAGCATGTAGTGATAGTTCCCCTTAAATAATCTCCAAGTCTCCACAATTTATATCTCAGTCTCCTGAGCCAGAAATATTATTTTTCTGTATTCAACAGCCCTCACTTGGGCCTGATGCCATCAGCGACGCCAGCCCCCGCACATTAGCTGTCAGGAAACTCTCCCACCCCAGTGCTGCTCCCATGCAACTGCCACCTCTTCTCCAACACAGGCATGTAGATGTGTGTGGGAATGTTTCATATGCAATTAGAGCAGAACAGCTTGACAAACATCCTTTAAATAAAGAGGCAAATTAACACAAGTGTTTGGGATCAGACTCTCTTAAGACTCACTAGTTGAGCAACCCTGGCAGAATATCCATCTGGTAGAATGGAAAACATCTCCTGTAAGCGAGGACATCTCCTGGAACAGCAGCTCTTCTGCATGAGGCAAGAACATTGATCTAGTTTTGCTCGGCTGAAAAGCAAAGACCTCTTCCCAGCAATATCATCAGTTGTTAGACATCTCATCACAGCGGAGTGATGCGGACCTACAATTAGAGCTGTGCTTTTTCTCATCTTTTTTCCCCCCATTCCCTTCATTCTTATAGGGCAGTAGTTAGGCAAGAGCTTTCCAATTGTCCAAAGATCACTATTCTAGAAGGAGGCATTAATCACACAGTCAATTCTGTATGCGAGGCTTTAGGCTGCTAAAGCCAACCAATTAAATAATAAAAACAAGGAAGAAAAAAAAAATCTCCACAACATGGCTTTTGAAGGATGCCCAGAGGGCAACATTTATTTGATGAGTGTCAGAGACAAAATGTTCTGGTTGTGCTACTAAAAATGAAAGAACTACCACTAAAAACGTTAAGTGTAAAAGGAAATTTTTCCCTTTAAGGAGCTGAATAATACAGATGGTTTTTTATCTAAAGGGCTCATTTCAAAATCAAAAATTTTTAGAAACTCTTTTATGACTTCCACTTTGAGCTTGTACAAAACCATTTGGCCAATTTTGACGACTTAAAGTTCCCCATTATAACAGAATCTAAATATTTTAACAAGATTCAAGTCATATACTCTCATTTTAGTCATTTCCAAATGAACATTTCTTTAGAAAATAAACTTAATTATATCTCTATCTCCATGTTATCTGAAAATTTTCTTATCTGGTATTTGGGGAAATACTGGGTCATGATATACTGCTACCATTGGCTGCACAGCAATTCTGCAGGTATCATTGTGCTTATTTGAGATACAACTATAGCACAGGCTAAAAAGGGAGAACAGAAACCCCAAATAAAATATTACCTTGCATTGATTGCTCTGCAGGAAAGGAAAGGAAACAACAACAAAAAATCAAAGCCTATACATCTAAACAATATTTTAAAAGGCAACTTAGCTATGACTTTTTCTTTCTGCTATTCAATGAATTCCCTAACTGCAACAGCATTCTCCACTTGCATGTGGAGCTTAAAGACTGGTCCTTTATTTCACATGGTACCACAAATTATCCTTCACAAAGAGGACACTTGGAGGGAAAAAAAAAAAAAAAAAATGGTGCAGCAGGAGAGGAAAGTATATGAGGTGCAAAGCAGAGAAAGGAACAAATGGCAGAGCAAAAAGAAGAGACCAGCAAAACTGAACAGTTAGAAAGAACAGCCTGAATGACAGAGGAGATAAAGAAAATATATAAGGGGACGAGTGGCATAAGGTGCAAGAGGGAGAAATGGCACATCTCACAGGAGGCTTATTTTTTATTTTAATATTTTGCTAAATTAAAGTTGAAAGACAACCATGGGACCCACAAAGATGCCAAAGTAAAGACGGTTTCATTCTTGTATTATAACTTTCATTAAGCCTTTCAGTGCCACCAGGAGACTGAAACTTGCAAAGTACCATGACAAGCACACAGCTCCGGCAGATTGCTATTGCAAGCAGCCATGTTTGGAGACAAAGCCAGAATAAAATACATTTTCTCCAAGGTGACAGTGAAATTAGTAGAGCAAATTAAGAAGTGTCTTCAAATTGAAAAACCACAGGAATCTCTAAGGCCTCTGGTCCTAAAGAAGCCCATATACTATAGTGTACAGTCAGATAAGACAACACAGGACAGACAACAAACACAGGAGGAGACTTTCAAATACGTACAAGCACCTGAAACGATGCAGAGACATTCACAAATCCATGCAACCTGCTGGGTCGAGAGAGTTGCGACATTCAGAAAAAGGAGAACTTACCAGATTTGGAATACAGCACCAGCACATTATTCCGCGTCCTGAGAAGCTTCTTGAAATCCTTGTGGTCACTTATTTTCTCTATGAGCGGGGACACCTTCAGCGAGGACAGCAACGGCGGCAAGAACACCTAGGGGCACAATAAGCCGGAAATATTAGTAACAGTATCCACGCTGCGAGGCTAAACGCAAACTGCTCAAACGGCTTTGGAAATCGCCTTGGCCTTTTTGACAGTCTCGAGATGCACTTTCTTAAATCAATTATTGTATTGATCTATCAGTAAAAGCTAAGAAAAGATAAACATGATTTATTGAGACTAGAGCATTACCACTCTCAGAAAATATCCTTAAATGGCAAGATGAGAAGAACACAATATCAAAAAACGTGTTTTTGTTTAAGAAGTCAGCTGCCTTACAAGCTTTTTCCTTAATTAGATAAAAACACCTACATAAATTTAATAGACTGTCACAACAAAAGTAGCAAATTGCCACTTGGAAAGCGCTCTTGCTCCTAGACCTCCAAGAGCTTTGCGAGCCTGATCAAGCACTTCACCCAACTTCCACAGCTCTAGAGGTCTCCTGCTTTGGGAACAGGATCAAAATGACATCGAGCAAACGAGGGCAAGGAAAACAGAGTTTGTAGCCAACCTAGTGCCTACATGAGGGCACTAACAACCACAGGCACTGGCTCTGGATTCCCCGGTCACATTTCCACTGTTCTCACAGACAAATCATTTAATCTTCCTGCATCTCAGTTCTGCATCTATGCGAAGAAATGATATATTTTGTTGCACCTTTTGTTCTAGTTAGATTATGACCTCCNTCTATGCGAAGAAATGATATATTTTGTTCTAGTTAGATTATGACCTCTTGAGAATAGAGACCATTTTTTACTCTACCAGAAAGTGAAATTTCTAGCAAAATATGGCCATAACCTCAGCTGGAAACCTCACTACTCATTTATACTGTAATAATCTTCAATAATAATATTCTTATCCATCAGGCTATGCTGCCTCCCTTCTGCACTGTAATAACTTCATGGAATCATTATGGAGTGGAATGATTATAGGAAGCTTAGCTGGAGAAATTATCTAGTTTACATTCACCTTATACCAAAACCTTAACACCTAATTGCTTGCCTAAAAGCTTTAGTTCATTTGCCTGACACACAGGAGGTTCAACATTTCCTTAATTACAGTACTAATTTTTAGCACAGCTCATTCCAACCAGGCTGTAAAATTTGTGTCCGGAGTGGATGTGGGAGAAGGAAGAGCAGGTTCTTCTTGCATTTCATGTACCACAGACTGCAGCACTCACGAGGCACTATGCCAATCAAAGGCTCAGCCCAAGGCACGATATTTCATTACAAATTCAGCTATTTGCAAACACTACGTTGCTGAAGCACAGAAACAAAACCTACCTCCTATGAAACGTGCTGGATTAGGGAGTTTTGGAATCCACAAGGTGCAATGAAGAAGTATGTTGAAACAGCTGCATTCCTCAAACGTGTTTCAGGACGCGTTTGAGAATTTGAAGTTATAGACATAGATAGATTACCATAATGTAAACTATAAAAGCACAATAGGCTGAACAGGCTTAGAGCGAACAGGTTATCCCCCAGTGCACACAATATCCCCAACACGAGAGTCTTGTTGATTAGATGGTCTAACTGTTAAGAGGAAAGAGGAAAAAAAGGAAAAAAAAAAGTCCACAGCACTTGCAAGTTCGTCAATATGAACGTGCTTGATGTCCAGAGCTCAACCTTCATATCCAGGCTGATGCATGTGTCATACATATATTTCTTAAGATAAATACATGGTGTTGCCAATCAAAGGAGACAAATATAGTTGCGCTAAGCGAGGTGACACACGCATGCAAATTCATGCTCAAAACCCGCTGCAAAGGTTTTGCAGCAAAGATTAATCCAATATGGACTTCATGAGAAGATCTCTCTAATCTAGAATTTATACATATATGTTTTAATTTAGGTGAAGAAGAAGAATTCTAATTTCACATCTGGCCTACTCAAGACTTACGGTTTTATGCCTTAAGTCTCAGAGGCTAAAACTAAATTTTGCTGGAACTAAGGATGAACACAAAGGCAAAGAGCTGAACTGTTTTTTTCTTCTCTCTGGCTTAGAAAACTGGTATCAAATAAGGGTTATTCTAGTCTACGAACTCACTGCTGAAAAGGAGGAACTGAACTAAAAAGGCTACAAAGGCCACTTCCAAAGTGACACCAAACAGTATTAGGGACTTTGTTTAAAGCATCTGTACACATTTACCAATAGCTTGGAAGTACACATATGTCTTTTCCAGATGGAAAGGCTGTTTAGCCAATTTCAGCTTTTTTCATCTTATAATGGCAGAGCTATAAGCCTTTGAAAAAAGGGATTCTGGAAACGATGACAACTTTAACTACAGCCTCGGCCGCATTGCTACTGACAGGAGACTCACTGCGCCTGTGGAACCTGCGGTTTTCGAGGGAGAAGCCCCTCACTCTGCACGTACCTCCGCGACTCAGCCCCACTGCCCCTGCAGTCTTTACTACCCACTGATCGCTCCCTCCCGGGCTTCTGCTGCACCTCCCACTGATGCCAAAGTTTCAAGCAAAAGGCACCAGGGCAGGCACGGTGCTCCCAGGCGCACTCATCTGCCCTGCGGAACAAAGCATCATCCCCCACTAATTAAGATTAATGTTGCAGTCCCTCCTGGTTATAGCAGCTAAACATCCAAGCTGACGGCATCAAGTTGGACAGAAACAGCGTTTGCAGGCTTGGGAGGGTTAGCTTGGTTGGCTTTTCAGCTTTATCATGATGGAATTAAAGATCCTACCCAAGGATGAAAAAGCTTTCCCTCACAGCTCCCCAAGAACCCGCACCTCCATCATCAGCTCCACCAAAGTAACCAGCGGCAGGTAGTCACATGAAGAAGATGCCAGGCCCGGCTATGGGGCAACATGTCCTACTCCAGAGCCAAGGTGCAGATCAGGGCTAAGCCCCACCAGCGCTGGCACCTCGAATGGCAACAAGAGCATTAAAATTAAAGGGGAGCTGGGAAGCGAGATCCCCCAAAGGGACTTACACACCCCTTGGCCACAGAAATCAACCACAGCAAAGCCACAGCCAAGCCACGACACGGCCACAGTCGAGGCACAGTCGCTTGCCTGTATCGCACCGTGCAATTCCCGGGGACACGCAGTGCACACATTTTGCAGACATCTCTGCAGAAGAGCTCACCAGCACAGCTGCACCCTGCCAAGCTCACAGCATTTTGTCTGAATCCAGGACACAGGAGGAGATGAGATCATTAAAAAAGTCAGGAAAAGAGACAGTCTCTCCCGGGCAGGAAGTCTCTCTTTATTTGCGTCAGGAAGTGCTATATCCACACATATGGAACTTTATAAATAAGACACAAGCTAAACTCTTGCCACTTCAGCATCCTAAAGCTTTAAAATCTATTCGTAGTAATCACTGAAAAAGTCAAGAAACGACTCCAAACACTTCACCTGAAGGACTATTTCCAGAAGAGCTGCCTGCCTTGGCACCCTTTAGAGTAGGAAGCGTATTAAGAATGACACGTGGAACAGTTACACCTGGTGTCCCTTGCAACAGCTACGCTGAAAAGAAATGTGCAAGGAATCACAATAAAACTGGAGGAAGGTCTCTCATTTCAGGCTGTCTTTGCCCATCTAGCATGATGGGTCCTTCTCATTCACGGCTGGATCCATGAATGGAGCTGTAACCACAACAGCTACCCAATGTCCCCAAAACCAGGCAACTTTGGTGGAAACCTCAGAAAAAGCCGTAGTTAGGGCCAACCACGAAACACAAATTCGGTAGCACGTGTAGCCTGCGGATTTTCCCCAGCTCAAGATTTCCATCTGAATTTATTTTCACCAGCTGTACTGTGTAGCTCACACATCGCATAGCTGCCGTGTCGGAGCTAAGATGCATCAAAGACTCTTATATAAAACCAGAGTGAACTAAAACCTTCAAGACAGTCAACTCAAAACTGCTGAGATTTACAATTTGAATACAAGGCACAAAACCACGCGTGCTCTAGCTCTGTCTCTGCTCTTCAAATCAATGCATATTTTTAAGGGTGCAATATTGCAAGCTAGGCAGAAGAATCCGATCAGTCGAAAGAGTTTTGTTATCCCTCCTTCCCCACGCCAGCAATTCCTTACACGACTGCAGGAAGGTGCAAGCGTTGAAGAGCAACCAAGCGCTCACAGCTCCAGCAAGAGCAGAACTGGCACCCAAGACAGCTCAGTTTTCAGGAAAAGAGAATACAGGCAAATAATTGCTAATTACACTTCCAGGAGTGATACTTTTGAAAAATGCGTTCATCCCTCAACCCAAGTTTTCCCAAAATCATGGAGGAGCTGAGAGAAAAGCGCTTATTTCTCAGGTTTTTACTCTTCTAAATCCCTTTCTACAGTGGGGAGAGAAACAGGACCGTCTTTCAAGCAGCCACAGAAATATCTTTTCATATATTCCATTTATGATTTAATTTGCGTATGATAAATCTTGATTGGCTTCCCAAAAAATTCCTAGTTCAACTGAATAGTTAAATTCACAAAATCATGAGGACAGCACAATCTTTTGCTAAGGATAAGCAGAGTATCTAGATGAGAAATTTTATCAAAAGCAAGAAAAATACAGTTAAACAGAAAGGAACCATCAGAGGAGTAGCTTTGTGCACTAGACAGAAAAACATCCTAATCTGGTAACAACACAGACTCCTATTTCTAGCTCAAGAACATGAAATATGTATTTCCTTGGACACAAATTATGCACCGAAAAAATATAAACAGATAACGTGACTCGGAGTGCCTGAATTCATATATCAACATACAATTTTTATGGGCACACTAACACTTGCATGTATAATTAGTCAGACAACTTGCAAACCATTCATCAGGAACAGCTCAAACTGTTGCAAACCATGTTGATTCCAGCACAACCACTCCTGGGAAGGAACACAATCTTACCCCTACCACAATTGTAAAAGCCCATTTTACAGTAACATATTGATTTTAACTTCTCTCTTAGCTCTATCACCCACTGATGCTGTTCTCAATTTGGGACAACAATGTGCAATCCACTGTAAATATGATCAATGACTGACCTTGTTTGTATGAAATGGCCTGTGCCTGAAACAGGTCAAGGCATTTTATGGGAATTTATCTGAATACCAAATCTGTCTCAAAATTCAGAGCAGTAATGGAGACTGCAGACTTTAATTTTATAATTAATTACTTTAAGAGAAGTTCAATTCGACCGAACGATTCAGATCCTGTACCACGCCATTCAGGAAAAAAGTGTCTGCAAAAAGGAACCCAAAACAGATGAGCAATTCCAAGAACAAGACTGGATCTCACCTTTCCTACTTAGTCCTTGCATGAGGGGCTGTGCTTATGTGCAGAAGGTGGGTTTGGAGGAACACCCGCACCACAACGACCCATTCTGTGAGCCCACAGCCCAGCTGCCAGGGGCCTAGGGCACAGGCAACACGTGCTTGCTGAAAATACCAGCTCTAAGGCATCTCCAGGTAAGTACAACACAAAAACAAAGCTGTTGTTTCCCTTCCACACAACTTGTTCCAGTGTAAAAAATACAAGGTGTTCAAGTCCAAAGCCCCTTTGTTTACAAGGTCCAGAGCTTAAAATACAAGGTGTTCAAGTCCAAAGCCCCTTTGTTTATAAGGTCCAGAGCTTGACTGCAGATGTTTTATCTTCCTCCTTCATCATACAAAGCACTCTTGACCTTGTGCAGTAATTGCTTGCTTTTCACTCAGCGGCCCTCCCTCTGCTGCTATTTACATGCAGGGTTGTGCTGCTTTGATCACCGAGCCATTTGTAACGAATGTCTTCCAAGATGGATAGCGATAAGTAGGACAGTCCCTTGCTTTCATTCATGATTAATATCCAAAATAGCTCTAGAAACATTTTAATCAACTCATACGAGGGGAGATGGGGTTATCTCTGTTACCTAGGACTTCAAGGGGCTGGTACTTCAGGAAAGCCTGCTAAGACTTTAATTGGGGAAGGGAAGAGACGACACTTGGCTGCCAGACTTCAGTGGTCCCAAGTGAAGCAGCCCCTCCAGCCCCGCTGGGACCATGACGAGATCCCTTCCCAAGCACAAAGCACAACCCACTGGCCNTGGGGTTATCTCTGTTACCTAGGACTTTAAGGGGCTGGTACTTCAGGAAAGCCTGCTAAGACTTTAATTGGGGAAGGGAAGAGACGACACTTGGCTGCCAGACTTCAGTGGTCCCAAGTGAAGCAGCCCCTCCAGGACCATGACGAGATCCCTTCCTAAGCACAAAGCACAACCACTGGCCACCTGCAGCACACAACCTGCAGCCAACTCAGAGCCATCCGTAAGCTCCAGGGAGAGGCGATTCCTAAGGCCTACAACTGCATGGGGCAGTGAGGAGCATCCAGTGGAGACTCTAAAAGATGAAGGGCTGCATTAAAGGCAGGCAGCATAAACTTAAACCATACGCACACCACATTCCTGCCCGATACAGATCTGCGTTTGCAGACCCTTCCCCTGGACACATCTCTTTGTTCAATTTCCATGATCTGCACAGAGGAACACACTCCTATTCACCACATAACTCAGATCAATTAATTTCACTGCTAGCCATTAAAAGAATAGAAAACCCCAAGAACTACCGACACTTCCTTGTGGTGGATCATAACCGAAAGCGGCAAGTGTCATATCTCCTTTTGTTCAAGAAGGCAGGCAAATTAAAATCCTGACAAAGACCGTCTTGGTATTCTTTAAACTTACTGAAGAATGCTACAAATAAGGCATTCAACTTAATAGGGTACTTGCAATGTTCACTTTCCAAATATAGAAGACAGCAAAAATACCATGACGACGTCAAGACTTCACTGGTCTCTACTGTTCATATTGTTCTTAAACACCGGATTTTAAAAGGAACACAAGCCACAGGCATAATAGTTTGTATTAAAGGTTGTTACAAAGCTCTCTGTAGCCAATTAATTATACGGTTTATCATTGGCTTTAAAATGTGTAGCGACGGAAAACCCGCACAACTATTTACTAATTAACAGCTAACTGTAATACAGTCAATTACTAGCACCGACAAAGAATTTTTCCTTATGAATGTGTAGCTCAATTCCTCTTCAAACCAGGCACTAGTGCAACACAGTATTTCTCTAACAGCCTGTTTAATATATGTTTCAGATATCACTTCCCAACGTGTTTGTTCAGGAAACTTCAGAAACTCCGGGGGCGAGAATGGCATATGTCATCTCATCCCCAACTAAAAACCAGGTTTTGAAGAAGCATCCTCTACTGAAGCAGCATGTTGGAAAGGCTATAAAAAGACAACAAAACCACTATTAATGTGACTTATAAAGAAGAGAAGGTGAAAAATGGCACCTGAAAAATATTTCACATTTTATATTGCACTTGTGATCTTCAGAGCATTGCACAAATATTAACAAAATTAATCTTCACCATTTTTCTGCTGGGTGAGTAAGGAGAAGAAGCTTAAACAGCTGGAGTAACATTTACAGAGAGAAGAACTGATCTGCCAGAGGCCAAAGGGATGCAGCATTAGGGCTATTCACCTCTCTGGAGTTCCCAGATCCCACTGCACAAGCTCGTGGTGTGTGAAGGAGCCTATTCCCAGTCACCCAGCAAATATACTTCAGGACTATAAACTCTCCAACAGAAAGGACAACACCAAGGCAGCCACAAGCAGAATTACCTCTGTTATCTTTCCTCTGCAAGTGCTGTAAATCACTGTGCCCTCCAGGAATGCTACCAGCTACTCCCAGCTAGCAAAGCATCAAAATTTAAAGGCTTGCTTTGCCATCGCAGTTCTCTCCCATTCATGAGACTGAAACAGCGTGGGATCAAGGTAAACCATAACTTACTTCCAAAACAATCCTTCCCACATCAAGAAATCTAAGGCAATGCTAGTTTGTGATTCTGGCTGCAAATTATATCAAGTTTTTCCATTCACAAACCTCCAAGCACCTCTGCAATGAATCGCTACTGTCGTTGCCCCCATTTTATCGATCAGGAAAATCTACCACTGAAGGAATGGTCAGTGGTGAGCACGGAACAGAACCAGCATCTCTTCTACAACCCTTTGCCCACAACATGGTAATGCATCCCTGGGGAGAAACATCACTTCTGATGACAGTCTCCCATGCTTGAAGCACTACTTGAGCCCCTCTGAAGTAAAGAGAAGCTTTGGCACCAAAGCCACAAACCCACAACGTCATTCCATAAGGCAGAGATTCACGCGACAAAGCTGGTCCTGGAAGCCCAGGCTCCCAAAGCCCTACCCAGCATGAGCCCCAGGCCTGACACCACAGGAACGGCACCCAAGAGTGCTTTAAAAAGATCTCAGCTTTGAACAGCACTCCAGTCAGGAGGCATTCAAGCAGCCTGGTGCTTCCGCAGGGATAGCTTAAGGACTTCCTGAAAACTGTAAGGTCACCAAACCCTCTTAACTCAGTTTCTGCCCTTAAGCCAACGCTCGGATGACTAACTGCTCCTTGCCGTGTCGTTCTGCGATACTGCTCCGTCAGTGTTTGCAAAGCAAACGTATCCGGGATGCGTGGCCGGCCTCTGCCAGAGGCTGGACAATGCCTCATACTTTGCAGAAAATGGAAAATCCACCTTGTTGGTTGTGAAATTCCTTCCCGATGCCTGCAACAGCAAATCTGGTCCTTCAAGCACGAGATTGGGTCAACTACTCGATCCTCCAAAAGGGGGAAGAACCCCTGAAGTTAGACCACAACGGGGAAGTTGTGGTTTAACGGCCTCATTCAGAAATGCGCCCGCGCGGCACGCAGGGATTGCTCTGCGCCTTCCCCACGGTGTCCCAGATTCACTGCCATGCAGAAGACCCTCAAGCGCTTTATTCACCCAGCTTTGCAGTTTTCCTTTTAGGAACGCAGGAAGCCTCACACAGATAAGGCTTTCAATTCTCAGAAGCCACCTCTCATTTTGAGTTCCTACTTTAGAAAAGGAGCCTAATTTTTCAGAAGCTCTCAGCATAAATATCTGATATCCTAAGTGCATCACAGGCACACAGTACTTCCAGAGAAATAATCATATTTGGGCACCTGAAGAATCTGGTATATTACTCTCTCCAGGAGAAATTGAGCAAGAAAGGGCAGGGAGGAGAGACAGCGTTCTCAGCCCCTGTTCTACCAAATAGCTTGTATTATCTTTGCTTTAACTACACATACTGAATATGCCCTGGTTTAACAGCCTCACTAGCTTTGCAAACATTGACTAAGAAAAACCTAAAAGCAGGCTTTGCAGTGTCACAGCTGCAGGCTATTTTTTTTAATCCTGAAGTACAGCGAGTTACATATTTCAAGATGAAAAATCACACCTTCAAGTGCAAGATAATGCAAATTGGAAGAAATCATTTAAACTACTTGAACACGGCAAAGGGGAAGGAATTAGCTGAATCAACAGCTCAATGAAGACATCTGCTCAGCATGCAGCATCACAGAGCAAATAAAACACCGGGGCAAATTAAGGGGAAGAGAGAATAATGTGGATAAATCATAATGGCATCATATAATTCCTCTTACAATGGCAGGTTCACTCTGCTCATCTCACAGAGGGCAGGTCTGCGACAAGGAAGGTTCAAAGAAGGGCAATGAAAATGGTTAGGAAGAAGAGATTCAAGTGAGGGAAAAAAAAAAAAGATTTATTTTACCTGGATAAAGTCTTCTAATCTACAAAGATAAAATCACAACAAAATGCTTATGCTCACAGAAAGAGAATAGTACAGTAAGCTCAAGTCTGACAGTCTTAATGAATAGAGAGGAAGTATCACAAATAATTCCTTATGCTTAATTGCTTAAAGCAAAGGGAAACTCAGCCTGCTCGTAACTCCGCTTGCTCCACAGCACACCCTTAACCCAGGGCACGCAGCATCACCAAGGAAAGTATTTTATACCCGGCAAGGGAGCAGGGAAAGCTGCCCTAGCGCCCGCAGCGGTTCTGGAGGGGGCTGTCCCGACCCAGGCTTCCCCGGTTGCGGCAGCCGCCTCCCGGGACGTCCCCAGCCCGGGGCTGCGCAGCGAGGCGGCCGCGCGGGACAGGGGCGGGACGCGANGCGGCCCGCGGTGCCACGCGGGGCTCGCGCCAGCCGCGTGCGCGCCACGGCGTCCTGCGGCCCGAAACGCGCTTCGGCGTCACGCGCGCGGGGAAAATTAACGCGTTTTTTCCATTAATTATTAACCGCTGGCCCGGGCACGGCGAGGGGGTGCAGCCCGTGCCCATGACGGCAACGGGGGCGCCCAGTTTCGGGAGGGCTGAAGCCGGGTAAAACCCTCTACCCGCCCAGAAGTGTCCCCGTAGGGGCAGCCCCGCCCCCGCCCGGACCTTCCGCGGTGGCCGGGCGACCCCCCGCCCGATTTCCCCTTATTTTAAGGAAAAAAGAGGAAAAGGAAGAGGGGGAGCAGGAAGGCTGCCCCATTTCCCCCCGGGCGGCGACCCCGGGACGGGGGCACCGCGGAGCTGCCGCAGAGCGGGGGGACGAGTGGGATGGGGGGAGGATATAGGGAAAAGGAGGAAACGAGTGGGACGGGACCGCCCGGGACGCCCCGAACTTTCGCCCAACTCCGGCGGCGCCGCGCGCTGGGGGGACGGAACCCGCCCCCCGCCCCGCAGGTGGCGGCACCCCCCGTCCCGTCCCGTGCCGTCACTCACCGCCACCCCGAGCAGCAGCAGCAGCGGGAGGCGCC
>VWPW01028184.1:0-101131 GCA_013389825.1 Crypturellus undulatus | reverse complement strand
GGGGCGCCTGTAACCCGTCCGGCCCGCGGCCGCCCCGGCCCGCAGCGCCGCCCGGGCAGCCGCGGTGGCCGCCGAGCGACGGGAGGAGGAGGAAGAGGGAAGGGGCGGAGAGCTGCGTGGAGGAAGGCTGGGAGCCGCTGCCCCCGCAGTGACTGCCACAGGGCTTCTCGCGGAAACCCTAAGCAGAGCCCAGCCGGCCCCACAGGAGGGCACCGGGGCAGGAGCTAGTAAACACCCTGAGTGTGGCTCCACCACAGCCGTGTGCGTGGGGTGGTGTTCACCACCGCGCCCTGCGCGTGAGGTGCACCTCAACACCATGTGAGCAGTGCTCACCACAACACCTCGTGGGTGATGTTCACCACAACACCCCATATGTGACGTTCACCGCAGCACCCTGCATGTGAGGTGCACCTCAACATCGTGTGTGTGACGTTCACCTCAACACCGTGTGACATTCACCTCAGCGACGTGTGTGATGTTCACCACAACCACCTGTGTGTGACGTTCACCATGATACCCTGCGTGTGACATTCATGATTCCGCTATCCAAACGATGGCCGTGTCCGGGTGAGCAACGAGCCTGTGTCTCAGGCTGGATGTGCTCAGGGCTCTGCTGAACATCGATGTCTCACTAGTGGCCTTGGTGTGCGAGTGGGTCGGTCACGTTGCCACCGGCTCCTCAGGCAGGAGGGCTCCGCACCTCCAGCCCAGCGGCCATGCGGAATTCCTCCTTGGCTCAGCAACATCAAAGAATATCAAAGGCATCCTTTAGAGTCTGATCCTTACGGCTGACGGTCGCTGGAGCATCCGTCTAAGAGGCTGGCTTCAAGGGAGCAATTTGTAGACCCATACAGCTGACTGATCACTTCAAGCAGTGATCATGAAAACTGAATGCCATTGACATTAACAAGTCCCCTGGCACCGCTGTAATTTGGCAAAGCAGAAACACACGTAGGGAAAGTTATTACTATTAGCGTTTACACTTTTGTGGCATCTTATTTTTTTCTGGCAGAAGCAATGCACTCTTTCCTGTCACAGCTGGATAACCTTTAGCGAATCATTTCACAATTCTACGCCTCACTTGTCATTTGCAGAAGGCCTCAGTTATCCAGCCTTAAAATGGGGTTAGTAATACTTAGCTTCTCCGTAAAATGCCAATGAATCTACACAACGGGCACAGCCCTGGAGCCGTCAGACTGAGTTTAGGATGGGGAAGGAAGCACAGCTGGAGAGAGACTGGAAGGAAAGGGAAAGGTAGGAATCTTTTCACACAGCAATGGAAAGACCCCAAACAAATCAGTTTTTTTCCCAGGTATCTGCACCTGGAAGGTGTATACTATGGATCTCTATCTGCACTCCCATTTTGGGGCCTAAAAAACACATTGGGATTACTGGGAGGGTGGTCTGGGCTGGTCACTGCCATCGCTGGTGCCAACTTTGCAACCTGCAGTACTGAATATACCAGCAATGGGCTCAGGGTCCCCACTTGAAGCCCATTTCAAATAAGGTACCAGGAACAGGTAACCCCTTCCGGATGCTGTTCACATCAGATCCCTAGCTCGAGCTGAAAGGCTTCTCCATGCAACTATCCTGACTCATTCTGTAGTCTCAGCAGGATATCCAGCCCTGAAAGACTGTTTGAATCCTCCTGTGACACTTTTGTGTGGAAAATTGTTACATCTTCTGACGCTCTGTATCACAGTCCCTGGTGTTAAACAATACAAAAGCCCCCTCAATGTGGTAGGTTTTCTGCGCTGTGTCATCATCCTACAGGATGTGCTGCCATTGTGGTAGGAGAGGATAAAATGCTGGGACATTGTTGTTTTCTGACAGAAATACGTTTTTATCCTAATGGCAAGAGGAAATGTTCTCGGGAAGAAAGAGAAAAAGGAAGAAAGTACAGAAAGATAAGTTATTTCAAACTGTGTTTCAGAAAGAATTATACAAAAAAAAAAAAAAAAAACAGCTTGTGAAAATGCCATTCTTATATACAAAACAATAGAAAAAGAATATCCATGTAATAACTGCAGCTTCTTTCTTTCAGTTTGGCCGATAATTTGTATCGACATGACATGCATTGCCAAAATTTAAAAGACAAGATCATTGAGCATCTGTTTCAGGTCAAAATAATATATCAAGTATCAGCTCTGGACAGGGCTTTACGCAGTAGCAACTACTTAATCAATCCAGTCGTGCATTGCTAATGAACTCATTACAGTGGTCTCTGAGTGTGCCACTTGCCAGCATCCTAAGTTTTACTTCATATCTACTTGGTGTTATTATCATATGCTGCTTGCCTCTCCATAATACAGATACCTAGTATTTGTATATGGCATCTCAGATCGCTATGAAAGCATTTATTGATTCACCACTGTGAGGCAAGAGAGAATTACTGCCCCTGGATTATAGATCAGAAAACAGTAGTAGAGAGATTATAAGATTTGCCCAAGGCTATAAAGCCAGACAGTTTCAGATCAGGATCATTTCCAAAGTCTGTGTTGGGACTGCTAATCCTTACTTGTCTATCTAAATTAAAACACCTATTTTACCAAGAATAAAAACCACAACTGGAGAGATGGTAAGTATGCCTGTAAGGAATGACATCCTCCACTTTTCCTGTGTGTTGCTGATTTATTTACAAAGCTTTTTCCTTTGTTCTTTTTTTAACCTGAACAAGTTTCTAATAACCTCTTGGCAAATGGTAAAATGAGTCACCTTTACTGCAGAAATGACAGCACAGCAGCTAGGAAAAGATACAAACACTCTGCAAGTCAAACTGAATCCAAGGGCCATCCGGTCAACACTGGGACCTCCAAACTGCACAGCATTTGCCCAAAATGGAAGCAGAATTCCTTCACTGTCTTAAATTCAGAAAGTTCTCCTTTCTTCGAGCACTGTCTCTTTCTTCCTTTAGCTCAGCTTCAGCCAACTGGTTTTGATGTGTGGCTTAGCCCTTCCGAGCTAAGCTTTGTGACATCTGTGTCGTGGCACTGATTGCATGAGCTGGAAAGAGACATCCGAGCTGGTTGTCATCAACAGATTGATGGTATCGTAGCCCTTGGCTCCTCCTGACCTTTCCAGCAGCTCTTCCGTGCATGATGAGAAGAGACAGGACCAGCCCCTGCAGGCCCTCACATGGGAGTGGGCTCGGGGAAGAGACACAGCTGTACGCGGCCTCTCTGCAGCCGAGGTCTGTCGCAGGCGAGAGCCCCAAGCCAGCCTTGCTCTCCTCCAGACTCCTCAGCACCTGCCAGTGGGGGCTGCGCATAGAGCATTTCCATGCATGTAGACTAGCAAATTCCATGGCAGATCCACACAGAGATGGAATAGTGCAGCTCTTATGTATAGGATTGTTCTTTTGGTTAAACATCCTAGTGTTATAGTTTTGCATAAGCTCTTTTTACTCTATTTTGCTACCAACACAGATCTATCCTTAGTCTCTGAGGATTGCAGGCTGTTATATACCTGTGCTTTTCACCTGATTCGCTCACTGCAGTCAGCAGGAATGGCAGGAAGGCAAATCAAGACAGAGCTTCGACCCAAAGCTTCTAGCTGCGATATCCCTTAATGAGCTGTAGGGTTATACGGCTGTACGTGGCCATATAACTCAGTGCTTCCATTTTCTGTATTATACCCCTTTACGTTTCCAAGGTCTTGAGGGACTGTGAACTTTTTGTACAGACCATGCACAGCACAAAGAAGAAATACACACATGCTGTGCGCTTTCATGGGAATCTTACTTTTGTACTTTATTGTTGTTGTTTTCTTTAGTCTAGAATCCAAGTACTTTTGGACTATAGGTAGACAGTTGCTCTTTATATATATGAGAGAAAAAAATGGTAGCTACTGCAGGAGTCAGTTCCAAATATTTCCTCCTAGAAATTTTCCATTACAGTTTTTATTGCCTTCTGAGGTCTGCATGTCCCCTTACATTTAAGTGGTCCTACTGTTAAAAACACTGTAGTTTCTTTCATTGAATATCCAAATCTGGGTATAATGTGTTCCTGAATAACATAAAAACCTTCTATAGTTATGGGCACCTTGCTGGCAGGCAGTGGATAATTTATGTCTTTCAGTTACCTGCTGAGAGAAAGGTTTAAACAAGATTCAAACAACCACTGGAATCTGGCTGTTATGCAGTGACTGCAGCACCACTGCGTGTTTCCAAAAGGCTGCAGCCAAGACAATTTCCTAGAGAATTTCAGAATCTTTACAAATATTTGCAGGCTGTTTTACCTTTAATGCATCATCACAAAAGGGCTGAACAACAAGGGGGTTAAGAAGGCTGAGATTCGAGTCTGAATCCATGCATAGCTCTATCACAGGTTTCCTGCATGAGGGTTTGTGTGTCGTATGACCTACTAGGGGGGTGACACCTCCACGTGTAAAACAGAAATAGGTCCATTAGTGGGGCTTGAATAACCCCTTGGTGCTTGGTGGCACCTACTTGCCCTAGTAACAGGGGCCAGCTGGTTATTTTAGAACAATATACATCTCTATTCTGCTGGCAAAATGTTTGTCTTCAACACACAAGTTCACACACAAGATCAGGTCTGCCATGCTGCGCAGAAGTACCTCGTGCTAACTGTTTGCAGCAGAGAAGTAGATGCGGCTCTTCCAGTGATTATGGTCTGGGTACACAAAATATTCATCCATATGAAGGACTAAATATAAAGATAGGTATATATTACCAAAATATTGGTTGGTGTAAAACAGTGTTTGCTCTACTAGCCTCAGTCTCATCCATCAGTTCAGCTACATCCATCTATAGTAGCTGGGCATTTGTCTCCATATTACATCCAAAAATGTGTTTGTAGTCAACTATCAGCATATATTTGCTGCAGATAATGTCCTAGTAAAATAGTTTTCATATACCTATCCTGTGAAAATATATCCACTCTATGCAATATATACATATTCAGTACTTTTCCACTTCTGAATATAGATAGATCATTTTATATATGCCTTTTTTATACATGAGTATGCACACACATGTGCATACACATACATAAAATATATAAATATATTTATATTAATATTAGGTAGATATATTAAATTAGGTATTTTGTGGGGCTTTCTTTGATTATATGAAATCACAATAATTATTGAGTGTATATGTTTGATATTTTTCTCTCCTTTTTCATTTTTCCTGGTATTAATTTGTATGATTAAAGGACTGTCTGAGCTCAAAATCAGCAGCCACAATTAAGCACATGACTAAACAGTCACTAGGTCCTGCATACAACAATGCAAACTTCAGTGAGAGGGATTTTCTTCTCTCTTTGCAAGGGCCACTACTCTTAACCGTATAAAAAAAGCAACTTCATGGTAAAGCTGATATTAAAAGAAAAACTTATACTCAAATCCCTTGGCTTTCTGCAGTTCTGTAGCAGTAGTAATTTAGCAATTCAGTGAGGAATTTACTAGGTTCTTAGAATTTTCTCTCTCTAAACCCCTTTCCCTCCTGCATATTGTAATAACCCATCTTTCAGTAAGGAAACACCACAAAGACTGCTGCACAGGAAAAGAGATTGTGGAAGAAACAGGGAGCAATAGGGAATAAGGTCTTGATCCAAAACTCTTTGAAGGTAATGGATTGACTTTGGCAGGCTTTAGTTCGAGCCCCGGATGTCAGGCAGGAAAGTAATAGAACAAGGAAAAGAGTTGAACAACAAGAAAACAAAGGAGGCAGAAGGAAAAAATACTGAAGACAAAGGAAGAAACGAGGAAGGGAGAAGAATGGAGTGCCGAGGGAAGAGAGACAGAGGTATGCGGTAGTGGACACCACTAAAGTGTTGACAGAGAACAGCAAGAAAGAAACTACAGTGAAATATCCATCAGGTTGTGCAGGTTGCATGCACAGATGCAAAGGAAATGGATTTTCTCCTGTTTTCAAGCCAGTTGTTTATGCAGTACAACCTCAATGCTGCCCGTCACAGAGGCTGCAACTACATTTACTTTTTGGTAAGTTTTATGGCATCCTCTGAGACCCAGTTCCTCTGCTCATCCAAGCCAGCTCTTCTGCAGAGAATGTCACAGCTCCCAGCTAGGATACATTGAGGTTTCCCCTATGGGGAGGAGGTTGGTGTGCATCTGGGTTTCACCTTCGTATGGAGCTGATCTCATGTGGAAGTCAAAGGGAACGGAGGGAGCTCAGCACCATAGGCAAACTGCAGTCTTTAGGTCTCTTTGGGCCTATCTATACAGCAAGGAAAAGATGCTTTAATGTGAATCTTATAGGTGCAAGAACAGCACAAGAACTGGGGACCAAGAACAGAAACAGGAGGTAGGAGACCAAATTTCTGCTTAAAGCTCTTTCACAAGGCTCTTGCAATTACTAGTCAGTCAAGTCATTAGTATTATTTTTTCTCAGTTTTTGCTCTTGTAACATGCATAAGCTTGGTAATGGGAGGTTCCTCAGCTGTGTTTGCAAAACACTGAGATTTACAAGCAGTTAAACTGTAAAAATCTCTTGTGGAGTCTACGATAAGACTGGACCTTCCTACTATGGAGGATCATGGTAGGATTTGCCTGTTCTTTCAGGTCATATTTCAAAAGTACAACTGATTTATTAAGCTACTTAGCCATAGCTCTGCATAGCTCTAGGCACCCTAACATAATAATAAAATAAATCCTTGCAGCATTATAACGACATTCAGCAGGAACTCTGCCAGCCAGGTGAATTCCTCCTCTCTATTCATTATCACTGATGTCCTAATGCCTGCCTTCTGGAAAAGCCTTATCAGACAGATGGTTGCAGAGGCTGAAAAATTGTTTCTGTCCTCCTGGAGTTCAGCTCTAGTCTCTGGAATTGCAGTGTGGCTCTGGGAAGCCAAAGAACACAGTTCCCTGGAGACAGAAGAGTGATAGGGCTGTCCAGGCAGCGCCTCTCTTCCTGGCATCTCTATGGCCTTGGGAAAACGCTGAGCAGGAGAGCTGGCCAGAGACTCCGGCTGGACCTGGCCAACACCGGGATCGTTGCACATGCAGGTAACAGTCTAGATTTTGGACTGTAACACCTTTGCTCCATCCTTATTTGCTGCCTATTCCAGTTCTCCCACTCTTACACATGATTTTCACCTCTACTTCACTTATATCTGTCTTCTTTTTTTTTCTTTTTTTTTTTCTGGACACCCCATCAAACTTTGTGCCAGACACCGTCTGTCATGAGGTTTCTCAGGGACTACTTAATAGAGGTGGCCTTTAAGCACAAATAAAATAAACATTATCAATAATGATGACTCTGATTTCCTCCAGCAATGGCTTTCTCATTACTCTTGATCTTGGCTCTTGTATTTTGTGGCTCCATCAGCTATACAAGAATAAAATATTCATTCTTTATGAGTATAGAAGAATTCTATATTCGTAAAATAGAAGTGTCTAGAAGCAGAGGACTTTCTAGTAGTTTGTAAAGTTACCATGTCGTAAGTGGAACCAGTAACCTCACCAGGTACTAAAAAGTACCCAATGGAGCCTACCCAAATGGACCTAATTTTTTAGATATGCTTCTCTTCACTAAAATAAACTGCATGAGCAGCAATTTTCTATTTTGGGCACCTGCTTCAAATTTACTTATCCTAGGAAATGTCTTCCAAAGTTATTAAATTATCTCCAAGCCTCAATGTCCAAGGAGTCTCAAAAAATCCTGACTACTTCCTCTTTGAAAAGCTCCAGTTCCCTCCTCCTTTGGAGCAGGCATCCAGCCTTTGCCCTTTCCAGGAGTCAGGCCCTTTCCAGAACCTGTGTGGGTTTGTGCAATTTGCCCAAATTAAACTCAGATTAAGAAAACAAGCCAAAGCAAGTTTGCACATCCATGCCTGGATTCTAAGGGTTAAAACCTTTGGTAGCTCCGGCATTGCTGCCTTGCAGCGGTCCAGGACATCCGAGCAATCCTCTGGGAACAGGGGAGATGGCGGAAGCTGCTCCAGGCTCCCAGCAAGGGGAGGGAGCAGGAGTGAGGGAGGAGGGAAGGGGAAGGACTAGTTAGAGCTTTTGAGATTTGGCTTTCCTTCTTCTATGAAGTGCTTAAGAGAAACTTTTCCCATATTATCCCTAAATGTTCATTTCTCCTTTTCTGGGCACCCAGCTTGGTATCATGATTAGAATTGCAGAAATGCTGAACACTTTGCAAGAGAAACTGCATTCAAGAGGAGCAGTGCAATGAGTATTTACAGTCTATAGAACCAGCTATACTGAAATATGACCTTTTAGTCAGTCAGACTGCACATTCAGAATGCAGAACTCAAACGTGTATTTCTGTTGTTTCAGTCCCTCTCTCTGAAGTGGAATAACATCTTTTTTGGCCTTACTATGCATTGGAAAGAGAAATTTATCAATGAGAATGAAGCACTCAGGCTCTTCAGTGAAGAGCAACATGGAAAGCACAACATGTTAAAGAATACAGCTTCCATCAAAGCCAAATTCGATCAGCAAAGAGTGAGGAACCAAGGGGGTTATACTGAACACAGAAGCTAAATTAAAATGCAGATACTGAGTACCACCTATCCTGTGCACTGAATGAGAAAGGAGATTGTGCAAAAATGCTGTAAGATCAAATATTAAGGGCTTTATCCTAATGCTTGTTTATATAAAAAGCAACAGTTTTGGAGAAAGCAAGTGGAGACCAGCTAGGCAGGTGCTCAGGAACACTGTAGCAAGCCTATGTGAAAAACGATTAGGGCCCTGTGAAAGGCGGAGGCCAAAAGGTGCTCCTTGCTGTAAGGTGCTTTGAGAACTGGTGAAAGATGCAACAGGACTTAATGCCTTCTTATTTTCACAGGATCTACAAGGTCTTATAGAGTGACTCCAGAATAGCTCACAGGATGGATCTGAAGACAATTGCAGTAAGTGGGAAGTTAGTTTATTTCAGGGGGTTTGTAGCAAAACCCAGGAGCCATCAAACCAAGTTCATTTTACGAAGCATTTTGATGTCATAAGCTGTAGACCCTAGAGACAAAAACACGGATTGAGGTTATTAGGGTGACATAAGCCAGGATCTGTGTTTGGTTTATTTTTTAAACAAGTTGTTTCTTGGCAGAAGCCCAGAAAAAAATAAAAAAAAAAGCAATATATATAAAAACAAGAGGAAGGATAGCATGGTAATAAAACAGTCCCTGAAACTAGATCTGTGCAGACAGTGGAGTCTGTGAAATATAAGATCGGGACAGCACTGAGACACTAATAAGGCTTTGTCCGGCTGAACTAGTAAAAAGCAATAGAAAGAGGTTTAGCTGAGGCGGACAGGGGCACCTCGAGCTCATTTGCCCGTGTGCAGCACAGAGGAACATAGCCGCAATGGTGACTTTTTTTCCTCTGTCAGTTATAAAGCAGAAAAACAGAGCACCTGCTGAAGGCGCTTGTCAATGACAGGCAGCAAATGGTAGCACTAAAGGTACAAGCCAATGCAGCAGACGTGACCTGAGAAATACAGGCTGACAGTGAAAAATGCTGCAGATGTGAAGCACACCACGGCGCTCCTGAGCTTATAAGAGCAGTGCAGCTGGGCAGCTCATTCGGGAAGCGGTGACGGGCCACATGTCCAAGAGGTTCCTGGGCACAGGCAGAAAGTACAAGGTCCCAAGCACTATTCAGAAAGGGGGTCTGGATGCTATGCTGAAATAAAGATGACCAGATTCTCTTTTTTAAGCCCTTGTTGCAGAATTCCTAGATCCTGCACAAGACCCCCTAGAAGTAAAAGGACCGCAGGTGTTTGCATGACTTGTTTATGCTGCTCTGAAGGGCAGGTGAGCAATGCTGGATTCAGTTAATTTGTCTAAATGAATTCTCAAATACCTGTGTTCTACTAATCAACTTCCCAGTACAGTACCTTTCACTACAAAAGAAGAGCTGTAAGCTCTTGTGTTTTGTCATAGACTCTATGGAAGGAGAATTCTCTTTTGACTAAATAGCATCTAGCATGATGGCATTTTGATCTGATTAGACACCTTCTTGCTACTGTTTTACAATTTAAATACAACAATATGTATTTTCTATTTTTTCTTGATTCGGCTTTGAGATGGTCAGAAATGACAGAAGCAGAAATATTCAATTAAGGGTGATCTACAGATTCTTCTTCACCACAAATCTCTTGGGGCTGTACTTCTAGCTCTCATGTTAATAGTTTATGGGCAGTATGCAAAACTTTTAAATGAGAAGGGCTTTGTCAACATTGTCTATTTAGAATAGGAATTTAGGTCAAAGACCTTTTCTCTTATTGGCCTATATATATAATTTCTTCATAAGGAACATAGATCTAGATTACATAAATCAAAACACTTAGCCATCTATACCACAAGAAGGACAAGGGAATGATAAAAAGGAAAACTATGACTCTCAAATCTGCTGGAATTACAAAAGCAGAACTTGAATCAAAATCTATTGTTATATGCTATTTTAATACTTAAATACTATAATACATCTTCAAGTGCAAGGAAGATTACATAATGAGACTGAGCAATATATGTTAATCTTCTGTAATGTCAACTTATGTTTCTGTTGTATGCATGTTGTATGGAAAAAGAACAGCTGACTTGCGATATGGTTTAGCCTTTGTATTTATACATTAGCATTTCTATATTGTAATAAAACACCCTTTAAAGTTTATCTTTTGCAAAACTGTTTATTATTTTTCTCTTATCGTAGTAACTACATATGAATTTCTAGACAATACTACAAGGCCTATTTGCTTTATAACAGCATTCTGGCAGATGGATTTGTTAACTTATGAGTCAGATTTCTTTACTTACATTACTAATAACATAATGTGCTCAAATTGAGATGATTTTAAAATCCATTTGACCTTTCATTGTTGATTGGAGTTGCTGAGATCTTGTGCTTCCCCCAGAGTGCATAAGGAAACAGCTCCCTTCTTTGGAATCATTTTGTGTTTTGTGTGGTAAGCAATGCAGAGGAAATACATGTTCTTTGTTTACAAACAAGGGTGGTCCATTTGAGTGCTAAACAACTGTTATTATTAATTATTTACATTGTGATAGCTCCACAGAGAGACCATCAGGGAGGATGGCTCCATTATGTTAGCTGCTCCACAAACATAGTTGGAAAAGAGGATGGTTGCTATTCCTGACGGCCTATATGCTAAGTTGCCCAAGGTAATAATTTGTTTATAAAAGGCAGCAAAAGGGTCTAGATTAATCCAAACAAAAATATCTACTTGTTCAACCAAAATCACATGTTCAACTAAATCACAATCAACTAAGAAAGGAAACAAAACTAGAAAAGAATGTGCTACAACAACTTCACATCTGTTTGCTATTAAAATAATATCAGCAATTTCACAATTTAGAAGGAACATTAAAAATATATATATATAAAAAAGACTGAAGAGGAATCAAAGTGGTCATGAATGTGACCATGAAAGGAGTGAACTATTCTTTATGGCTCCCCCTACATTATCTTCAGGCATGAAGACACAGACCTAGATAACCAGATCCTAGATTCCTTTCGCCAGCTTTGACTAAAACCTGACCAAGCACTAATTTCCTGTCTTCCCTTTTTTCCTTCTGGATCTTTTTTCTTTCCTGACTCTTTCTTTCCTACCTTTCTCTTTTTAGCTTTTCTTCAGTAAGAATTTTACTTAGTTGGCCAAGATGGCAGACCTTGTTGCTATGACATTAAATAAGTCGAAATTCCTGCATTTAAAATCGTGAACCCCATTTAACTTCTTAGCACTGATCATCATCACACTTTTGACTTTCCAGGCCCACTTATCCCATCAAATTTAACACTGATGCAAGGAGCTCGCAATCTAGAAATGTCATATTAATCTAAAGTTATGAAAAAGATTATTACATGTTCAAATTTGGAGCCCAGTGCTATTTGAAAGTATTTATTTTTTGTTAGTATAGCACTCAAAAAAGGAAATTGCTAAAAAAAAAGAATATTTTATTTATAGTAAATAGTAAGATTTTGTATTTGTGCTAAAATAATGAAACACCAGTAAATACTGTATTTAATATCTGACCTCTCGACCTGATAAATTTGTTGTTGATTTTGGTAATTTAAAAATATATATTAATTTTATCAGACCATTTTTTTAGACTTGGACTCCTTCAAACAGAATCAGCATTGATTTGTGATCTGCTCGATATCAAAGGGCTACCCCCTTGCTTTGAGCAATCTATTTTATCATATTTCTTAATTGAAATGATTGGAGCCTCTCGGAATCCTGCACGGAAGTTTTGATGATGTTATTTGTTCAAAATGGGACTGAGGTGCTGAGTCCAAGGTCCAAATTTCAATAGTGCTGCCTAACTTTGAAGAAAATCAGCATCAATAGGTATTAGATTCCTTTGAGGATCTAGGTTTATGAGACTTAGAAGTCTGTGGCATATCAAGATGCTAAAGCTTGTAAAGCTACAGGCAAACATTCTAATTTCTATATTACTCTTCTCCCAGCATTTCCAGAATGTCTGATTCATTTTCTTTGCTTTATTGTCACCATTATGCCAGTTTCCTGTGCAGCCAACACAATACACTGGTTCCTGTGCATCCTCCAGAAGCAATAGCCTCCGTCCAAGCCCCAATTTCTTCAGAGTCCATTTGAGCATGGATTTGTAAGTTGAGAAAGCGGTCGGGCATGTCTTTCTGTACGCATGCTAAATGATACCTAACCTGGTGTGCCAAAATCTAGAGCAGATTGTTTTATCTTCTACATTTTTCTAAGAAAAAAAAAAGTTTCTTTTCTCTCTAGGGGAGTCTTTTCCAGTAACTTTTTGGGAAAGCCCTCTCTACTATAATGCATCATTTCATGATCATAACTGCATCTCAGCACTGCAATTTATGTATGAGAAAAAGAGGGAGCAGCCCCTTCCATTTAATCTAATCCACAGGGGGCTGGGAAAGAGCAGACAGAAGCAGTGCCTGCTCCATTTATCAGCAGTAGATCTGTTAGAAAATGTACACTTTTAGTCTGTTTTTTGGTGAAGAACAGATTTTTTGACAAAACTACTTTAATTAAAAGTATTTCTGGTTGGTAGTTCTTGTTTTCTGTAGAAAAAAAAAAAGAATATTGTGATCATAACCCTATTACAATTTTGTAACATTTACTGCAGTCTTTCATATACATTCTTTCCTTGTCTTATGTTGCTCTTTTTAGGCTGTTTTTTCAAGAATGATGTTATCTCTCAAGGCACATGGTGGTTGTGGCACTGCCATGCTGCACTGCTTCCCTGTACGAACGGGGGAAGGAGGAGGGCACGCTGACATACTTATTTTTACCAGGGAAACCAAACTACATTTAAGAACACTGGTTTGCAACACCTGCATTGCCCTTTCACACTGTTCTATGCAAAAAAGTCTCCCTAACTGACCATTTTCCAAGCTGCTCTAATCAAGAATCCTCAATGAGACAATGTGGGAAATAATAGGAGGGACCTACTTATGGAAAAAAAAAGAGATGTAGACTTCCCATTTTCAGATGTCGTCATCTTCTTATGAGCTTATTTTCTGTCAGGTGAGTATTTAACTGATTCTTCAATACAATTGGATGCTAATCATGATCATCCTCCATTTACTCTACCCAACCACAGAGGTTACGAAGCACAGCATAACTATAATGCATTGAATATTTCTCTCTTATGACTGGCTGCAAAACCTGCAATAGCCTGCTGCCCATTTCTAGATAAAAGCATTCCTCCTTCAGCTTAGGTGGCAGTGTGCTTCTGCTGATGACATTTTTGATCTTGATTGTGACTGGCAACGGTAGGCGCCCGCATTTAATTATCATAAAATCAAATTCATTATGTTATTCTCCTTTCAAAATGACCCGAAGGTACTTGACAATAGTGCCATATCTACCAATACAAACCAAATCAAACCTTACCTCTTGCAGAGGAGGAAGGTAACTTTAATGTTCTTCATTCCCAGGAAGAATTTATTACATATTTTTCATGGTTTTATTTCTTTGTTTCATTTCTCTTTCCCTAAAACACTGTAAAGAAGTAGAGAAGGCCAGGGTTAGATGTGGCATCATTCCAGTCCATCTCTTACTGATTGATTAATTATTCATCTAGTTTCCTGAGAAGGAAAATCAACACACAGACAAAGTCAGGACATGTTATGTGTATTTATTTATAAGCAACTGCAACACTGTAAAAATAAACAAAAATTGTAAATTTTAAAAAGTGTTGAAGATAAGACACGAAAGATAAAGCTGAATTGAATTAATGTATCCGAGCACATTGGTCCAAATCTGCGTCTGGTATAAATCCATAGCTCACAGATGATTTTTTGTCACTGCTATATAAAAATAGAACAAAACCTGATTTCAAAAGCAGATACAACAGGCTGGCAGCATCCACTTACACACACCTTGCTGGATTAGACCTGAGGAAACACATTTACTTTGATAGCTGCCCCCAAATAGAGGGGACGAGTCTAGTGGAGGGCTGAGGAGAGCCCCATTTGCGTCTTGTAAAAATCATTTCATCCCTGAGCCTGTGTTCCCTGAGGAAGATAAATCTTTATTTTATATCTATGTATGTATGTATGTATCTATCCATTTATCTATGTACCTAAAATAATTTATTTTTATATATATTAATATTTTCTTTTATATTTTTTTATTCCTATATATATATTTATCTTTTTGCATCATAAAAACCTTTGGGGAAGACATGCATTGTGCCCTCATGTGAGACCTCTGACGGGAAAAAGCATGTCCCTTTTCTGCTTGAATTAAGACACCTTTGAAGCCCAGCCCCATTCACATTTACTCGAGTGATGGCTAAATTGTGAACAGGGGAAAATCCAGCCCAACTTTTAGCTGTGCTGACTGACAAAACAGGCAACTGAAAGCACAAAATGCCCGGAGGAGGGTTTACCTGGTCTCCTGCCGGCCCTGGCCGCAGAGGCAGCACACAGGGCGGCTTGCTGGGCTCTAGCTCCCCATCAGGTCTCACCTTGGGGCTGAGTGAGCCATTTTTGGCTGAAAACGTCACCCAGAACCAGGCAGGCCGCGAGGTGAGGCCTGCTGCCATGTCGGGGCTGCCCGCTGACGGCCAAGGGGAGGCCAGGCCAGAGCCTCCCGGGCAGCCTGTGTCCAACGTGGGGCTGCGTCAGGACAGCCACAGAGCTCGGGGCTCAGCGGCTTAGGTCCAGCGAGTGATTCAGAGCACCCCTAGAAGGGTCTCCTGGATTTTGGGCATAAAACCTCAGACTTTTCCCTCAGAGTAGGAACTTCCCCCTTCTCCCTCCAGGCAGCAGACCGGGGCCTTGTTGCCAACAGTGAGGGATGGAAAATGGTGCCGGGCGCTGGTGGATGGAGCGAAGGTGGCAGTGCTGGATACCCTTTGGGGTCTGACACATGCCGAGGCTTCAGTCCTCTCCAGATACAAGGCTGTCGGGGAAGGGTGAGATCATGGCGGAGTGTGAGTGCCTTCAAGCTGGCTCCTGCTGGTGGGGGGTAAGGGGGATCAGTTTTTATGTGAGTTTTCTGTGTGGATTTCAAAAAGAAGACTTTGAAATGGGATGGGGAAGGCAAGCTGCGCATTCCCAGCTCATGTGCGAGGAGCCCAGCTGCTCCCGAGGGGATGGGAAGACGCAGGGGATGGCGGGGCCTGACCCACCACCCCGTGAGGGAGCAGGGAGCCGGTGGCAGCCCCGGCCATTGGGCATCTCCATGGGGATGGGATGGGGATGGGATGGGTGGCTGGGATCCAAACCAGGCTTGGCGAGGGTGACCAGGCTCAGACACAGCCAGGCAGCGTCATGAAGATGAGGACAGGGCCAGTCAGTGCCCTCAGGGTCCCCATCGTGGGTCATACCGTACTGAGGTAACTGGGCAGGAACTGAAATAAAATACCATGGTCATTGTTAAAAACAAGCATCAGATAAAAATTAGCGTTTTTAAAATCATATACATTAAGCTGTGGGACATACTGTCACAGGAAGAGGGCTGAAAGCAAGGGCCTGGGAAAATGCGAAAGGGTTCGGTCAGCCAGGCTATAGGAAGACGATTTAGATTTAGTATAATTGATGACAAATTTCAGAGATATTTTAAAGCTTGAGCTCCAGGGAAGAAGCAAGTCTCTTAGGAGATCAATTTGAGATTTAAAGCAGAGAAAAAGATTACATACCAGATTATCATGCTGCACTCTTAAACTGGTGTTAAAGACAGAATACTGATCTGAATGGATTGACAGATTGCTAATTGATGACAATTCCTATATTCTAGGCTGAGAATGGCCACAAAAAGCAAAAGTGTCTGTGAAGGACATGTGATTTTAGATTTTACAAGGGCTACAGCAATTTCGCTGCTGACTGACTTTAGCATATCTGACCTTAGCATCTTTCAATCAGTGAGGCTCCCTCCTTCAGGAAATCGGAATAGCTGACAAAAATGTTATTACTTCCACAAATTAATTCAGGTTTCCTGCTCTTTTGTCTGGTACAGAGCCTTTTGTTCACTCTCCCCTCTGTCCTCCTTTTTTTCTTCTTCCTGCATGCTTAAGAGACAGGAATCCTCCATCGCTTAGGTAGTCTCATGTACTTGTGAACCCTGTCCAGCATTACAACATTTCTGACGACATGTGAAAAATCGCCTCTGGATGTGCCGGTTTTTCAGCACAGAAAACATTATGCAGGGAATGCAATCTCATGACAGCTGACATATTAATTCAGACAAAATCCGTACAGGAACTGCAGTATGTGAATATGGAAAGAAAGCTGCCGTTCGTACCGGCTAGCCTCATGCCATTCACAGTCGGAGTGGCAAAATGTGGTTCCTCAAAGTACATAGACTATCGTTTGTGCTCAAGGGATTTGGGATCAGCTTTAAAGAGAAGGCTGCATTAGTTGTATCATGCCTTTCCTGTAAAGCAGACATCTGTGTAAAAGGTAATAAAATATAAACATGTTTCCTAGTATATGTTTAACTTCTTTTTATGCAGCAAAATGCCTATGCACTTCAGGAACTATCCATTCTGTGGCATCCATTTGCCCACACTGAAATGCAGACATTTCTAGGCTGCAAAGCAGCAGGTGCTGTGTAACCCACTATTGAGCAATTTGAACACTGTATGTGAAGAATACTACCCCCTGCTGAAACCACACAGCAGCTATAAACAGTAATGGGTGGACTCAGTGGTTCTTAAATGCTGTCCGTCTGCGAGCTGTGCCTTGGTCCTTTCATGGATTCTGCTTTTCTTTCCAGTGTTCCAATCCATCTCTCACTATTTTTCCAAAGTGCACTGCAACTACCAGAAAAAAAAAAACGCTGACAAAAATTACAGAGAAATGGAAAGACATCAAACAACTATGCTTATTTTCGAGTCAAACGGAAAGGAAAGGAAAGGAAAGGCAAGGAAGGGAAAGGAAAGGAGAGGAGAGGAAAGGAGAGGAAAAGTGAGGAAAGGAAAGGCAAGGAAGGGAAAGGAAAGGAGAGGAGAGGAAAGGAGAGGAAAAGTGAGGAAAGGAAAGGCAAGGAAGGGAAAGGAAAGGAGAGGAGAGGAAAGGAGAGGAAAAGTGAGGAAAGGAAAGGCAAGGAAGGGAAAGGAAAGGAGAGGAGAGGAAAGGAGAGGAAAAGTGAGGAAAGGAAAGGCAAGGAAGGGAAAGGAAAGGAGAGGAGAGGAAAGGAGAGGAAAAGTGAGGAAAGGAAAGGCAAGGAAGGGAAAGGAAAGGAGAGGAGAGGAAAGGAGAGGAAAAGTGAGGAAAGGAAAGGCAAGGAAGGGAAAGGAAAGGAGAGGAGAGGAAAGGAGAGGAAAAGTGAGGAAAGGAAAGGCAAGGAAGGGAAAGGAAAGGAGAGGAGAGGAAAGGAGAGGAAAAGTGAGGAAAGGAAAGGCAAGGAAGGGAAAGGAAAGGAGAGGAGAGGAAAGGAGAGGAAAGGAAAGGAAAGGAAGGGAAAGGAAGGAGAAGGAAAGGAAAGGAAAGGGAAAAGGCAAGGNAAAGGAAAGGAAAGGGAAGGAAAGGTAAAGGCAAGGCAAGGCAAAGGAGAAGGCAAGGCAAGGCAAAGGAGAAGACAAAACTGGAAATGTTAAATGAATCTTGACTCTACGTGGCAGGCAGGGATCACAGCTCTGAGACTGACGGGTGCTCGGTGCTGTGACAGCAGCAGCGTTAGCAGATGATAGTTTGAGAACTGCTGTGCTTGCTGAGTCAGCCAAGTCGCCTGCCTGGGGGCCCTGTACTCTCTGCTCGAACGCTCACTGCGTGTGGAGATTCTGCCTGTTCTCCTCCTGCTGCTCTCAGCAAGAATTAGGGCTGGGCTGCACATGAAATTCTGGACCCAAGTGAACTTCACTGCTGACTTTTTTGCAGGATAGGATTATTCAATCCAATTTAAAAACACCCCCTGCAGTAACCAGGCTCATCAACTAAAGACTTTTGCATAGGTCTAAGTGAGTAAAGTACCAGACATGTAGCAAGGTCCAGGATGAGCGTTCCTGGGCTAATCCTTATGAACCTCAAGGGCTGTCAGTGCCCTTGCTTACACCAACATGGCACCAGTCCCTGAAGCTTGTTTTGAGTCACGCAGTGAAAAATCATTGGAACTTGGACTGCACAATCTTTTCCCTTGTTATGTCAGGAGCAAATGACAGTCTGAAGTGAGTGCTGCAGCTTGAGCTTAGCTTGTGTTCCTGATGTAGTGTTCTTAGGGACTGATTAATTCTTGAGAATGCTTGAGACAGCCCTATCGCCGTGATGAGCATGAACAGTTAAACTTAACACATGCGAAAAGATGAAACTCCTGTGGAAGGGTAAGGAGGTACAGGTATCTCAGTCTGGTTGCTTAATATATTGGTCTCAACCAGATTGTCTAGGAGTTGTTACACTTCAGCCCAAGCCTTTTAAAGCACCAAATACATTTATTCAACAAACTGACAGAGCATGTTTATAGACCACAGTAACCCTATAGAAACCAGTGGCTAACTCCTCTATTTTAATCGGGCTTGGGCACAGTATTCATGTGTGGAATGGTCATTTTCTTATGTGGACAAAATCAAAATTGTGTCGTGTTTCTGAGGGACAGGAGAAGGTGCAGAAATGCCTGCAATATAAACAAATTCAGTGATAGCTCCCTGAGTGTTGCATGGGATTATTCAAGCAAATGCATCCCAAATCATTAGTACATTTGAGCTCATGCCTAACTTTAAGCAAGTACTTGAGTATCACTGCCATGCCTTGAACTTTAATGGCTCTTTGGGCCCTTGTTCAAGGATAAATCAATATTTATGTCTCTTATAAAACTGAGATGCGCTTGTTCATGCCTTTTTTGTTGTGCTGGATCAGGGTTTATAATGTCCATCTAAATATTTCAAGCATTTATACAAAAATAAACCTAATCTTCTGCCAATATTACATTTCTCTGATCCCATGACTTCCAGAGCATAAACGACAGATCTTTCCAATGATCTAACTTACAAATCCAGTTTTAGAAGGCACCAACAGCTAATGACTCCTACAGCTGAAATACTACGTTATTGCATCTCTGTTGCATGTGACTAGCTTGGAAAATGAGGTTAAAGTTATACAATAAAAGCAATTTAATACATGATTTAGAACTTTAACCATCTTACTACAGATTAATTTGCATGCCTGCAAGCCTTTGCTTGTATGAGCAACTCTATCTGTTTTGATGAGGAAGGAATTATTAGTGAGTTTTGGCCTGCTAACTGTACAAATGATCATATCATAAATCAGGGATAATATTTACCTGCAATGTAGTAGTTCCATTCACTGTTTAGGATTTCTTTTTTGTCTTCTTCTTTATCACTTTTGAATCTTGAATTTTGAGGAAAGGGAGGGGAGATTTCATCTGGTTACTGACCAGATGAAACCAGAGCTGAGGCTTAGCAGGTCGGTGCATTCTGTAAAGCACTGACCGCTGACAGCACCATGGCCTGCGGAAAGGGTGGCAGGGTTCTCAGTAGGTGACAGAACTGGGGCTTGCGTTGGAGACTCACAGGAAAAAAAAAAGGTTAGAAGAGACATCTAGAGGTTTGTAGTTCAATCTCCTGCTGAAAGCAGAACTAGCTTCAAAATCCAAATCAAAATTTTATCAGATTTTGAAAATCTCCAAGGGCAGAGACTGAACAGTCCCCTTGGGTCTTTGTCTCCAAGCCCACTGGGGTTATTTTTTTCCTTATTCCAAACATTACTTCCTTCACTGCTTCTTATGATGGTCTCTAGTCCATTTGCTGTGCATCTTTGAGAAAAATCTCTGTAATCTTCCTTCAAGGTAGTGGAAGGCTCTCTAGTCCCTCTTAGCCTCCTCATTGCCAGGCTAAACACCCCAAGAGCCCCATCCCATTCCTGCAGGCTGGTGTCATCTGATGAGGGTTCATTGGGTCTCATCATCCTGGGCCATAGGGCATAGTAGGAAGATAACATATGGAGTTAGTCAGCTTTGATAACTTTGAGCTTATCTGGCAGGATTTTGCAGTAATCGTTGGCCAGAGTTTGTGGAATACTTCTGACCTTTGGCTAACCTGATGATGCACTATGTGATATGCTGATTAGAAATATATGTGTTTTGATACACATATCTAAGTGTGTGTGTACACATATCTAAGTATAGTAAAGGTGCTGCTGGTGGACACCTTTGCATGGAAAATGAATGAAACAGATAATCAATAACAGATACAATCAGGTATATGTAATACAGTGGTAAAGATTCTCTGGGCAGAAGCACTGTAAACATCTTGGCAGCAGGCACATGCCTGATCCAAGCGCTCAGGTTCCCACTGCTGCACAGCCTGCCTGCAGCGCTCTGGTTTGCTTTGCTGGCGTCCCTTATGTCTGAGGTGTAACTGCTCTGCGCTGCGGTGTCCAGCCTGAAGGAAGGACATGACGTTTTGCAGGAGATGTCATAGGGTTTTTAATTGCTGAAAGTGCAAAGCAAAAAGCCTCTCTCTTCCTGCACCGGCTCACTCTGCTGCAGTCATTTTTCTTTATTGACATCTTTAGCTGTGCCTGCGAAGGGAAGCAGACCTTCTCCGTTAGGAAGCAGTGTGGTGCACAGGGCAGTGCCAGGCTATTCTTAGCTCCCACTTAATGTAGTGCTTGTGAGCAGAATCTTTTTGCTGAGGCAACATAAGCAAAAGACTAGCTCTTTCTTCCAAAAGCAAGCTACACACTACAAGTCCAGCCTCTTCGGATGTTTAGGTTTGCCAATGATAAAATAACAATTCACATATTAACAGATCTTAGGACAGCTCAGCCTAGGCCTAGGGCTCCCTCTCATCATGGAACAGCTTCTACCACCCTTCTCTCCTTCTCTTCGGGTGCGAAGGAAGAGGTCACCCTGTGACCAAGCAGTAAAGAGAACAGAGGAGACTTTTTGCAGGAGCCCTCCACCTCTCTATACCTTAGGAGGGGCTCTCCCTGCTGTGGGACCTCCTCCTGGGGTCACCATTCGAGAGAGAGCAGAGCTACAACATGCAGAGCTAAGTTATGTTCTCCTAGAGCAGCAGGCAGAGCTCTGGCAGTCAGGCTCACATTTCAGGTTTATTGTTGAGAAATGTCACAGTCTGTGGGAGTCCACCTACACCACGGAAGAATTTGAAGGCAAGTTATCCCCGGGATAGCAGATCTCTCTGCATCCCCTCCAACATTGTTCAGGACGGGAAAGACTTGGTCACTTGGTCACAACTATTATAGGTGAAGCTATAACACAGTTTCTATTCTAAGCCCTTATTTTCAGTACCTCTCTGAAAAGCTGCCCAATGGAGAATTGAAATTTAAACTATTTGGTTTCTGCTTAAAGGTAAAACTATATTTTAAAATGCAGTTCATACTTTGAATGAGAAGACTAAAAAAAGTTTCCTGCTTAAAATTTTCTCCTGACCTTTTAATTTGAATAGCCCTGCAGCCAAAGTGGGTGAGATTTGAAAGTCAATTGGTTTTGATTTGAATTATAAGCATGTGCATATCACACACTGAGTAGGTACAGTAGAGTTTTCCGTTAAGTTCATTTAAAGCAGGCAGGTATGGAAGGACATTGTAATAACTTGGCGCTGTGAATTTAAGTCTTCCGAATGGCTTTCCAGGTCATGACTTCCGAATAATTACAGGTGAGTTATAATCTGCTTGGGGGAGATTACCAGTATGTTCACATTACTTTTTCCAACCTCAACACTGCAGGTTGCATTATCAAGACGTTGCTCATTGCATAGACACGTGGAGGAAGGAAAGCAAATGGTTTCAGACCTTGCTTGTGTTGAGGCCTCGATTTGTCACTGGAGCACAGGTGAGTGGAGCACAGTGTGTTGTATGAGCATGTCCCTCCAGAGCTTTTTAACTTAGCTGTATAAAAGGGTGTGAGAAGAGGACGAGGCAAAAGCTGTGGTGGGGCTTCCCAGTGAGTGCTGAGTGTGAAGCTGCAGCTAAGCTAGGAAGAGCCCAGGGTCCAAGCAGGGAACTTGCTTTCCATTCAATCCTGGTTCCTGTAGAGAGCACCCGCTGATACCTCATATGCACCCAACATATCGAGTCTCTCCCTCTCCGGAGAGCAATCCCACTAGCAGCTACAAAGGGAGGTTTTAGTCCCCCCAGCGATGTATCCTGGAACACCACATAGGTGCTCAGTGGTGGCTTTTACCCTTTTTACACTTGCAGCCTCAAGACTGGAGCAATTCCCCATAAACACAGCCTCGGGGCTCAGAGCTTAGCGGAAAAGGAGCATCACCCCCCTTGCAGGTATTGTTAAAAACTAATTTTCACTGTTGCTTGTATTTGCCAGCAAATGGGTGACTGCGAGGAGCTGTACAGCTCGGAGCAGCGTGGACGCAGTTTTGTGAAAATAAAGCCCTTGTCCCAGTTTAAGCACATTTCATCCCTCCCAGAGAAGTGAAATACGGTTATTGCTGTGATGCTGTCGAGTCCTCGCTCCATGTTATTCTGTTTGTTCCCTCGCAGGCTCTGCTCTCTGGGGAGCTCATTTGTGTTCTCCTGATTTCAGGTCATCTGATTCCTACTTTGTGTCAGGGATTTAACTTCGCCTCTTCTTTAGTATAAATTAAAACGTTACCGTGGCCACCAGCCTCAGCCTAGAGGCCACAACAGTGACTATTTAGCAGTCTATTAAAAATTCAAGAAAAAAAAAAAAAAGCTTAAATATTTTATGGCTAACGGCCATAAAATCGAAATATTCCAGATAACGCTGACTCTTGCTAGCGCGGCGTCCTGCAGCTCCGCAGTAGTCGCTGGTGCCGTGTTTAAGCAGCGCGTTTTCCCCTTGGCGGCGACACGGCCGCAGCTGGGCGGGCGCTTTGGGCTCCGCGGGCTCCGTCTCCTGGGGCCATCCCGCCCTGGCACCGGGCAGGACGGCGGCAGCGGGAGCTGCCTGCGGTGCAGGGGGCTCCGCGGCGGCTGCAGCGGCCGGGCCGCCTGCGNCGGGCCGCCTGCGGCACCGGGGCCAGGAGCATCCCCCGGGCCACCACATTCCCGGGCCCGCGGCGGCCGCAGCGGGGGCGGCGGGCGGCACCTAGCGGCGGCCGCGGCTCCCGCTCCCCGTCTTTTCCAAGGAATCTCGGCGTCGCAGCCCGCTGCTAACGGGTTTTAGCAGCACCGGCGGGTGCCGGGGGTTTCGCGAGGTGCTGCTGTGCAGCGGAGTTCACGCACGGGGAGCTGGCGGCCCCGTAACCCCACGAGACGTCGGGTTTAGGGACCTTTAATCGCTGCTTTCTGGGCAATGTTTGCACACGCACGACCGACAAAAAGGAGTGCCAGGTTCGAGGGGGTAAAGCTGCCAAAGAATAGGAGGAGGAAATTCCTGTAAGGGTTTAGGGCAAACGATCTTTTCTTTAAAAGTAAAGTCCTGTCCCTGAGGTCTTTAGATGTTGACTGCAAGTGTAAAATACTTCGCGTATGAAGCCTCGTGCTACTTACTGCTCACTGCTTAGTGCCGAATTTGCAACTCTCGGTAGGGAGGGAGGTCGAGCTGACTCTTCTGCAAATTATACCGGGAGTTGCGGCGTTTGGTGCTGCTGTTTTATTGCTGAAGTGGAGGAAACCCAGGCACTCGCTCCAGAGGAAAGGTAGGGAATTCTGGCCCGGGCCGGCACGGGGATGAGGCGGGAGCGAGGCCGCCCGCGCGGAGCTGCCCCGCGGCACTCGGAATCCATTAGTTGACATCAGCCCCTAGCGCCCTCCTCCTTCCCCTCCTCCTCCTCCTCCCCCCGCCTCCTCCCCGCGGGCTCCCATGGACAGAGTTGGAGGCGGCCGCGCGAGGCGGNNGCGCTGCCGCCGCCGCCGCCGGAGCCTCCCGTAAGCGCGGCCGGGGCGCGGGGCGAGGCGCGAACTTCTCAACTGGGGGGGCAGCCGCGCGTGTCCGCGCGCGGGTCCGTGGCGCCGTCCCCCTGCCGCCCCCCTCCCCAAACGCGCTCTCGGGGGTGTTTTTGCAGCGCGGCAGCGGCCCGAGGTGCCGGTGCCGGGGGGCTCTTCCCGCTTTCGCTTCCCCGCTTGTCGCCCGTACCCCGCAGCCGCGCCGGGGAGCGGGAAGGGGGCCCTCCCGGGCGGTGATGTTCGTTCTCAGATGGTAATTTGTCTTTGTGGTAGGGGTGGCCCATTGCGTTTCAGCTCACGTCCCGATGAAGATCAAAAGCGAAGGGGAGAGGGAGAGGGAAGCAGAGAGCCCTGTGCGGCTCCATAGCGCCGGGTCTGCTCGGAAACTTATGGGGGGGAATTCCCGGAGCCAACCTGGGCCGAGCCAGCTCCGCCACCCGCACCAAAACTTGGAGATCCGTCCGCCCCGGCGCCGCTCCGGCCGCTGCGCGGGAGCCCGCGTTGGCCGCAGACAAAAGGTGCGTTTGGCCGGCTGGTGCTGGAGCTGGGGGCATCGCGGAGCATCCGCGTCCCCAAGGCTGTCTCCAGATCCGTGGGCTAATACCCGTCTTTAGAAAAGGTCTCCCGACATGGGAGATGCCAGGGGTTTGGCTGTTTCTTTATTTCCTTTTGATCTGCTTATGGATATGTTGGTCTGAGCTCAGCGTGAAGTTTTATCTCTTGCTGTGCCAGGGTTTCCCCCTCATTACAGAAAATACTTCTTTTCCAAAATTATGGGGTCGGAGCGGCAAGAGGTTAGATCTCCCCGCGCCGGGTGGCCTCAGAGGCGGGCCGAGACCCCAGGCCGGCTGCGCGGCGAGCAGAATAAACCCCAGCTGGGCTAAAAGTTGCAGTGGGCTGCGATGCTCACCGCGGCGTGGGGCGGGAGGCAGGGCGAGAGGAGCCGGAACGAGCTGCCTCGGGAGAAACGTGGCTGCGAGCACCGAGGGGAGCAAACTCTGCTCCTGACTGCAGGGAAACAAGGACAATCCAGCTCATAGTTAACCGCTTTCAGGCTTTTCTTTACTAGAGTTTTTAACAGTGACTTCACTGTTGTTGCTCGTTTGAGTAAAAGATGCAGATCAAACAATGGCTTTTTTTTTTCCTCCCCCATTTTTTCTCCCTTTTGGACTAAAACTTTCCCTGCGCGGGGGAGCGCAGGGCAGCGGCAGCAGGATCGTTCCGCTCGCGTTGCGCCGTCCGCGGGCTGCGGCGCCGCGGGGTCGGCCTGGGGGCCGCAGCCCTTTCGCCCCTTTCCCCCCCCCCTTCCCTTTCTCTCTTTCCCCAGAGAGATTAAGTTTTCGTCCTCCGCTCAGGGCCATGTTAATCCTGGCGTCCAGGTGGGGGCCCGTTCAGCTGCGGGTGTTCGTGGTGCCCGGGCTCTGCGTGGGGAGCGTTAGGCGGCGGCGGCCGCCCCGCAGAGCGGCGGGAGCCCCGAGCAGGCGCCGCCGCCTCGCCGTGAGCTACAGCGGCTTCCCGGGCAAGCGGCCTCGGAGCTCGGCGCGGCCGCCGGCCCCGCGTGCAGCCTGCCCCGCAGCGGCGCGTGGAGCCCCGCGTGGGCTGCGCGGGAGCCGCTCGGGGCGCCTTCGCGAGGAGCAGCCACGCCGCGCTCGTAAACACGGGCTGAGCGGCAGCTTTCTGCTCCGGTCGGGGTTAATAAGCACGCGAGCAGTCGTGGTAGGGTTAAAGCAGACCGTGTGCGTTCGGGGGGTTCGCTGCAAACAAACACACGCCATGCAAAGTTTCTGTGTAAAAGCGAGGCTGCTGACTTGCTGCTTGGCAAAAGGGGGCAGTAGCAAACAGCGCCTCAAAGAAATCCGCCGCGCATCTGCTTTCGTGCCCCGAACAGCCTGTGTCCCATTGCTGCCAGGGTCTGGGAATGCGGGATGCTATCCGGGAGCCCAGACTCGGGTGACCCCTCCTAAAGACTTCACTGCCGGTGCTTGACTGAATAAAAGATGCAGGATCGAAGCCCACATTAGTTTTCCTTCGTGGCTGCATCACTTCCATATGCCCGTTGAGCAGTGGGATCTAGGAAATGAAGGACAATGCCGTATGATTGCAAAGCTACTTTTGCTCACAGTAAGTAGTCGGCAGCACTAGCCTTAACCTGTTCTTAACCTAGCAAAACTCCACTGATTTCATGGCAAGCGTGACAGAGCCCCAGGTTTGGGTTGCAGCTCATACAAATGCCCCCCAAGGAATTGTCATCAGTGTTTTCTAGAGTAAGAAAAATAGATGTTTTTTTTGCTAAATGTAACTTCATTTGAGAGCTCATTTGTTTGCAGCCTAGGGAAATATATTGATCAGGCTTATGAAATACTGCTTTTAGACTTCATTTAAAAGCCTTTGTACTTTTTCTTTAACTATATGTTTGGAATGACTGGAGTAGGACTTCTCGATTAATATTTTCCTGAGAACCTCAGGGGATTTTATGGAGATCTGTCCTTAGGCAGCCACATGCTGACTTCGTCTGGGCCAGCTGTCTAGGTGCTGTGCGCTGCCTTCGTGGCAAGGGCCGCAGTGGCAACAAGTACGGACTGGCCACGGGAGAGCAGGGAAGCGGTGCGGAGTGTGGGGTTGTGCACAGCGCCCGGGGCCAGGCTGCAAGCGGGAGATTTGATCAAACGCAGGTAACGGTGGAGGCAGTTGAGAATGGGCTGAGGACGGGTGCCGCTGCTTGTTGTGCAGTAGCTGGGGGTGTCAGGTCCCACTGAGGTCGGACGCAGAGGTCCTGAGTGGACCTCTTGAAAGGTCGTTTCATGGTGTGAGCCTCGGGAACTCGAGCGGCTGCTCTTCTAGGTCGCATCCTTCTGCTGTTGTCCAGGAGACCATCAGAGCCCTATCCCGCCTGGAGAGGACTGTGATTGTTGTCAACTTTGGGAAGCAAATAACATTGTTTCGCTGCTGTTCTGTTGCCTGTTGTATTTTTAAGGAGGAAAAAAACGAGTGAGGAAGGTGTCAGCTAATCTTACTGTAGCTCGCTCTTTCTTTTCCTTTTAAAATGTGCATTGCTGGCTCTTCGGGCATGCCCAGCACCAGAGCACAGCCCCTCTCAGTCCACGATGGCAACTTCCAGCAGCTTTGGCTGGAGCTGTTGGAACAGGAGATACCTCCTGGATAGGAGACTCCCACGGGTGTGTGGGTCTGCAGCTCGCGTGGGTAGTGTCTCTCCTGCTGAAGACTGTTCTTCAGCAGTTAGTCTCAGTATCTGTTTCACCTCTGTTCTCAAAGCTGTGTGAAAAGCCCTGCTGGCGGCAGCTATTCCCTTCCCCAGGCTCAAACTGTGCAATCCATGTGCAGCAAAGCTGTGACTTCCAGCCCGCCAGGTCTCCCTGAATCCGGTACTGCTGCTCCTAGAGTTGCCCCTCTGCTTCTGCGCTCATATGAAACTCTCATTTCTAAGGCCCATGTAAAACCTTCTGAAACTCAAAGCGATTTTCTGGGATTGTGCGAGTAATGAGACTTTAGAAATATCTCTGTTAGCAAGTGTGCAAACTAAACGATTTGGTTTCATTTCAGAACACAATGAATTCCTTAGAGTATTTGTATATGAAGGATGCTGTCAAGCTGCAGAGAATGATGATGAGTTGGTGACAGGGCTACTCATATGCTTAAATCAAGCAAATGCCAAAGAGTCAGGTCATTTAATGACTGCTGTGTCTTTATTTACTTTTTAGTGAGCTTTAGATGAGATCACAAGCAAACCGGCTGATTGCTAGGCTTAATCCCCAAATCAATTGGGAGCACGTTGGGAGTTTTAGCAAGACTGGGTAATTTCATTGCTTTCCAGCAAGAGGTCATTTGTGGAGTGAGTGCAGGGCATTTTCTTCCCATGAGCTGTTCTAAGGAGCTCGGTCTCGCAAGATGCTGTGCGTTGGTGGCCGTGGCTACGTGTCCCTGGGTTGAGCATGCCGCCTGCTCAGACACAAGCGTTAGCCATGCTGGGCCTCCATGGACTTTGCTGAGCAGCCTAAATGCTCCTGAGCTCATCTGGTCTCAACATATCCCCTGCTCTGTGATTGCCAGGAGCTGCGTGAACCACAGAGCCTGGCTCAAAGGTTCGACTTGACCCTCTGTGCGGCAGCGTGTGAGCGGCAGAGCAGAACCGCAGCAGTCTGTTCTATCTCTGCCCGGTGTCGGGGTGCACTCTTAAGGCCCTAATCACAACCGAAGTCTGTGCAGCAGCCCCCAAAACTGGGGATAGCACGTGGGGACCTGATCCTGCCCAATGGATTCTCCAGCAGCCCCGGAGCCTGGGTGCTGTGGAAATAGCCCGTGCTGGGCAGGCCAGGCGTCAAGCAGAGACGCGGTCCCCAGGCCCGCAGAGCAGCTGAGCTGAGTCCTGCCTGGATGAGCTGCGAGGTGTTTGCTGTTTAGGGGCCTGTGGCTTTTGAAGTTTGTGTGTTTTGCAGATCGCTTGTGCCATAGTCTTCAAAAACGCTTAGCTTTTAAGATGAGCAGATGGCTTAGCAAAATAGATTTGCTCGCACCTGCAACAGGTGGGTCTGGAATCAATTTATGCAGTGTAATTTTTTTTTTTCCCGCACCCCTTTTGGAATAATTTTATGTGCTAGAGCCACCTAAGATGCTTATTATGTAGCCAGTAGGGAACTGCTTCTGTCTGACTACATAAGATTTTACACGTCTTTTATAGCTAATGCCTAGATTGAAATGCAAAATTTAGTGCTGGGAGCGCATGTGAATTTGTGAAGCTCTCTGGAGAAAATGTGGGTGCATCAGTGAATGAATTATGCTCCTCCGTAGACAGAGAGGGTTTTTTTGGTGGTAACAAATGTTCTGTGTTCAGTGTTTGTCATTTTAAAAGTGGTATTTTTCATTGCAAGTGCAAACTGCATGCAGGTTACTGATGTAGAGTAAAGATGAAAAAAATAGGTTTAACTTTATTTGAAGGTGTCACAGAAAGAAATTTTCTTATGTGGTACAGAAGTGTTCTGGCTTACAGCTCTAGTTTGCACTTCCAACATTCCAGTTAGGAGTAGCAGGGGAGAAAGGGGAAGATGCTGCGTGTTGGATCAGATTTTGGGAACAGAACTCGTCCGAGACCTTGGCTTTGTGGCAGAATCCAGCCCAGAGAGCTTCCATGGTCGGGTNAAATAGGTTTAACTTTATTTGAAGGTGTCACAGAAAGAAATTTTCTTATGTGGTACAGAAGTGTTCTGGCTTACAGCTCTAGTTTGCACTTCCAACATTCCAGTTAGGAGTAGCAGGGGAGAAAGGGGAAGATGCTGCGTGTTATCAGTTTTCGGGAACAGAACTCGCCCGAGACCTTGACAGAATCCAGTCCAGAGAGCTTCCGTGGTCGGGTTGATGTGGGGTGACTTTAAGGAGGTTTTGCTGGGTGCTGGGAGTGTTTGTAGAGAGCAGAGGTAGGATTAGGAGCTAAATCTGGGAGCCCTTTGGGGCCAGGCTCCTAGGGCAGGAGGATGCTGCCTTCGCACAGCCTGGGGTGCAGATCTGGTTGCTTTGCTCTGTTTCCTGGCCACGGATAAGTTGTTTAGTCTGCAGTTTCAGCTGCGGCTTGCTTATTTATCTCTTACAAGGCTGCTTTGCCATGGAGCAAGAGATTGGAGGGGAAAAAAAAAAAGGAAGGCAAAAAGAAGGCTAGGAACTTTTATCTGTACAGTAATTCAGTTTGACAGGATAATATAGTAAATTTGAGAAAGTAGAGAGAGATGCATTTTGGAGCCTGTGTCTGTATTGAAGGGCAGAAAGAGCTGGCCTGGTCTCAGAATTTGGTGGGATGATCACAGACCCCCCTCCCCTGCCTCCCCATCCTGCTCTGCTCCTGATTGGGAATGACTGTCTGCCAGAAAGAGCTTTTCAAACACACAGTTTGGACCCAGCAATCAGTCTATATTTATAAATTACAGAATATTCCACTCTCTGTCCGTTTGGGGGTCCACTGTACAGCTGAAGGGCATTTTCATTAAAACCATGAAGCTGAAACTCATTTAGTGCCTACGGCCAAAGTATTCCTGCAGTCTCAGGCAGCCTGACTCCAGCTGCAATTGCAGCTAGCAGCCACCTATTTAAAATAAAGGCAATAGGGAGAATAACATTAGTGGCTGGGGTAGGATGAAACAGTCGATGGACAGACACTTTATTTGACATATAATACAATTAAATATAATACAATTAAATGTTTCAGTTCATTGTTTTTCTGGATTAGAGCCCAAGTCTTTGCCTGATTTATCCCTTTGCTAAGTATTACTCCTAGGCAACTTGATGCTGCAAATCTTCTACACACCTGAACTGTCCCAGCTAGTGTGACAAAAAGTACTCTGATAGCACAGAGTGCAACATGTCCCAACATTTTAAATTCAGGCCAGGATCATTCCTATATTTTGTATATTTATAAACATGTACTCACACGCATCCATATAGATTGAATTAAAACAAAAGCAAATGATTGGCTCCCTTTATATTTAACATTTTCCCCGTTAACCAACAGAAATTGTTCCCAGGAGAGTAATTTACTAGGTATCTTCTGTATTTGCCTAGGACTGTGCGTCTGGAATACAAAACATGGCATTGCTCATGCTATGGGTACCCTCCAATGTGTCTTTGAAATATTAAAACAACTTATATTTGGAATGAGCTTTGCACACCCCCTTGTCTGCAGCTGCTTTGCAAATCCAGGCTTCGCTGCTTTGCCTTGGAGAATCACGAGCTGGTTGTACTCTTGGAATGCTAATAGTGCTTTGTTTTTTTTTCCCCTAAATTTCTTCTTCATATGCGTTTATTGATTCTTCATTTGAGCACAGTTTCACTGATAATGATGGCCCTGCTGGGAGTAGCCGGCGTGCGTTGGTTTTGCGAAGGCTGCAGCCTCGCGGCCGCCCTGGCTCACTAAGGCCCTGCACGAGGGTCGCAAAGCCATCCCATCCCCTGCTCTGCACAGAGAAAATGTATCGGGTTGACAAATCTGAAATTGCTCGTTGAAAAGCTGCCGGCAGGTTTGCGAATGACACGACACGCTTTGGGGAAGCAGCAGCTTTCCTGTGCTCGCCCAGTGTGTGCTCAGCTGAGCAATGCAGGGACCTGCATGAGCCCCCTGGAACAGGGCTCTCAGCGTTTTGCCCTTTGAGTTACATTTTGGTTTTGATTCCTGGAATCCTTCCGCATCTCAGTCCCTTTTCACACAGTCATGGAGGGTAACTTATCCCAAAAAGCGCTTTAGTCACTTAGCTTTCTCCCTGAAGCCACAGGCCCTCCCCAAGCTGGTCCCTGTGCGAGCTGGTCAGCTCTTCCAAACAAGCATCCAGGTTGAATCAAACATTTCCCAAGTGAGGGGCTTAAGATGCAGCCTCCCACGCGGTCACGTTGCCTCTTGGCTTCCACAGTCACTAGCCCTGGGTCTTGTTACGCTCTCACTTGAAGCCCGGGCATCATGTTGCGGTAGAAGTGCTTGTGGACAGCAGTGAAGCCCCTTCTGAACCTCCCCGCGTTATTGCTGCGTGATACTGGAGCCCACCGAGCGCGCTGGCACCGAGGCACCCGTCCCACCCCTGCAAGGACAAGATCTGCTCCTGCGGGATGAAACTCCTTCTTGCAGTGCATGTTAGTGCACAAGTTCTTACCCTTTGTGGTGAAAGACCTAGGAAGGAGAATTTACTGGCCTGGACTCCTGATTGCTGACCCAGGCAAACCCTCCCGTGCTGTTTCCAAAAGTTATTCTTGTGTAGGGCTGGGCTCTGCTAACCTTAACTGTGATCCTTGCGATCTGAGAGGACTAGAACCTTCCCGTAAGTAACACAGTTTCTGTTTTTAGTTTGGAAAGATGTTATCATTTAATGGAAACTTTTTGTTTTCTGGCAGCCTAGCCTGCTATCCATCTACAAAGCTCTCAGAGGACCTGGGCTGCCGTGAAGAGTGCGAGAGCCCAATTCTGCTCTGGTTACACGAGTGCAGCATCACCGGAGAGCTGCCGTGGGCCCGGCCAATTGAGGGCCAGTAGGCTGAGCCCAGAGGCTCAGAGGCGAATTTCTTCCTAAGGGAAGGAATTGTGCAGGGATGGGATTGGGCCAGGGGCACTCTCCAAAATTGTGAGCGCAAGGTTTTGCTGTTGCAACCATAACCATAAGAAAAGCATTTTCAGTTCTAATTGAACCAAAATCCAAAACAACAAATCCCCGTTTACGCTGAATTTTAAGCTTCCCAAATATTTTAGCATGAGACGCAAAAGTAATTGATTAGAAACAGAAGTAAAATAGTGAGACTTTTTTTTTTTTAAACTTTTCCCAAGTGGATTCAAGTGAGGAAGGAACCTTTACTTGGGCTGAATAAAACTTCTTACCACAAAGAGACCAAATGAAGTTATCCCAAGGACCTGAGCCAGCGGGATTATTTATGTGGCAGACTTCTACCTGGAAAAATCAAGGCCTTATTGTATTATACAAAGATTCAGAAGCAATTTGAGGTCTGCAGTTCTAATGGTTTAAGGTAACTTGCTCTGTGCAAGTTAAAATCCGATTTTCCTGAAATGAAGAAGTATACATGTCTCGCAGCTCTTAACCAAAGATGACTTCCTTCGGAATTTGCCGTACCACCTGAGTCAGGACTGCATGAATTTTCAGCCTGACAGCACCTCTTTACAATGCAGCAGTGTAATTTAGGCATCCATTTGTTTTGAATGGCAGAGCACACGTCTCCGTTACGGTGACTTGATAGACATGATTAAAAGGCAGGAGATGGGGAAGAAGGCACCTCATCACAGCCAACTTCCTCCGGTGAAAGAGTAAGTGGCTCAGTGGCATGCTTGCAATAGAGGTGTAGCTGAAAGCATTTTTGGAAATGTACTTTGTAGGCTGCTTTGAAATGGTGTTTTCTATTATGGCCAGTTTCTGGAACAGATTATCATGATTGTAGGAAGCACTTCAAAGCAGATTGATGCAGGAAGATCTTTCCCTGAAAACTTTGGCTTCTTCTATAAGAGAGAAAGCTACAAATGTGTCTGCAATCTGTGGTGTTTCAGCTACAACAGCATTTATTTGATAAAAATGGGCTGCTATTAATTTCCAAAAAGCTACAAAGCCCCTGTGTTTTGCTGGCCCCTCTGTTTCACAGAGCGTTTCAGGAGGCTGTTTCCTTCCTCCCATATCCCTCTAAATCTCTGTTTTGTATCTTTTTAAAGGCTGAGATTTAAACATTGCAGTGGGATATTGGGCTGCCTCTGATAAATAGTCAGGCAGTAATTTCAAATCTTGATGGCAGATTTTCACAGAACAGACCATGAAGCATCATCTGGTCTGTCTCCCATCCCATTCAGCTGGATGCAGGTTGAGCTGAACTCAGCTGTAGCTGCACCGTGGTAGGAGCTGGAGAATGCCCTTGGATGCCCCTGGAATATATTTGTCTCTGAATTTTCACCTAGCAGCCGAGCTGTATGTCCTCTCAGCAAGCCTGCTAAATATCTGTGTTTGCAGGCTAACGTCCGTGTCTTAGAGCAGTGAAGTCTTCTACACACTTGCAAGCACTGGAGCACACAGGAGAAGTCGCTGTTCTGGCGGGTATGAAGCCAAGTGGCAAGAGAAAATTGAAGCGTGCTGGCCTGCCAGGAGATTCTTCTTGTTTTGCAAGGATGTTGAAAAGGGAGGAAGCTTATGCAGGAAAATGAAAGCGAGAATTAAGAAGAAAGATAAGAATCAACTAGAAGCGTCTTGCTCTGCTATATTTGGTAGCACATGGGAATGACAGGAAGAAGACATTAACAAAAAAAGTCGCTCTGTTGTTTTATTCCTGTGCCTCATCCAGCTGCAATATATCAAACCCGTTGTATTGTCCTTTATAATCCCTAAGCAAATAAATTTCCTTTTTACCAGGGAAGAAGCTGAGGCAAAGAGAGGTTATGTCACGTGGCTGAGCTCACAGAGGGAGGCTCTGTATGAGAGTCCTGCACTCACAGTGTCTTTTTCTTATTTGACAGCAGAAATGTGATTAATTCTTTATGTTGAGGCAGAAAGGCCTTGAAATATTCCCTCTTCTTTCTGGGAAATTATTTTTTCCTACAAAGCAAGACCAAACGTTGTATTGATGGATACCTTATGGTAACTGTTAATAAAATATAATTTTTTTTCTTTATCTACAACCCTCATCAAATGAACAATTTTGAAAAATTAAGTTTAGATATCAAAATATTGCATTGCTTTTCTGTATCAGCTTTTTCAATAACAAAAACAATATGCTGTGTTTGCTATAATCCATGGATTCGGTTCAAAGCTGCTGCTGTTTTCTGTTGTGTTCTCCTCATCTGCTGCCTCTCGTCTTCCGTAGACTTGAAGTCTGTCTTGTCTACGAAAGCAAATAGCTGTTGCTGAATCGAAGTTTCCACAAGGCTCGTGCTGTAGTTTTGGGAAATTATTTTCTCTAGCCTTGCTAGAGAAAAGCATGTGTCTGGTAGTCATTACAGGAGAGGAACAGAGGGTGGAAAATGCCACAAGTTCACGTCCCATCTCAGCCCTTTTCCACCCCTCAGCATTGGCCCTGTGAGGACTCTCCTTGTAGCTTTGTGTGGTGGCACCTTCTCTACCTGCTCGTCCTCAATCACGCATGGCAGCAGCGTTGAAAACCCGCCTCATTTCTCGCTTAGGATGCTTCATTTCTTTCTTGCTCTGTTGTTTAATGCCATAACATTTGTTCTTTCAACCTGGAATACAATTTACATACAAGATGCAGTGAGGAAATGAAATTACCTTATGCAGAAGACTTTTTGCAGAAGACTTTTTTTTTTTTTAATAAATGCACATCACTTCTAAATAAGCTTCTAGGGCAGACAACTCTGTGAGCCCTTTCTTACCCTTTCTTTCCTCCAACATAGAAAATTACCAGCCAAGCACCTTTTTTGCCTTTATTTTTAGTGAGCACAAATTAATCTTCTTAATGTGCAGTATGCTTCTTGCATCTACACCTAATTAAATCATATTTGTTCTTAGAAACTATTCATCCAGTGTAAACCTGCTTCCTGAGTAAATATTCCTTTAATTAGTCGAACAAATAGATGGTGGGATTTGGAGCTGATTATCACAGCGCTCCTTTCCCTGATGTCTGCCTCAGATCTGGCCCGGAGAGGCGCGCTCAGTGCAAACGCGAGCACCGCGGCAGCCTCTTTTTGTGGCAGGAAAAAAAATCCATCGTATGAAAACTTCACACCTACGGAACCCTTCATTTGGGGATTACAAAGTGCTATGCCATGCTGCGTGGGTATTATTTATTTCCATTTTAGAGCAGGATAAAGTGAAACAGAGAGAGCTCAGGGCCAGTGCACGACGTCCCCACGTTGCATTAATAGGCAGAGCTGTTACTAGAGTGAGTACAGAAGTGCTGTGATCTTGCAGAACAGCAGTGAACGGGGCTTGCTCTCCTCAGAAAGGCTAATTAGGTGCAGCTCCCATTTCTGGGTGCCTGGTTGGGAATATCTGGGCTCAGAGGCCCTGAAAACCCAAAGCAGGTGGAAGTCAGTGAGAGCTGTGGGAAGGGGGATCTCTGTGAGCAGAGTCCTGGCCCTCCTTTCAGTTTCAGAGGTGGCCGTGGGTGGCTCATGGCTTCGGGCTAGGGTGAGAAGTTGGCTGAGCAGAGAGCGGAGCACGGCCGTCCTGCTGCCACGTGCCGCGGGGCCAGCGCAGAAGGTGGTGTCGGCAGCGCCAGCTCCTCTGCGCAGCGCGTGCACGGGGTTGGAAGCCCCGTCCAAGCAGCCACTCGAGCAAAGCCCCCTCCTGACCTCGGCGTTCCTGGGCTTGCCGCTGGGAAGGGGGGGGATATACATGGGTGTCCTGTCTCCCAGGGTTTCTTGTGTTGAGGCTGCGTAGGGGTAATGCCCACAGAATGTGGGAGAAATATGTTCCCTGTGGGATGAGCATTCAGGAGTTAGCAGCAGCTTCCTATGTCTTCTCTGTAGGATAAGGATTTCCTCAGAGGGGAGGGTAGAGCTTGAACTCTGCTTTCTCCTGCTGAGTTTATTAGCCTGAGTTTAAAGCACTTCCCTTCCTGGAGCTCCAGTTTCTAATGTGGGAAAAAAGAGAGGGAAGAGGCCAGAGCCAAATGAGAGCCGCAATTAAGGACACAAATGAACAAGGATGGAGCTGTTGGTTGGGCTTGTAACTAGCTGCCTTGAGCAGAAGATTGTGTCTGCCAGCGAGACCCTGTTTGGACTTACCCTTAGTGAAAAGAAAGGGTTCAGTGCGGAGTCAGAAGCCAGGACATGCCCGCTGCACAGAGCTGTGTGCTGCACGTCTTCCGGGCACTGGTGTGGGAGTGCAGGCAGCGGGGAGGGCGTTTGGAAGAGCCCAGCGAATGCGGGAGCTGGGAGGGCTTCCCGAATGGGGTGCGACACCACATGAAGAGGGCAGCGCTTTGAGCCTGCTGGTCTTCGCGTGGGTTAAATTCCCTTGGCCATCCCCACGCGCACACATCTCTTCCTCCAGTTCCTCACTTTACTTTTTTCCCTCAGTGGAGCTATTAGCTGTAGCTGGGGCCAGTCAGATAATGGACTGTGAAGGAATGAATACTTTGGCTTAAACAAAACCATCTTTAGCAGCTGAGGGGTTAGAGCAGCATTGCTCTGTGCAGTTCCTCTAGCTCCGAGAGCTCAAGAGCTGCTCCGTCATGGCTCGGAAGGCTTTACTTTAAAAGCACAGGTAGGATCCTTGCAGCTAGCTGAGGTGTGCCGGCCTGCGCGCCGCGGGCCTCCCTTGCCTCTGGTGGGATGATAAATAACAGGAGCCTTCATGTGGCTGGGTGTAATCCTCTTAGCTGCGAGGAGATCTCTGCAGGTGTTATACTGGGGAGCTAGCAGGAAACACCTATTGTAATTCAGATTTACCTCCTGGCTTACGGAGCAGCGGTTTCCGCTTAGCAGGCAGGCCCTAACTCACTTGGAGGTCAGACGGTGCTGGGACAGGAGCCCCAGGAGGATGTCTGATGAGAGCTCCCTGCCTTCATTTTCTGCTGTGAACGCGTGTAAGGGAATGTGTGATCTCAGCTGTTCGCTGTGCTCAGGAGTTCTTCTGGTGTGAAAAGGTACTCTGTAAACAGGAATAGCACCCGGGGCATTGCTGCTGCGTTTCCTATGGAAGCTTCACCACTAATAGTAGCGGGGATGCATCTGTAGTATGAGAGCCCTGTGATTTAAATACTTTCTCTTTGCTTCCGGCTAGCAATCTCTTTGGCTCCTTGAGGCACTAATGGAAATTGTTTTAGCAGGACTGCAGTGTCTCAGAGAGCTCTGCGTGTGTTTTTGTGCGGTTGCTGGAAGCCGGACGGCGCAGCTGGAGCCTTCGCGTTTCATGGCGCCGTGACAGGTAGAATCGATTTCGCAGTTAGGTGAGACTGATATCAAATGTTCCTTTACTGAGTTTATTGGCACCTACAGCTAACGGTGTTAAAAGGTTAAATGGCACGCATGTTAAACTGCACACAGCCCCCAAATCTGCTTAGAGAACTAAACAAGAGAGTCCCTGGTGAATGCTTTTCTCTCGGCACAATTTTATGTTGCATGTCTGGCCTTGATGAGGTTGATTAAGATCACTGGACACTGTCATCTTATATCTTTTCTGTGCCTCTTGGGGGTGATCTTTCTGGCTGAAAACCTAAGAGAGAGAAAAGCAGAATGTGCTCTTGTGCTGCACACAGCTCAAAGGCTCGGAGCACTGCTGGAACACCTGGGAATGTCCTGGCATCCGTGGCTGGTGTCCGATCTGTTAGGGGCTTACTGTGTGACCATGAGCATGTCCTGTAAACACTCTGTGCTTCATTACTGCTCTTGCAGAGCAAATAGCACCACAGGGAGATGTTGCGGGGCCTCAGTCCCTGGGATCTGTAGAGCTCTGGGGCCACTTGGTCTGGGCCAGCTACAGAATCACAAGTGTAAGTGACACCAATCTATCTGGTCTGTGTTAGCAGTTAGGAATGGACATCAACGGAGTGAGAAAGAGAGGCGTGCTAGAATGCCTTAAATGCAGACCTAGGGATTGGGAAGTTTTAACCACTGCATACCAGCAGCTCACTCTTTGCCTTGGGCAAACACTGGGAACTCAGCATCAGGCTTCCCAGTTGGAGTAGTAATGCATAAGAAAGGAAAAAAAGCAACATTTTTCTAGACCCATTGTGAGAATTAATCAGAAATTGTTTTAAAGTACTGCCTGACAAGTGCTACATATTTTAAATCATTTCCCATTTCTGCATATTGGCTGTAGGCACAGAACAAATTCAAAGCCTGAAGCACAACTCCCATTGGTAATTTCCGCTTGAAATGACCCTTTCGTTCATCAAAACAACAGAAAGGACAGATGTGTGCTGTTAAAAACAAGATGTTCTTGTTCGAACTGCCAGCATAGTCTCTGAAACCCACCCTGCTGGAGCAGTGCTAGCAAAAACCCGAGTTTCTTCCCAGTTAGCTGCTGCTAACTCTTCCACTTCATTCCCCAAATTACTTGCAAAGCAGTTGGCAGTAGCCACCCTTATTTTCTTTGATGCAAGAAGTTTGCATTTCCCATTCTTGGATTCCTCCGCACCTGCGGCCCCAGTAACACACAGTGATCGCGGTTAGTCACTTGACACACTCCATGTCTAGTGTTGGCTTTGCTCCTAGTGACATGTGCCAGCCCTGGGGGAAAAAATAAAATAAAAAGGAAAGAAAACAAAGTCCCCAGAGGCATGATAACTTGAATTATTTCCCTTCAGCCCTTCCCTTCTCGGAGTGGAAATCCAGCTTGCATACGGAGTTCATGAACTGGAAACAAGCTGCTGACTCTGGGGCTGCTGCTGGCTATAATTCTCCCAACCTCAGCATTTGGATTGAAAGCCAGACCTGTCCTGTGCATTAAGGCTTGATCACTCCTAGCTTCAGTGTCGACCTTCCTTTCAGGTCCAGGGGACTGTGGCGGGGTAGCCAAGGCTCTCTTCTCAGTGGCCACATCCCCGTGCTCGCCCAGCTAACTGGGCTCCCAGGTGGATTGCGGTTGAGACCAGTCTCCATTCTCTCCTCAACAAGTGTCCCCCACAAGGGTCCAGCTGCCCCTGACGTTCCCATCTACCTGATGAGTTGGCATCGTGAGTTTGAGGTAGTCTGAAATATTGGGAGCAATTTGTCTCCTTAGAAGTGCCCCCCTAAAAGCTACTCAAGAAGTGGCTGAGCTTGTTCCTCCTCAATTTAAAGCTTATGAATTGGCTACGAGCCTCCTGCTATGAACCTGATCCAAAGATCACTGAAACAGAGGGGAAAGATGTCTTAAAAATCTTTCTGTCAGTTTTGGATCAGGCTGTCTGTTAAAAACCCTTGTCGTCTCTTTTAATCCAAACAGAGTATTCTCCAGGGCCACGCATATTTTTTCTGTTTCAAAAATTTTGGTACTTCACTCCTAGTGACGTGCCCAGTTTGCAGCTCCTCTCATTTAATGGGACTTGCGGCCTGTACAGGCAGGTTGGTTTTCATTACTGCGTGAGACATGGCAAGCTACCAGGACTGTATTTTAACAGAAGGTGGAATATATCAAAGCTGTACAGCAGGAGCTGGAGCCAATGGTGTATTTTGCCCTTAAACTAGTGGGCCTTGCATGGCCAGTGTTTTCTGAAGGTGGCTGTGGACTGCACAGCTGGGAGACGCTGCGAGGGCAGGGAGCCCTCTCCGGGACTGGCTGTTTTGCTTCCCGTGCTGTCCCCCTGCGCTGGAGAGCTCTCACTTGGCTGCGCAGGACTGCGGTCACGGTTGAGAACAAGCAGGTTTGTTATTTAGTGCCCTTGGCAGCCTTGCAGGGAGCCGCAGTGAAGAATCAGCAGCGTGCTTGCTTGGCATCCCCTTCCCGTTGGAAAGGCCTCACAAAGCCGCAGCTCCCTGGGCTGTCCTGTCCCACGGGGCTGTGACCTGCGCCCAGGGCAGCACCTCTAGGAGGCTGCTCTGCCCCTTGGCAGCCCCTGCGAGGGACAACCTGGGTCCCACTGTTCCTCACAAAGAGCCGCTTGGCCTTGGCTCTGCCCTTGGACGGGGGATTAAGAAAGGGCTTTGTAGCTTGGAGTTTATGGTTTCCTGATGCAGGGAAGTGCTGCTGCGTGGGCTCTCCTTGGAGGCCTCAGGTCTGCTCTGCTGAGTGCGGGGGAGAAAGTCTCCTGTTTCACTTTGAGAAACGCCGCCTGTAGCCAAAATCAGCCCTCAGCTGGCTGCTTGCTCCGGGCGGGTAAACTGTTTGGCTCTTTGGGCTGGAAGTGGGCTGAGCTGCAGCCCTTCTCGTGCAGCTTGTCACCTCTGTCCCCTTCCCGATCCCCCCGCACTGTGGGGGATCAGCAAGCGCCGCGCCGGGATGCCGCCCTTTGCGTCCCCCACATAACTGAGCCCAGCGCAGCCATCGCAGCCGCCTGCGCTTAGCCGGGACCCGCCACATCCATGTGATGAGCAGGCCAGGGCGCCAGGAGCATCTGGCCGGGCTGCGATACCCCCACGACCAGTGGCATTTTCAGCTGGCTGCTGTTCACGAAGCCGAGGAACGTGCCTCCTTGGTGCCTCCTCGCACCACTCGAGCCCTCCTCGCGGAGACTACGGGCACAGTCACTCGTTCGCCCGGCAAACACCTGGTGTTGCTGCGAGCTCCCAGCTCTTCCAACGGAGCCGGCCACACGCGGGCCTGTCTAGCGAGGAATCTGNCGTGCCTCCTTGGTGCCTCCTCGCACCACTCGAGCCCTCCTCGCGGAGACTACGGGCACAGTCACTTGTTTGCCCGGCAAACACCTGGTGTTGCTGCGGGCCCCGCAGCTCTCCTGATGGAGCCAGCCGCACGCGGGCCTGTCTAGCAAGGAATCTGTTAACACAGGCAGCTTAATTTTGTATTTTTAACCCCCACCACCATAGATGGGCTTTAATTTCTAGAAGTGCTACGGTTAGGCAACACACGTTTAAAGAAGTTAAAACCTGTTTGGTTGTTTTTCTCTTCTTTTTTTTTTGAATTTTTAATTACGTTGTTACACCAAGGTAAGGTTTCCTCACTGGACACTGCCTGTGTCTTGTGTGCGTTGGGAACAGGCACGGTTAAGTTTTCCTGAGTTGAGCAGAGTTCAGGTACTGAAACTGTCCCTGGATGTTAAGGAAATCTGTCCCTGGGTTTTATGGCACAGCTCTGAGGTCTCTGTTTTCCCTTTTAGAAAACATGATCTTGCTCTTCATGCAATGTCTCAGTATCGTATACAGGATTTTGCAGTCGGTTACACCCATGAGAGGCTTCCTGCAGCTGCAAGAGGTAAAACTTTGTTGTTCATGTGGTCTATTCTAGTCCTGTATCCTTGTATTGCTAGATCTCAGCTCACTTTTCCAAAACCCTCTGAAAATCCTGTTTCATTTCTTCTATCACACATCACACAACTGTTTAGAGATGTGTTACAGAAGGAAAAAAAGAAATAGGATTTTCAGAGAGGGTTGAAAAAAAACCTCTGTCTTTTAAGGCAGGAGACAGCAAAGCAAGGAAAATAAAATAATAAAAAAACCTTAATGCAAATCCTTTCCTCTGCTGTCTGCCCATGCCTAGCTTCTCTTCTGAATCCCAGAGCTCCCTCTGACCACTGGCACTTCATGGACCATAGTTCAGTCCTTGCAAAACCTTGCAAACCTTGCAAAAAGTCCTTGCTTTTATTGCTTTTACCTGCCTCGGTTCCTTCAGCTCTGGAAATTTGTCCAAGCTTTCAGATTCTTGAATGACTTTGTTTCTTTGTTTTCCTCAGAAGAAATGAAATCCCCTTTTCCAAAAGCCCACCTGCAATAAATGGCTTTTTCCAACTCGGGCACTTTCCTCAGCACATCTTTTGTCCTGGCTGAACATAAAAAAAATCTTTTTTTCTTTTGTTTCACTCATCTTTCAGAAACAATACGTGACAGGGGATAGAGTCCCACCTAATCTGTAGCTGGTGCAATCTCTATTGGAGTTTGAAGCCTAAACAGAAGGTACTTAACAGCTGATTAAAATGCATACAGCATATGCAGACTGAGTCCTGAATTCTCCAGGTATCTCACCAGTTTTTAACTGTTTTCTTAACTGTTTTCTTCATCTGAAAGTAGCTTCCAAGCAAACTGAATCTCAGGGAAACTTCATGAAAGCAAAGGAAAGTTCCCAAACTGCTCCACTGGTTTTCAAACTGCAAGAAGAAGTTCTTGTGACTCCCACCAGCATTTGTGGTGGGAACGCTCTCCTGCGTGATGCATCGTTCTGTAATTGCAAGGTGACAGAGCACGTAGCACTGGGAGAACTTGTGCTCTCTGTCTGCAGTGCGACGTATTTCTGTAGAAGCAGAATGGTGGGAGGTCCTTTGACATATCAACCTGAAGGAGAATTATTAGTAAATCGTTAGCTAATTAGAGCTGGAAACGAGCTGGCAGCCTATTCAGTGCGTCCCTTGCTAATGTGAGACTGTTCCCTGCAGTGCATTTTCTCCTCTTGGCTTTAGATGACTGAGCATCTATTGCTTCCCCTGGGAAAGGATACCAGGCTAGCTGATTAGTGCACTCGCGCTAACAATCAGCCTAAACTTTTCTTATTTCCTCTCCCTTCACCTAATTCTTTCCAGATTTCTGTACCTTTTGAATATTTGTAGATAGTTCTGCTGTTATCCTATGCCATGTCAAGATAAGTTTCGCTCTTATAAATTGCTGCTTGTGCTGCTTCGAGTTCTGTTCTGGAGATCTGCATCTTCCTGTGCCCTTAATGACGCTTGCCTGGGAATGACCAAACTCCAGGGCGAGTTAGGGGCAGCGTCACTTGTGCTTTAGTAACACCCTGAGGGACCAGTTATTAATCACTATTGTGTCAAAGAAACCCTTATCTTTCAAGTGGGCCCATCTGCGAGCGTATCCTACAGGAGCCCTTCCTTTGGCTTGTGTCACATCGGAATGTGGACGCAGAGCCAGAAAGCCTCAGAGGAAGCACTCCCTGCTTTTAGACTAGCCTTGGCATCACTCAGTTTGACGACCAGGCTACCGTTTCCCTTTATTTCAGCCCAACACCCAAGCAGGAGTCTGCAATTATCCATCATCCCCTGTTTCACACATTTTATGGTTCATTGTAAATTTTAAAAAAATCCCTTTTTGGAAGCCTGAAATTTTACCGGTGGCCAAAGATCCAGGGAGGCCATATAGAGCAAAAATACTACTAAAAGTAAGAGAGGATAAAAAGCATCACTGGCCTTGTCTTTGGTGTAAATCACACTCATTTCATAAAAGTCTTGAACACGTTCCTTAAACTTTTAATACCTGAATTTCAAGCCCAGAAGTCAGTGGAGTTTTTAGCACCATCCAGAGAGTACTCAGAGCTGGCAGGCAGATGCTCCTCTCCCCTTTTTTACATTCTTTTAACGCACTAACACTGCCAGTTGGGCGCTTGAACGCCTCATTAATTCTCCCTGCTCTTTGGCAATAAGACCTTGCCTGCTCCTTGCTGTCTTCCATTACGGAAAGCGGTGCGGTTTTCGGGTTGCTCCTACCTGTTGCTTTGAGGCAGGGCTGGGCTCTTCGCCTTGTTGCGGAGGTGCCGAGTGGTGCAGAAGCAGCCTGGGCTGTGATGTCAAAAGCAGAAGTGGGGAGAGCATGGAGAGGAGAAATTCAGTGTGTGGGTGGATTGGGTACAAAGAGGGAGTTAGAAACGAGAGCAAAGGGGTCATGTCCAGACAATACTGATGTTAGAACCAGGAAACTCAGAGGAGACTTCAGCATTTGTTGGTGAAATCTATGTTTAGAGCAAGCAGTGATGCTTCTTTATGCTTTCTGGAGAAGTCTTCTGTTTCTCCACTGCTCTGGAAGCATGTGATGTATATAAAAATGCAGCCTAACTGCTGTTTCTTTTTGGTTGTTTGTTTTGGGTTTGTAATGAAGAACACATTATGGTGTTGTTGTGCTTTCTAATGTGAATCTGCAGAAATGGCAGCATAGAGCTTCATGGCGAGTGGTTTGAGTGGCTCCATACCTCATTATCCAGCTTCCAGGATGGATTTTTTTGACTGCCTGCCCTGCAAACTCATTTTGAGACAGATGTGTTAAAAATGCATGTGTCCTTGGTTACCTGGAGAGAGCAGAGGTGCTTTGTAGCTCAGAGTTAAGCTCTATGAACAAAGCCTGTATTATTCATCAAGACAAAATCATTTTCTGGACGTAAAAAAAAAGAAAAAAAGAAACTGTCTTGCCTTTGAAAATCATTTATCTGGCCTTAGTTTTCTGAGGGCAGTGAGTAGAAGTTTAAAACAAAGAGTAAAACTCTCCTTCATTGGGATGGACACAAGCAGCCTGCAGCAGCACCCCTTCTGATCAGACACCCGAGCTCAACCGTAGTCGTGTCCTCGCACGTGGGCAGAGAAACCCACGTGCTGGGGTGCATCGTGACGGCACAGAGAAGGATTGCGTGTCTCGCCAGGCCTGAAGGAAGATGTGGCTGATACCCTGCGGTGTGTTGGCCTGGGGCATGGTGGTCTGCATTCCCACAAGCTGAGAAGAGGTTGATGTGAGCTGGTCTTCAGGCAAGGACTGATGGTGATACTCGTGATTCATGTGCAGCGCCTCTCTGCTAAGGGGTAGGGTGGTCTGGCATTGCTGGAATTTTTATTTTAAAGGTGAGAAGTAATTCTAATATTGAACTGTCTCATGGTCTGTGTACGCCTACATCCACGTTGTACCTCAAGATTGTCTGTTTTTGAGCCCATGTCTAGCACAGATTGCAAATTGGAGCAATTTATATTCTTGCTGCCATGGTGAGCTACTGAGGAGAATAAATCTCTGGAGAAAGATGTACTGGGCTTCCGTGTAAACAAGTGCTAAGCAATATCCCCCATCTAGGGTCTTCCTATGTGTTTGCAAGCTCATTGCAGTAACTGAGCAGAACCAAAGAGGCCACAGTGGAGGGAATGGACATGGGCAGTCTATTCTCTGATATTCTGAGCTTCTGCATCTAAGAGAGAAGGTCCAGGGGGAAATTTCTGCATACCAAGAGTTAGGATCGGTGAGTCTGGAGAATGTGGACACATACTCACAAGCAACTCCTCCCTCCAAAATTGCCCTCTCCAGTCTTGATAACAAATAAGCTATTGAACCAGCCAATAAGCAGAAAATAACATTTTTTTGGCCTCAAAAAATCAATCGATTCAATTTAATCCTTGATGCCAGTGTTTTGTTATTAATCTTACATAGATTCACATCTACTGTAGAGGTAAAAAGACAATACCAAAACTAGACATATGGAATATTTAGCCTTGTCTTCAGGAGGAAGAATTCCAGATGTTCCCTGTGCTCTTCCATGTGGCCTATAGGTGTGCCTGAATGTAATCCTTCCTCACATTTCACTCGGGTCTGCCATTCCTTGTCTCCTCCCCTGAGAAAACAGGTTTTCTTACTGTTTTGTAAACCATATATGAGTGTTCGCTTAGGTTCTTGCAATAGCATTTTGTCTGGCTATTTTCTCCTCTACATTTTACAGCAGAATTTAATTGAACTGAATGAAATATATATGAACGTGAAGTGGCGATTACTCAGCCCGGCTTGTGTTAATTCACAAATGTAATTTAACAATTAGAGAAAAATCTGAACTTCACTCAGGAGTTTTAGAGAATCGATCACTAAATTAATTAGAGCTTTCTAAATATGTCGTGCAGATTATGCATTGCAGCCCCCAATACACATACTCCATAAAATTTATACGTGTCGGTGTAGGCTGGCAGCCGCAGGCGCCGGTGCTGCGCTGATGGCGCTGCTGCCTGTGGCAGGAGTCGTGGTTCGCTGTGCGGCTGGGGCTGCCACCAAAGTCACCGTCCTCGCTGGAACCGAGCTGGGATGAGACGTTATCACCCCACTTGTTCAGCTCCAAATGGGCTTTGAATCTGTCAGTAAGGACAAGGCACAGAAAAAGGAGGCTGCAGTCAACTTTTAGGTGAAGTTCATAACTTAAAAATGAACCCGTGTGGAGTGCCAGGCACGATGGGACACCAGGTCTTCCACAGGGCTGTGAGGCCTCAGTTAAAACCCAGAGATCAGGACAAGAGGGAAAACCCCTGACTACTGCCTGACTGCTCCCTGCTCCTGAAAGCAACAGTGCTGCACAGTCCTTAGTACACTAGTAAGGCCTGTCTTTAAAGAAGCTCAGTGTCCTGTCTCCACACGTGTCACTGCCAAGCTGTTAAAGAATCTTCAATCAATCAGAAATATTTTCTATTTTGTATACTAATTCCATTTGTTAGATAATTTACGTCCTACATTTCTGGTATGAATGCTTTCTCTTAACCTAAATGGCATTTATTTATACGCGATACATTTTCAGCCAGTAACCATCTCCTGTCTCTCCTTTCTTTGTAGTCGGCTGAACATTCCACATCCATGAGATCCATAAAATCTCGGCTAGTATGAGTGGCGTTTCTCTGAGCCTACTCAGGCCTGAATTTCCCCGCCTTGGGGACAGCATAGACCTTCACTGCACAGAGACTTTAATGCTTTCCCACCTCTACTAGACTAGTGAGGCTTAATACATGTGAAGGTTTCACTTGTCTTTTTAGCCACTGTGCCAGGTTAATGGCTGAGGTGATCCTGAATCTCATTATGAGCCCATAAGGTCTTATCTTCCTCTCCCAAGCTGCTGATATCCATCCCCTGTATTAAATGTATGATCTTGCCCATTGTGTTGTTAGCCTCCTTTCTGTTCTTCCTGCTGCGCAGCTCTTTCGTCACACATGATGCCTCCATTCCCTGCTGTATCACTGGTTCTTTCCGAACTGTGACTCATCATCACCTTTCATCAGAACGTGCTTGCAGAATTAGGGTATAAATGCAGGGCTCCGGCTGCGAGTTGCTTGCACAGGTCAGCTTGGGGGTGTGCGCCCGAGCGGCAGAGACCCAGGCCATGAGGAAGCCACAGGAGTTGGATTTCGGGAGTTTTTGTCTTTTAGCTCATGGTGGCAAACTGTGCGTTTAGCTACAAACCCCCTAGTCAAATCCCCAATGTATCTGTCACGTTGGTTTCCACAGTGCAGCGAGATCTTGTGCCCAACTCTTTCAGTGCTTGCACATTTCCAGACTCTCAGCGTTGGTGAAGATAAAGCTGCCTTGCTCAGGACAGCTTTTCAAGCAAGGTTTCAAAGCAGACGTCGCTGGATGTGCCCACATGGGTTCTCTTGCAGGCCTGTGGTACCAGGAGTGGATGCGGCTGCGTCGGGCTGCGTAGGGCTATTTACCCGTCCCCATCTGTCCGTGATCTTGGTGAGCAGCTAGTGTAACTCACTGTCATTCTGTAATGAAGCTGGACCAAGCACCATTTACTTCAAAGCTTTTGGACTGCATACGGACAAAAATTATGCCTATGCAGAACTCCTTACAGGAAGAGGATTTTATGCAATATTACTGCATATCCTAACCTAGCCATAGATTATGGAAATTCCACGTATTGGCCAAACCATCGGCTGGTCAACTTCCACATTAAAATGTTACATAGTGGGATCTTGGGAAACCGCTCGGTGATTCCAGTGAATTTACACCAGGGACTGAGTCTGGCTCAGTTAATTTACTGTTGATGACTGCAGTTGTGCCGCCGATCCGCATGGTCGGGTTGTGCTTTGGCACTGGAGAGACGCTGGGGAATCTCATGGGATTCGCTCTGTGAAATTAATTTGCCAATGCGCCACGTTGTTTTCCCCAAGCCTCAGCGAAGACCTGCAGGGCCGGACTCATCACGCTCAGCAAGCAGCTCCGGTTTTCCATTTGCAGGATGTCAGAATCCCCGCACGTTGCTCTCTTTGAGAAGCCAGAGCGTAATGCTGTGTGCAAAAGGAGGCTGTAAAAATGTGCTCCACTTGGCTTACAACATCTCAGCCTGGGACTGCAGATTTTCTTCTTCTGTAGAACAAAACAAAACAAATAGAAACCCCCAAATCCACTGAGGGATTTTAGTCTGATTTCCTGGATTAGCAATAAGTAGGAGTTTGTTTCAGACACTTTTTTTACTCACTTGTATCTCTGGAGTGGATTTGTCTTAAAGATTATTGTATGCATCTGCCTGTACATGCAGTGAATTTGTTTTTAGGTGTAACATAGTCTGCTTTGAGCAATAACTCTTCAAGGAAAATATAAAGTATTGATTAGACTAATGTGTCCATGAACTAATGTCTTCTGTTGAACAGGTAACTTCTCTGAAGGTCTATTACCTTTATCTTGATCAAAGTAACTACTTGGAGCAAGTTCATACAGCCCAGTTTTTGTCTTTGTACAAGGCTTTGAGCTTCCATGGACGTGTTTGCTACTCAATGTAAGCATATACATAAGCTTCCACATAGACAGATTTCACTTTCAGAGTTGGTTGTGAAGGATTCATTGCAGTTTTGCGCAGCCCTCATCAGTTAGTGACCAGTTACTAGAGCAGAGGTGTCGCAGGAGATTCTGGGGACAGTCTGGGTGGAGAGCAGAAGAGTTTGGTAAACAAGAAGAGAGCGATGCTGAGGCAGAGGCTCAGACACCGATGCCAGAGTATGTTTACATGAGTAGTCAGGTCTTCCAGTGTGAAATTTCTAGGCATAATTTTTTTTCTGCATATGCAGTCTCTTCATGAACAACAGCAAAGTCAGCCCCATAGCTGTTTGGAGGAAAAAAAAAAAATACCTGTTTGCCATGTCTGTCCAAATGAACTTGCTGTGGGGAGCTCAGGCAACAAGCCAACCTGCCCAGTGTTGCTACCAGCTCCCCTGGGGCAGGGCAGGGGACAAGAGAAGGCAGTGAGGGTGGCAGGGGCCCATTTCTGCCCCCAGCTCTGTCCTGGAGTCCACACAGCTGCAGCAGAGCCCACAGAGATAATCAGGAAGCCCCAGTGTAGGAGGGACACATTTATTAGCATATTTATGTGTTTCTGAAGGATACAGCGAGTCTTGAGAGAGGGCCGTGCTCCTGCCTTTGAAACAGCTGTACTGAGTTAGGCTGCTCCCACCTCTCAGCTGTTCATTATCTGCTGCTCAGCTGACTGATCATGTAAGTGTTCCCAATTTGTTGCAGTACAAAGCGAAACAGTTCATTTAACGAAGCTTTTAATTAAGATGATGGCAAGAAGAACCATTGTTTTCATAAATAAGCACAGACCTAGGCTTGTAACACTGGTAGAAGCCCATGGAGGTGCAGAGGGAGAAGCGATGGTTCAACGCTGATGTCGTTAAGACACGTCCAGTTCTCCATCCATTTCTGAGACGCTTTATGTACTGCGTTGTCTTCTCAGGATCAAAGTAGAAACGCTGGGGAAACAGGGCCAAATAAAACCATGAAAAAAAGAATGTTCTTGTAGTCTTACTGCAAATTAAACTCAGGCGTTTTAGCCATTATTCTGTATTGATGCCATATTCAGTATCAAGCAATTGCCCCTTAGTTCCCCAAGCCTCGGAGTGGTTTCCCTGGGAAGTGTATCCTGCAGGACTGAGGGCGGCCAGCCCAGGCGCTCTCCCTACTGCAGAGCTGCCCTGCTCGGGGTCCCCCCGGCAGAGCAGCTGCAGGGAGATGGTACACGGTCAGTGCTAAGTTAATGGATAGCACACAAACTCACGCATTTTCCCACTCGCCTTTACCCCTCAGTTCTCCATGCTTTTGGGTTGGGGGAAAAGGGGTCCTCAGAGCATGCGGGCTTGTTACTTCTGAAGCCTCTGGAACATGAGGGGGAGCTAATGGGAGCCGCGGGCTCTCTGGACCTCCTAAAGCTGAGCTGCAGAGCGGGACCCGTTTGCTCACCCAGAATTCCTACGTTGTCAGCCAAGATCTCCCCTTCCTTCCTTCCGAGGAACGGAGTCTCAGCTTGGTTACGCAGCAGGCAGTAAACCTCCCGCGCTGGTATTAGGTTTTGCATTTATCTCAGTTCAGACCGGGAGCTCAAAGAAGGTAGCTTTGCTCTTCTCTGTAATCGATTTCTCTTTCCAGCTCTTTACTTGTTTCTATTGCTCTCTTCCCTTTGCTCTCCTGGGATGCTGCTTGATTAGTGGATCATTAATAATTATGTATTAATTCAAAAATAAAAATAAATAGGACTGTTTCTAAGGGTCTTCCTTGTAAAGAAAGCTTTGGTATTACTATGAATGCTGGACCAATAGTAAGTTAAACTTTGAAGGCACTCGGTGAGGATGCTCACCACGTTGTAGAACATGCATTTGTTAAAACAATGCTGCAGTTTTCATAGCCTCTAGTTTTCACTACTCTACCCTTTATATGTCCTCTACTGAGTCTTTGATCGTTTTGGTACCTGAGCACAACTGGGACTTGATGCAGTACAGTATTATGGATTCATATCTCACTTCCCTTTTAAAGATGTGCTGTAGTTCAACCTGAAATGATGCCCAAAATGCAGGAATTTCAGATGATATTCTACACTTAGGGTAATTCAGGAGGTCATTATGGCCTAATCTGGCTATAAAATATAATAATCTGTTTGAACTTTTGCAAGTGCTTTAAAGCACTGTAAGCTGCAGAATACCATAAACGGAGTGAAGAGCCATCGTTAGAAAGGAAAGAAAAATAACCCAGCGCTTAGACCAGCAAAACTAAGGTGCAAAAAGGACATGAATGTCAATAAATATATGATGGGAGTCAATACCAAGGAAGGAGAAGAACTATTTAAGCTAAAGGACTATACTGGCCCAGGAATAGATGTGCATCCCTTGGTTCTGAATACATTCAGGCTGGAAACCCCAATATTCCTTGTCGTTAGAGAAATGAGCTTCTCTACCAGCTTTTGAAAAGGGGAATATGTTTAATGGGGAGTGTGGTTGGTTGTAGATCAGCGACACGGTTGTGTGTGAGAGAAGAGACGGGGCAGCTGAGTGGGGTTCAGGGAAAACACCAAGAGTCTAACTTGTGATGTGTGTGTGAGGGCCAAAGTCAAACCCACATCAGCAAAACCCAGCAATGCTGTGGTTGAAATTGTCCTTAATTTACCCCACCACACATTTCCTTAACTTTTTTTTTTTTTTTGTGGGGGGAGAGTTTTGAATATTATATGTAGAGTCTTATCTCGCATAAAATAAATCTAGATGATCTCCTGATGGCCAGCAGGGTTGGGAGAGAAGTATGTTCGCCTGCTTGTCACCGCTCTATTTAGACATGACGGCATGTAATAAATCTCTCGAGTTGTCTTCCAGATGCAGTATTCTGTATCTTATGGATCCCTTGAGTGAGGTTTAATGAGAATGCAAGGTCACCAAACTCTGAAAGAAAATTGCCACGTTTCAGCGATGACGGCTAAAAGATTGATCCAGTCAATAGCTGTTCGAGTCAGAGGAAACCTTTGCATTGATTTCAATGGAAACTGGATCGGAGCCACAGGGAGTAAATTACTGTCTGATCTCTGTACCCTGTGCATCTAATATCGTGAAATAACCCCACCTTATCTGTGAAGAGGTTTTACTCTGTGTTGTTAGGTGTGAGAAATTAAAGAAAAGGTGACCTCAGTTAGATCATGCTGTACGGTGCAAAGTTTGTTTGTTTTTCTTTTTTTTTTTAATCTGTGAGATATAATTGAAAACTGCTGTAGAAAATACACATCGGTACTTCTGATCTTTTCTTCAGGAATGGTTGTTCTGCCTCGCGAAAGCGAGGCTAATCATGTTTCTTCGATCTATAAGAGGAGCTCTGGACATCAGTCCAACGGCTGAATTTTCTTGTGTGGTGACTTAAACTATAGATGAGCCCAGGCTGAAGTGCTCGACCCTAAACCCAAGAGCCTGGAACAGGTTTCTAGATGGGCAGCCGGGTGGGGACTTGACCTCTTCTTGTTATTCTATTGAAAAAGCTGAATCCAGGGCAAGATCCAGAGCGTGGGACTGTTACAGTTGCCGACTTGTCAGTGTGCTCCTGGCCTGTGCAGCTCTTGTCGAATGATGCTGCTGAAGACAGCTGAGGGCCATGAGCTCTGCTTTTATAAAAAAAGGTAACCAGAGGCCCAAGACTTGAGGGACTGAGTAGACCTCAGTGACGGAGCCAGTGCTGACCCGGGGCTGGGTTGGGTGTATCAGATATTTAATTGTCGAGCGCATCTTTCTCTTCCTGTTCTCTCATCCCCTGCACTTACTGCCTGAGGAAACGAGAGGTCTGCGGGAGCACAGAGGCAGGGGCCCCTTCTCTCATACTGCTCGGAAATCCAGAGGATGTTCCCACGGTCCTGCTGCTTCCCACATGCCACCCTCTGGAGACGATTCAGAAAACACGAAGCTTCTCCAGCGTTCCCACTGTGCTCCCATTCCTGATGGGGCTCGAGCTGCGCTGGGCTCCGTGGCCTCTTAGGTCAGCTCCTCATGCGCTCGTGGGGACGCTCCCCGCTGACTCGGTGCCTTAGGGGTCAGCTCCAACTAAATGACCTCCATATCCTGCTCTCTGCTCCCTGTTGGTGGGGTCTTTGCTGCTCTGCGTGCTGGCAGCTCCTGTTGAGTTGCTTGGTTGCTCTCCCCCCTAATTCCTTGCCTGGAAAGCGCTGGCTGTGCAAACAGTTTCTTATTCTTCAGGCATGACCTGCGCTCTTATCTCTTGGTGAATGATCCCCTTGCGCCTAAATAAACTATTTTTTGAGTGGGCCCACAAATACAAAGAAGTGGGGGACACATTTCTATTGTCTGCCCTGCAGACTCTGAATTTCATCCCTTTTTAAAGGCAGCCCTGACTTTCTTTGTATTCCTAAGTTAGATTCCAGTTTCGGCTTTGGTCCCAGTCAGCTCCGTGAGAAGATGACCAGATTCATACAGTCAGTGTCCGTGGGGCTACACGAAGCGTCGCTGTAGCGGGTGAGGGCCTGGCTCCGTGTGCCAGGGCCCTTGTTGGCAGATCTTAGCTCTGCAAATGTCACTTTTTCTCAAATGTCTCCTGTGACCCCAACGAGATCTGGGCTGTTGGGGTCAGACAACAAAGGAGCTCCGAGGAGGGCGGGAGGCAGAGGCTGCAGCGATCTTGGGAGATGGGCTCTAGCTCACACAAGGCTCTGGGGTTTTCAGCAGTGTCACAACAATGTCAGTAAGAGGCAACTTCTTGAGGAGCGGGGGCTTGGTTCTCCCTAGCCTGGCCCGGGGCATACCTGGCAGAGATAACTCACAGGAGTCTGGTTGTTAATATGGCCAGAACTGGAACAGATGGGACATTTGCAAACTGATTTCTGACTTCCCCGTGTATTTCTTTATCCTCTGCCATTTCAGCGGTGGGCTGGAAGCAAATAGGATCCCTGAGGCTTTTTTTCCCCTTCTTTCTCCATAGCATAAACATGCAGGAAATTGCAGACATCAGATCAGAAATGCAGACCAGCATATTTTACGTGCAAGCTAGCTCTCAGTCTGCCCTGATGGGAGATATTTAAAATAAAGCCAGCACATCAGGGACGCTAATGCAGCAGTTAAAGGGAGTTGGCCACAGCAGCTTCCTGAAAGACAAGTGTAGCCCAGTATATTTGGCACTAGCCTGGGAGCTGCAGCACTATTTCTGGCTCTGCTATCAGCAGTTCTTGTGGTGAGTTTCCCTGTTTGTAAATACACTTATCTCCTTCAGGAGAGCTTCCAAATCTGTCGGGGAAAGACGTGGGAGAGCTGGAGCAATGGGGAACCCACTAGAGGCAGGAAAGGACCTGTCATTTCTAGCTCTCATGGTAGCATCTCTGCACAGCTTGCAGGATCGATGCCAGCACAAGACAGGGGCGACAAGCAAGCGGCACAGGCATGGGGACAGGGGAAGGTAGTAGAAACAAGCTGGAGTGCCCCAGCAGGCCGCGTTGCAGGAGGTTGTCTTCAACTTCTGCTTTCACTTAGAAGAAAATGCAGCTCTCTGTGCCGGCACTTCTGGTTCCATTTACAACTAAAACTATTTTTTAAACCTCTGTTTATCTTCAGAAACCTGTTTCTGCCTGTTTTCATTTATTTTCTTAAAATTGCTAGTTTAACTCGGTAGGACTTACCATAGATTTTCTTAAGGGAAGAAATAGATTTTGCAATTTCAAGCCAATAATGATCTCTCTGTGTATGACAAGAAAGAAAGAAAGGAATCGAAGGAATTTTTTGACGAGGAACAGAGCTGTCTGTAAACCAATCTTTACTGAGCCAACCGTGGGGAGGTTTCGCTTGGTGGTGCTTCCCCTGAGCACGTACGTAACTCATTGCTGCTCAGGAGCTTCAGGTCAGTTGCCTGGGACGTTAGCAGGTAGAAACGAGCTGTTGAGCTGGCTTGTGGGTCCAGCCACGGTCATGTTCAGGACTCTGCAAATTGGGCCCTGCACATTACCTGCAATTTTTCCACCCATTAAGGTATTTCTTTCCGCTGCACAAGGTGTGTTGGCCCTGTGTACACGAGTGTGGTGTGGTGTATGTACGGGGTCCATGGCACCTGTTTAGGAGCTCGTGACAATATCAAAATCAAGTTCACTAATGATTTGCCTCTTGCATTGCTGTTGATGGGTTAGAAAGGAGAAGCTGGCGGTGCAGAAGAGGGAGGAGAAAACCTGGTCCATAGACTGGCTGTGCGTGTAAAGCTGTAAATAACTGATATTGAAAAAAAAAAAACCCAAAACATGATTTTGGTGCATTGGGGTGCTTGGTTCTTACATGTTGTTAGAAGGAGATACTCCGTGGCAAAGCAGGCGTCTTCTTCGGTGCAAGTCACTGGGATTTGGAAAAGCTTTCAGGAAATCGGCTTTGGACTCAGAGAGCAGTCAGCGTAGCACATGTTCTCCAAAATACTTTCTGACTCTGCATGCTCAGTGCTAGCAATAATTTAGGCCCCACTCCAATACCCACAGAAGCTAATGGGTGTCTTTCCGTTAACTTCTTTTTAATAGACCGGGCCCATAAAGAGAAGACAAGCATATTTTTAAGAGCCTGCTAATCTGTGCAGCATGTGTTCCTTTGAATCAAATCCCCTAGCACACTGCGAATGGAAGATTTCCAAAAAAAAAAAAAAAAAAAAGAAAAAGAGTAAATATCCATTTGTGGAAGCTATGAAACTGTAAAGGCTGAAGAAGGAAGGGTCAGTTGCATTCCCAGCTACAGGCCGAGGATCCTCATAGTTATGAATGTGTTTTTTCTTCCATGTGTAAGAGTTTTGTAAGCCTCTAATATTAGTAATATAGGGGAGAAATTAACACTAAGAAGACATCCACCCAAATAAACCCCAAATTTCTTCCCTCTGACTTCCCTCTGACAGAATAATTGCAAAAGTCTAAGAGGAGTGAGGGAGGCAACTTCTTCTTTCTTTATACTCAGGCAAGGAAGAAAAAAGTAAGATCTTCATTTAGGATTGGCACTGCTTTTGTCTCAAAATTGTATTTGAAGTGTGTTTATTCCAAAAATCATTTATTTGTTTGGTGACATTATTGCATTGTATGTTTGCAGAACTCCTATTTATTTCTATTTTTAAAGCCAGAACGGCTTCCAGGCAACTAGACTGATTTTCTGTTACACTACAGAACATGGAAACTCACTGGCGAATTCCAGCATCCAATTCAGGACTCTGGGGGATAACCAGGTGATTCCTATAGGGAGAAATTCAAAGTTGGGGTAACCTGACATGGCCAGTGTGTGCTGCTGGGGTGCGGAGTGGGCAGTCTGCACCTTCCCCGTTCTTGGTCTCCTTTCACCTTGCAGCGCTTTGATCCTGTTGTACCTATGTCTGCCAGATAAAGAACTGCCTTTACAGATAAAGAACTCATTTACAGATCAGATACCAGATATAGGTGCTCGCAGGCTGTGATCAAATCTCCTCTTTCCCTGCTCTTTGATAAGCTAACACGACCGAATTCTCTGCATCTCCCGTGGAGAGGAGGAAATCCGTGGGCTGGAAAACCCGTGTTTGTAGATTGTAGAAAACCCGCATTCTTAGCCACTGGTTTGATTTGTTTGCACTGGTGGGAGGCTGGAGGCGCCTAGCAGTGAACTAGTCCCTGGGACTTCATTTGTTTTGTGGAGGCTCCTGTTCTTTGAACAACATGAGGCTTTAGCTACCTTCCAATATCTGAGCAGCTCTGTATATTGTGGAAAGTAAAACGGAGAGTAGAAACATCTCCCCTTCTTGTGCAAGCCCACGGCTGTAATTATTTGCACACTTCTACATGTTCCATTTCTTCAGTACTTCAGAGAGACAACAAAGCTAGTGTAACCCTGATCCCAGAGCAGTGTTTGGAAAGCCTCTAAAACCACCAGGAAATGTTATGTCTGGGACCAATGTGATAGTGATGCCGATGTCATGTTTTTATCAGCTAGGCATGTGAACCGTGTGTCTTCATGGTCCTGCCGCTGCTGAAATGAGCAGGATTCCTGCCAGGCTTGGTGGGAGCAAGAGCCTTCCTAAACGCCACCCGAAATGCCGTGAGCTCCCGGCAGGCTCTACCTGCTCAAGCGGTGATCGCGTTTCTGTGGCTTTCCCTGAGATGTTGGGTGTTAGAGTCAGCCTATATTAAGGAGTGACTTTCAGACTGAGTCCAGGCTGCAGGTTCTCCTGGCTCAGACAGGTCCTTGCACAGGTGGGCAGAGCGGCAGTGAGGGCAGCAGGTTGGCTCTCGGCTGTGGGAACCCCAGTAGACACCGAGAGCCATCCTCTGCATCAGGACTCCCTCCTCTATGTCACTCACGGGCTCAACACAGGCTGTTGAATCACTGAATCGATGTCAGGGAAGCTGCATAAGGCCGATACCCCAGCAGATGAGAGCGACAGTGAGCACTGAGCTCCCTCTTCCCCGGCCCGCGGAGCTGCAGCGGCCTCCGGGCTGCAGGAAGCGCGTAGGACCCCAAGGCATGTGGGGTGTTAAAACTTACATAAGCAGAAGGAATTTGGTCCACGCCTTAAGATAAGATATAATTATCTGTGCTACAAGTAGTTTAAACTCCCTCCCTGAGGGCAGGAACCTCTGTTGCACAACGCATGTATAAACATAATCAAAATCCAGTTATTGCACTTCGGAAACGTGCAGTTTGAAGCCATATTGATCCTTATGACGGAGGAATTCGTTTCCATGCGGGCTGTCGGTATACGGCTGCGAGGCAGCTTGCCCCGGGCTCCCCAGGGCGGCTGCATCCAGCACCGCTCAGCCTCAGCTCATGAACCTCGGCCCGCTTGGGTCTGCTCAGCGCCAGCAGGTTGGTGTTTACAGTGGGATGCAATCTGAAAATCAATGTTCCCTTGTCTGCTTTAGCCATTGTGCTCCATTGCTCTTGGTGGTCTTATGTTATTAAAATTATATCAGGTGTATAGCTGCATTATATGATTTGGTAGTTGGAACGCAGATAACACTTGGATTATTGGGTCAGACGTATTTATTATCCATTCAGGGAGCGGGTACCTGATGTGAATTTCTGGAAGTGAGTGAGTGGATTGTGTAAGCTGAGCACAGCTTCTCCATCCGCGGCTGCTGTGCGCACACGGGCTCTGCCTGCCACGTTCCTTTACTTTATTGTGTGCTCCACTGGAGCGCAGTGAGCATGGATATTGGAAATTGCTCCTTGCGTGTGTGCTGAGAGGGAAAACCTGTGGGTGGAAACGAGCATCCGCTGCCCCTCGCACAAAGGGAAAGGGGAACGGACTTTTCTCGAGTGCGCGAGGGTCAAGTGCTTTACTTTGAGGCCAGACACTTCTTTGCTGCTGGCGCTGGCAGAGGGTCGAGTCCTGGGCAGAGGAACATGTGGAGAAAGGAGAACAGCTCCAATGAGCAAGACACAGTCGTGGGCATCGAGCCCATGCGTTGCAATGACTGCCTGTCACATCCAACCGTCTCCCTGAAGAGCAGCCCTCCTGCCTTCTCGGCGTGGTGCCTGCTCAGGGCTGCCTGCCCTGCGGCTCGGCGCGGGGGCAGAGCACGTGCAGGGGGCAGAGCAGAAGGTGTGTGTGGGGCAGCGCTCCTCTGAAGCGCCCAGGTGAGCCCGGGGGTTGTGCGTTTCCCTGTGGGGAGCCGGGTGATGACACTCGTGTGACGTCTTTTTGGGTTGCGTAGTCTGCTCGGGAAATGGGTTGTAGTAGCTTGGCAGAGCGGCTGTGTTGTTCCCGAGTGCCAAACTAAAGTGGTTTCATTGCTCGTAAGCCTCTGCGAGGCTTGTTGAGAGCTGCCTTGGTGTGTGCCCGGCAGCACATACTGCAGACACCTCCTCCTGGCGACCGAGGCAGGTTGGAACAGCCCCGTCCTCGCGTGGGGAGGAGCAGGGAGTCATCCAAACGCGGCCTCGCAGCGTGTGGCTGGGCTTGCTTGGGAAGAGAGCCAAAGCCAGGCAGAGCAGTCTGGCCTCACCTGCAAGGTGAGTGTTGCAGAGCTGCATCTGCACACTGTGGCCCAGAAACGGGGTTTGAAACGTAGCAGAGAGCGTATGAAAACTGGCCAGCACTTCACACCCTGCAGCCCTCAGCTCACAGGCAGGCTTGGCTCAGAGCACAAATCCCCTGCGATCCTACACGGAGTTAACTTCATCGCCCGAGAGACAGCTCAGCTCCCTAAGCAGCCTTTCCCTGGGGAAGGAAGCAGGTCTGTCCTGCCCCTCTTCACTGCACCATGAAGATGGGAGTTCAGTGCCTCCCATGTGAGGAAATGTGCTCAGCCTGCAGTTGCTGGACTCCCCTATCAGAGGCCAGACATAGAATACTGAGCCCAGGTTCAGCTGAAGTCCTGAGACTGTTTTACGAGCCATATGCATGTTATCCAATAAAAGGGATTGCATCTGGGCAGCTCTTGCAGCTGTGCTTCAAAGGGATGCACACATGGGGCATTCTCACTGGGGGATTTCTCACTGGATTGTTATCTAGGAGATGACGTTTGGCTCAGCAAGGCCTGTTGCTTCCAATAAACGAGACTTTATTTTTTTGCTGCCACCACGGGTAGCTTGTGGTTTCTGAGTGTGACTTCTTAGAGATTCTCCCTGCAATTAGTCATGATCTTTGTCATGTGCTTAACTGGCTCTTCTCTGGCAAGCTCCAAATTGTAGCGCTTGGTCCAGCTAGTCCATCATGAGGGTCCTGGTGTCCTAAGGCTCCTGTTGGTAGACAGCTGTAGAGAGTTGAGATCCGTTTGCTTTAGTGTACAGTCCACCGGGGCTTCGTGGTCATTCATGTGCTTCTTTGAAGACTTTGCTTCCTTTCTAGTCAACCCTCCGCCCTTGGGTCCACCTAAAAACTGTTATTGATTCTGTCATTCTTTAATAGTTCAGTTGAGCTTGTTGCAGAATCAGTCTAGAGAAAATCCCAAGTTCTTGATGCCATGTAGCATGTGAAGCCCTTCTCTGCCTCACGGACAGCATTGGTTGCCCTTGGAACCAACAATGTGGGGAAGAGGTTCAGGCTGCCACGTCCCTGTCTGCAGGCACGAGTGCTACCAAAACCAGGCATCTGATACACCCGGAGAAGGGCAGGTGTTGCGGATGGAGTGGGATAACTGACAGCACCATCCCAAGGTTTATGAGTGTGCCATAGACCTAACTGGATATTTCTGCAAGCAGTAGCAACTAAATTATTCTGATTTACCTTAGTTCTAGTTTAAGCTTTTGCAAGAGCTCAATTTTCTTCTTCCTCTTGATTCAAATTCCCAAAGTAAATGGAGCACCTGAAGTGGAAGATATTGCAGATAACAAAGATTTAGGTAATAAAATTATAGCACATCTATTTTTCTTCATATTGGGTTCATCAGCAGCTACACATTGAGATATTTCAACTTAAACTACAGAAATATAACATGGATTTGCAACTCTATTTCCACTGCACATATTTTATATAGCATGAAATTTAACAGGGCCCTATATTTCCTGTTACAGGATAGTTGTAATGTATAGCAGTATTTTTTTCTTTATCAAATCCTGTACAATCCTATTAGCTCTTGAGCTATAAAATCCAATAGGACTTCTTCCCATAAGATCAGCTGAGAAGATGCAATATAAATTCAAAATATTAACAGAGACTTTAGCCTCGGGCTAACGCTGTTCTCCGTGAGGATATAGGGCCTTCACTGTATTTCCTCTAATATTTGTGACATACCCTTTACCCTCAGCTTGAGACTCTGCCTTCCCAATCAACAAACCTGTCTGCTTGAGCCTTATTTGATGAGGCAGTTGATGCAGCCTGCTGTGAACGTAAGCACAGCGTTCAAGGGTCATTGGAAGTCCAGCATGTCCAAGTCCTTTCTTCAAGACCGCTTGAAGAGAGGGGAAAAATTGGAAGGAACCTCTCCGAAGAGGAACTTTGCACCGTATGAGCAATTTGGATGGGAATGTTTTGCAGCCGTGTGAAGCCGTGGGAAGAGATGACCACACAAGGTTAATTGCATCTGCCAAGTGTTTCCAGATTTAAAAAACGAAGAGAACTGTTAAATCCTGCACATTTTCTTCTCCTTCCTGCCAAGTCCGTTAGTAAGTTTTAAACTAACATGTAGCTCTGTTGATCTCCCAGGCTGTAATCCTGTTGCAGGCGTGCGGAGTATGGCCCAGCAAGACAGTTGTGGTCCCCGAGGAGAGGGAAGGACCGGCACCACAACCACCGCGCTGAACACGGAGTCGGTGCTGGCTCTGTGCAGCTGGAACACGCAAACCCAGCTGGATCCGAGCTGGATCCAGAGCCTTCAGAGGGCTCCGCAGCTGTGGTCCCTGCGGTCGGAAGGGTTGGCCCAGTGCAGGGATGGAGCATGAGCGCTCACAGCCCGAGCAGAGCTGGGGAGCTGCCTCAGATCAGGCATTTTTAGCTTCATCTCAGGGCAGGGTCTGTGCTCACTCGCAGTAGCGAGGGCTCCCTCAACTATTTTATTATCCTTTTTTTTTGTTTTCTGTTGTCTGGGATATCCGAACTCCTTGTTACTCTGGATAGCAGAGAGTGGATGGCATCTGGCACCTGCTTTTTTCACAGAACTAGAGGACAGAAGTTTAACCTAAACTGCACACCTTATAATTGGCATCCACAGTACCAATAAAAACAGCAATTAACCTGTTACCCTTGTCTGAGGTTGACAAAACAAGGAAGAAAGTTGCATACAAATTAAGTGGTTGTCCAGCTAAATGGGCTCTTTTTCTCTCTCCCAGAACCAGGAAAGGTTCAAAGGCAGTTCCCTGAGATCAAAAGAGGCGCAAACCAAACAGGGGGCTCCTGCCAAGTGGTTTGAAAACACATTGATTGCTTTATTGATGAAAATCTTCTCCTATTACCTTATGATGTAGGCTACATATCTAAAACTGTGAATTACTAAGCGTGCTGCTCACTGAGTTCAGCAGTATCAGCGCGTGTCTCAGTACGTCTTGCCGCAGACCACGTTTCGTGAGTGTCCTGGCTGCACCCCCGTGGCAGGAGGCTCCTGAGGGAAGCAGAGCTGCTTCGTGAAGATCGTTGCTTCTTTGCAGGATGTGATGAGGCTGGTGACGTTTGCAAAGACGTGGCTGGAGAAGGGGTGAGTGGCGACATTTGAGGTTACCAGGAGGACAGAAAGTCTCACCTGGAGCCTCAGGCATGCTGTGGTCTTGCCAGATCTTGATGGGAAATGGGTCTGGGCAGGCCTGATCCTAAACTCTGAAGGTTGGTAGATGATGACGCTGAAGAGAGCGTTGTTCCTGCTGGGGCGGCCAGGTGTGGTGTCCAGGTGTGCAGGGCTGTCAGGTCTCCAGGAAAGACATTAAGCGACGGTAATGATTTGAAATCATTGATTATCACTTGGTGCCTTGCAGAAGTGGAGAGGTACTGGTTCTAATTTGCCTGGTTCTTTTTTTGGCAGTTTCATTCAAATCAGAGGTCAGGAGGGAGTTTTTTCCTGTGCTGTTAAGCAGCAGCTGTGTGCAGTAAGCAATGGCCACAGTGACCTGCAGACCCAGTTCTATCACAATCCGCCTAAAATTTATCCTCTGTTTCATACGTGGAACCTGAATAAGTTTGATGCAGAATCACGGCCACAGTATAAGAGAAACCGTTATATCCTCCCAAGGAGAAAAGTACTGTGGCAGTTCAAACTTAACTATGATAAAACATCCTCAAGGTCTGGACTTGTGCCTTAAACTCAGTCTGAAAATAAGCAGAAGTGCCAGACGCGGTGCCTGTTTCGCCCTGCCGCTGGCCCCTCTTCCTTCAGAGCGGATTAGGAACAAATGTGAAAATCTGCGGCTGGCTTGAGCACTCAGATGGACTTAAAAGCAAGTGTGATGATAAAAAATCAACTTTTTTTTTCCTTCAGGTTTAACTCTCTCTGCTTCGTTAGGAACAATGGAGATGGATTGCACAGAATGGAAATGTGTTGCGTGGTTCCCTCCCCAGCCAGTCATTAAGATGCCTTGTGATATGTCTTTAGAGATAGTCAGAGTAAAAGGGTAATAGAGGGAAACTATTTACATACTGTTGGAGGAGATTAACAAACTTCTTTTCCTCATTGCTATTTCATCCTGTGAGGGAAAACACATCCCTTTTCTGATGATGTTGTGACTTTTGTCACGCTCTGCTTCCGAGCATGTTTGCTAATTGGCACCTCTCGGTGAATCTGTCTGTCAAGATCACATGTAGCACCTGGATGTGCAATGTAACAAAACACTCTCAATATTTGAAAGGAATTCAGATTTTAATACCAGATTCTATAAATAAAATCTCCTTGTTGATGTGTGATTGATGTGATATGCCTTTAATTATAAAAATGAAGAGTCTTCTCTGCATTTTCTTCCTGACATTTAATCTTTCAGGTCCCAGATCAAGACATAGCCCATGAATAAGTTCCACTGAAGTCAGGCATCTTTAGGCATATGCTTAATTTTAAAAACGTGCTTCCTAAATGTTACACAAAATCAGGTCCCACTTCTCTTAAAATTCATCAGAGTTTCTTATCAGACTCTACTGGTGCTCTTAGATTTGGCAATGTCGCTAGGATGGGGACAGGATTGGTATCTGTAGTGCTGCTTTGGCCACAGTCCTGCAGCCCGAGCCAGGTGAGCACAAGCTCTTGTTGTAGGGATGGAGGCTTTCTGTACAGGTTCCTAACGCCCTTACTTTGCTATAGAAAGCTAAATTTACATCCAGCAAAAAGTGATCCTGCAACCTCGTGCATGGGAAGGATCATTCTTGTTGAAGGTAGGCATCCCTATCACTCTTTCCAGTTTCCCACTGGAAAATGGCAATGCGCTGTGTCCCACAGCAGCGGCTTTGCAGGTCACAAGGAACGGCCAGGGCTGCTCTTTCATGGCAGTGCCTGTGGGTAACTGACCACCCCGCACCTCAGCTCAACACGAGGGCGCTGGGGAGGCCCTGCTGGCTGTGGCCTTGATCTCTGTTTGAATCAAATTACTCCTCAAGCAGGAGCTGGCTGCGGAGAAGAAACCCGGCACTTCCTGCGGGATGTAGGTGCGGGTTTGCACCCTGTTGCTTTCCTGGGAAGTGGAGGTGCGTGCGTCTTGGAAAGAGAGGGAGTCCGCGTTGTTCCTGCCTCACGTGCCATGTGGGAAGGCTGGAGAAGCGTGCGGCCGAGCACAAAGATGAAGGATGAAGCGCTCTCCTTGCCCCGGCGAGGCTGAGCGCAGAGGTGGTGCGAGCGCTTTCCTGCCGCATTCCTGCTTTCTGGCATGCTGGTGAGTGCTGAGCACGGTGGTGACGGGAGTGGGGCTGCGTGCGGCGCAGACCTGGGCTCTTCCCTGTCCCAGCCTCATTCACTCTGGCGTGAGCTCCCCACTCACCTGCACCGCTCTGTGCATCTGGACTTAAGCCCCTTCTTGCCTTCTCTCTCCTGATTCCTATAACAGCACAAAGCGCTGCGGAGTGGCATGAGCCGGCGGTTGGTGGTCGGCAGCACATGCTTTACTCGGGGCAAATGGCTTTGGTGGACGATATGGGCCCGTTTCCTCTGCTCACATTGCTAGAGCTCCTGTGGGTCCCTTTCCTGGCTGCGCAGCGATGCCAGGGATGAGGAGATCCCCTCGCCAGATCCCGCTGGACAAACGTGTGGCCACAGGGCCCATCTCCCGAGGCCGTGGCCATCCCGGGTCAGCGTACGGCAGCTCCTGCATTAGCAGGGGCAACATCGCAGTGCCTTCGCCTTTCACATCTGTATTATTTAGGGTGACTAATCATAATAACAAATTGATTAAGGTTAACTGGATAAAGTCATCTAAGTCATATTTACTGCGAAACTAACTGCCCGGGGAGGTGAATTAATGATCTTTACAGAAACCTTTTATGGTTATTTGGCCACAAGGTGCGATCTGGTTTGATCTTTTATGCAACATAAATCAGTTTAATGGTTAAATCTGTGCAGCTAGCTGTTGAATTTAAATGAGGGCTTTTTAAATGAAGTATGGTGCTTTTGCACACACAGAGGGACATTGAGCAGGTGTATATTGCAATTAAATGAGAAAACTTACAATTAGATAATGTTAAGTTTGTGACACTGGCTGGCAGAAGCCTAGAGATTCATGGTGAAGGTCCATGATCGATCATTAGTTCATGCTGCTGTGGATGGAGTAGAAATGCGAATGGTCTGAGACGAGGTCAGAGCAGCGTGTGAGACGAGGTGGGTCGTGCTGTGGATGGCTGATACCAGCCACTTCTTTCAATAGCTTTGAGTTCAAATACCGTGTTGAGTCACAGACGGAAATGAGTTGGACTGAGCAGACAGTTCTCTGCCCTTCTGTCATTTATTCCTCTTTCTCGATGCCTGGGAAGGTGCAGCTGAGATGAGGGACCAGCTGCAATAGCAGGCTGCCAATGCATCCTGGGACATGGCTTAAGCCTGGTGAGGATTTTCTATGGCGGGAGAAAGTCAAGATGCCAAAAGAAGCCCTCTGGGCTGTCCTGCACTGTAGCACCAGGCTCCTACATCAGTCACCCGGTGGATCCCAGCCTCTCCTGCCCACTTAGGCAGCAGCAGCTCTCCCTAGATCTCCCTGTGTAAGTGCTGAATGCAGTTTAGGAGAGGGGGGCTCACAGAGTGGTGCTAACGTGTTCAAGGTGAACAGAGCAGACTTGGGAATGAAGCGTGTCCTTCTGATCCACAGCCTTTTGTCCTACCCACAGGACCACACTGCTTGCCAGGACTCCCTTAAATCCTGTCTTGACCCATGGGTGGAAAAAGGGACCAACAATTAGACAGAAGAGCTTAAACGTGAGCCAGCTTTGCAAAGGATTTGTTGAACTTGAGACTATTCTGCCAGACCCACCTATTTGCTCAGGTGTGCCCTGAAGAAAGGGAGAAGTGATTGGGATGTTGACTGAACCTGGGGAAAAGTTTGCAGTTGGGAAGGCATGGAGAGGAGCGAGTGGTTCCTCTTTGATTGACGGCTTTTCTGAATGCTCCCCTGTTAATTATTTACTGATAATGCTCCAGAGTGGCAAGGAGCCTGTGGGAGGTGAAGGGGTTCAAGAGCAGCACTCACAGCAGAGCTGCCTGGGAGCCTGCGGCATGTTTCCCCATTCAAGTCAGTCGCTGCTGGAGCGAGGCCCTCCTGGGCCTCCTCCTGCCTCCTTGCCGAGGAGGAAAGAGCTGCTGGGTTTTCCTGCAGGCCTTGGCCCCTTGAATGCTGGAGATGAGCGTGAAGCGATGCTGCCAAGTGTGGCCTGGAGAGGGGGCCCAGCCACATGCGGGGAGTGCTGAGCTGGGCCTGCGTGGACTGGGCTCGACCACCTACAGGCTTCACTCTAGGCTGTGTGCGCTCTGTGCACTCCCTGTCCTCCTCCCGCCATGGAAAATGCATACCAGGATGCAGAGCTCTGGGTACGTGTTGCTTGTAAGGATTAAAATGGCTGTACAAGGGCAAACACTACCTCCTGTGGATGTTCGTTAAGTTTCTCACTTGAAGTCATATGGTCTCTGTAAAAGCTCCATCTTCTTGCAGGATCAGAGCACTTGTTTTGGCTATTTGGTCCCACCGGGCAGAGGAAAGTGTCTGTGCCGTGGGCTTTTCTGGCTCTATGATTTTTCAGAACTGCTGACGAGTTTGTTTTGTTCCTTTCTGGTGGGTGACCTGTGTCCTGAAGTTCGGTACCTGCAAAGTCATTAAATAATATTTGACATTTATAATAATCATTTACTCCTTCAAAATTCTTTGCAAATGCAAGCTAAAGAATTATCAGCAACCAAGAAATCACAGTTTTGTCTTTTTAACTATGCTACAAATAACACCTGACTGTTGTAGTAAATACAGCATATAGATCATAGGGCAATGGAAGGAAAATTTAATGGATTTCTTTCACTCCTTTCGTCAAAACTTTGATTGATGGATTCTTTGTTTCTTTTGTAATGTCTCTGAGCACTAAGGAACGAGAAATCAACTACCTTCCGTCCCATTCCTGCTGTGAATTTGGCAGTATTTGCAGTTAGGTCTGTTTGGATTCTAATACTTCTAGCTCTTGTTCATTACCTTTTTGCATAGAAAAAAATAAAATGGAGAGAAAAGCACTAAAATACGTGTTTTTTAGAGCCCTTAAAACGGAAGGGGAAGGGGTTCGAGATAGTGCCTGAAACTACTTCAGACAGTATCTTTTTGCATCACATTTAAATGCAAGTCAGTGTTGTTCCATTAAGTTTCCCACCACTTTGGTGCGATAAGTAAATATTATGATCCTATTTAACATATGCCTCAAGCCATATAAAAGGCCAGACAGAGATCTGGCATCCTTACATGTGAATCATTAAGACTGCAGCTTCTTAAATGCAGACTGAATTCGGTCTAAACAGGGAACGTTACGAGTGGGACTAGACTCGTTCCTGTGCCAGTCTCCTGTTTTGGTCTACCAAATTATGTCTTCATAACACCGTGGTGTTCAGAAATCTGTCGTGATGACTCTGATAGTGCTGCAGATTTTCCGTGTTGTGATCATTTCACTGTTTATAAATCAAAGCTCTTTATTTCCCTGTTGCATAGGCTCCTATGAAGGGGCGCAGCCAGTCTTAGATCTGCCAGGCTTAGCCCTGGAGGAGGTTGTTACATGAGGTTGGTATCTCAAAATAGAGTTTGAAAACTCTCCTGGAGGGAGGTTTTGTTTGGAAGCAGGTTGTTGGTTGCAGAAATGCAGCCTGAGGCTGGATGGGGACGAAGGGAGGATTGTGTCTTCCTTTGCTTCCTTCCTGTAGTCAAGCGGCCTTGTGCTTTACCACCTCACGGAGACAGTGATTGGGTTCTGGGGAGATCACGGCAGGACTTTGGGTGGCCTGAAAATGGACATTACCCTCACCCTGTGCTGAGCCTGCCCTTGACTTTCAGTAAACCTTATCTGTGTGTTAGGATGGAAATAAAAGCTGAGATCAGACAAGCCTTGCTTCATTTTCATTTTATTACAGTGGTTCATGTGGTTCTAATCTGAGATTTCTCATTTGAGAAACATCTAGATGAAGCATCTTAGCTCTCTGGGCAGAGCAAGCAGTCTCATCTGAAAGGTCTGGCCCCAAGCCAGACGTTTGGGATATATAGGTCAGTGCCCACTCTAATGTTACGGCTTGATTTCCTTGACTAGGTATTCAAACATGATTTTAAGAATAAGGATGGTCCATTCTTCCTGAGGAAAGGTAAAGTCACAGACTGTCATAGCCTTCCCATGTGGAAGGCTGCATCTTCTGCTCTTTGTCCCTGGCACCGTGGGAACTGGTACTCCAGGGCTGCAGGGGATCCCTGTCAAAGGGCATGCGAGGCCTCAGCAGTTACTTGCTTTGGTTGAGTTTTCAGCTTTGCCATGGCAGAGTTGTTCAATTAGGAATAAAAAATAGTATTGGAAAAAATACTCCAAAATGCAAACCAACATTGCCATTCTCCCATCTTTGTCCTTGAAAGACAAAGACATAGACTGCCCAACATGGACTTAATAGAAAGGACGGGCCTGTATTAAAGTCACTGGTATGAAGTTTGGAAGATTTTGGTTTAGTCCTTGCCTCTACCACCAGCTGCTTGCGTAACCAGCACAAGTTAGTACCTCTCCATGCTCTTCCTCTGCTGCAGTTTTAGGATAATCCTCTCGCAGCCTTTTCCTTCCTCATCCAGGGTTTGTGCTCTTTAGGGCTGTCTCCTTTTCGCTTGTGTAATGGAGCAACAGGGACAGCAGGACCCCATGGGCCTCAGAAAAAACACTCCCAAAACAGTAACCCAGGGCCCCACGAGCTGTTTCAGGCCTGTGGCAAATGAAACACAAATGTGTTCATGTATGTCTAGATATCAGAACAATTTCAAAACTGGAAAATTTCTCTTGATGTTCCCATTCTCATTTCATTTCCCAGACCTGGGACCTGTTTTTCCTGCTTTGGTTTGACAACATCTCAGATAAGATTGAGAAGAGCCTAGAGGCTATGTTGGGATCTGTGGCTCTGCACGACAGTCACAATTTAACTTCAACCGAACACTAACCAGCCTGCTGAGAGTCCTGGGCTTGGGGGCTCTTAAAGCAAAATTCCTGGAATTAAAAGTCCCTCAAGCTAGAATCTAAAATGGTCTGTCACAAGTGCCTCTCTCCTGCTGTGGCTGATTTTGAACGGTCTGGCGAAGCTAGGTCACCAGCACATGTTGTATGACATGGTGGGGCTGGTGCTAATTTGTTGCTGAACACTTTTGAAGCAGAAAAGAGCTCTGCAAGGCGACACACTCACCAGCAAGATACAGTGGAGCGCAGAGGGTAGGTGAAAGCAAGCAAGAACATGGAAAGATGGCCAGTGGCCAGGTTTGATGAAACAATTTTCAGGAAATCGTGAGTGTGCGGAGATTTCTGTTTTCCCCTGCGAGGCATTTGAGCGGAGAGGCACCATGGGAACTGGTACTCCAGGAGCAAAGAAGAACCTTGTATTCGCTGCATGGAGCAGCTGCCACGTCCGGGTGACAAACCCGACGTGGCCCAGGCAAGTGACACCATGAGGTCCATAACAAGCGTCGGGGAGCGTTTGGAGAGAGCCTCGTTGGGTTGGCTTCGATGCTGGCTTCACTTCTGTCAGCACCGCGACGCCAGCAGCACCACAGTGACCGCGGCGACTCGCAAGGTTTGTTGCTGTGTGGAGTAAGAGCAACATAAGGAATCATTTACCCCAGGCTGATGCTGCTTTTGCTCCACCAAGGCACCAGGGTGACATTGGTGCCCTGGAACTGCTCCACCAGCCCGAGGCTGTGAGGGAGCCCCCACGCACCCGAGCGGGGCCGGCCGTAGCCGGCTGTGCCTGCGGGCCGAGAGAGTGGCTCTGCTCTGCACTCGCCAGAGCCTTCGCACCGCGAGGGCGAGCTGGGAGTGCGGCCCCCGCGCAGAGCGGATCCCCGCACCGCCGCGTGCGGCCCTCATGCTGCCTCCTTGCTGGGGCCCCTCGGACTGTTTGCACACTCGTAACCCTCCGGACCTTCTCCGAAGGGACCAGGAGCTGAAACGTTTCCAGAGAGAGAGGGATGACGGGGGGAATAAAGAGGAGCGAGGGAAAGGCGCCGAATGCGATTCCAGAGAGCCCTCTGGCACCCGTCTGGGGGAGGCTGCCATGTATAATAAGGAAGCGATTTGTCTGGGGATGATTCAATGCGTAAAACTCTCCCTCCCTGACCTCTCTGACAAGTCCCTGGAGCGGGATGGCTGGAGATTGCTGGCGGGAAAGCGATAAGCAAATCGCGAGAGCCTTCGCCTTCCCCGTGTGGAGAGGTCAAAGTGCCCCGGCTGAGGCAGGTTCCCGCAGCGTCCGCTGAGCCGGCTCACGCCCTCATCCCCTGTAGGGAGGGTATTTAGCCCTGCTTGGAGTCCCCGGAGCCGTTGGGGGCCGCTCTCTTCCCCAGCCACAGGGACCTGCGCGCTGACCGCCGTGGAGCCGCTTCCCGCCGACGAGCCGGCTCCGAGGCGCCCGCAGGTACCTCGTTGCACCGTGCCGGTGAGCGGAGGGAGCGCTGGCTGCAGGGAACCTCCCATGCCTGTTTCCTTGAGCTCGCTCTGGACAGCAGGTTCAGTCAGTTTTGCTTCTTGGGGAGCTCCTGTCCAGCACAGCTTGTTACCAAAGTGCTGTTCCTTGGGGACTGATCTGGTGTTACCATTTCCCAGGTTCCCAGAAATGCGGTGCGTTTCTTGCTCTGTGCTCCGTGAGCGCAAGGTGAGGAGGCAGCAGCCAAGTATTGTGGTGAATCCGAGTCACCTTGAGGAGTAGCCACCCATATGTACTACCCTGTGTCTTAATATGCACCGCTACGTTTTTGTGGTTCATTTCCTTGAAAAGCTCTAGGGACAGGGTACTTGTTTGCCGCCGCTTTCTGTGGTTAATTGCACCAGTGCAGAATAGCCTTGAAGTGTGAGCAGAGCCAATGGGCAGGGGCTTCGGAGCGGGTTCCTGGTCCTGGCCAGCTCCTGCTGTCCAGTCGTGGTGCTTCTGGGTGGTTCCATGCACCAGCAGTGCAGCTGCCTCCAGCCCTGGCCTCGCTCCTCTCCTTTTCCTTAATGTAAAGCAGAGGTGGCCAAGATTCCTGACCATACACGTTTGGGGCAGTCCAAACTCTGCATGTGGCCGAAGGCCTCACGCTACCTCTCACAGGAGCTGGAGGGGGAAGCGAGAGGAATTTGTAGCTGGGAGAAGAGACAAGCGCTGCAGCAGCGGCATCGTTCTGCTCTGAGGGAGCCTGCGCGGGGCCGGCAGCAGGGTGAGGAGTTAATGACAGCTTCATCAGCCCCTTTCAGCTCGCTTCCCCTGCAGCGCTGGCCTGAGATTTTATCTGCTGCGCTGCCGGTGGTGTCACCAGCTCAGCAAGGGGGCTGCTTTTGAACTATTTATAGGCATCCTGCTCAGGAGCTGCTGGTGGGTACCAGGGGCTAAATGGATTTGCCTGGTGCCGGGGTAACACTCAGTAGTGAAGGAGATGTCTGAAGTTCAAAGCACTGTCCTGGGTTGGTGAATTCACCGTCTGAATGCGCTACTCTCCACGTCCTTACATGGTATCTGCACCGGCTGCAAATGAAATAACTCCTTTCCCAGTTATTAGGTGATATCTATTAGCAGACAGCTCATTTTGTGCTCGTTCCTGGCGGGGACATTTTGGCCAGAAGCAGTTTCCAATCTGGCAGGAACAACCTGAGCATTACAGGAAGACAGAAGCCTACATCCACGGAGGAAATATTCCTCTTCTTTTCTTGCTGGTTTGAAAACAGCCCCAAAGCAGGATATCTCTGCCAGACCGGAATTATCTGAAGTCTCCCATTCTTATATATCAACTAGTAACAAGGTCAGTCTCCACCTCCATCTCTGTGCTGATTTTGGTGGGTATTTCGGGTAAAGCAGACTGGCCTGGGTTCCTATCCAGTCCCCCTGCCCACTGGATCTGGCACTGGCCAACCCTTGCTGCCCTGTAGAGCGCCCATGTGCAATAAGCCGTCCTGTGTGAGTTTCCTGTCCTAACTCCTGCTGTTCGGAGATCGGCTCTGTAAAACCAGTAGGGTCAAAAATCAAGGACCGAGGGGGAAATCAGTGGCCGTCAGTCATGATCTTCCTTGTTCTGCTCTTCACTTTTGCTGTGTAGAACAAAATACGTAACCTTTCCTCAGTTCCTTCCTGTATAATGAGGACAAATACTAATTTGTCTCCTAGTGACAGAGGGAGGTTGCCTTCATACTTACAAAGTGCTTTGGTAATCAGAGCCATTCTGTCAGTGCCATATATTGTTATCCTATTGTGTGAATGATTCCTTCATGTTTCCTGGGCCATGGCCACTTGGAGTTCAGTCCATGGGATACTGCAGAGCCAGCTGTGCAATGTGCCCATGTGCTGAATATGCAGCAAACTGAGAAACGATGGGTTTATGTCACTGACACTGGAGGTGACATGGGGGTTTGCACCGTGACTGTGGTCCCAGTGCATGTGTGGCACATGGTGTGTCCCCGTGGCAAGGACAACGTGCATTCCCATGGGAAAGTCTCCTGCAGACACCTTGTCCTCTTGGGCTTTCTGTTGCCCGGACCGGGAGTCCTTTGCGCCACCCTCTGTGATCCCCGCTGGATTTTCTGTTCTCAATCCAAGGCTTGTGACGGGATACTCGGCAAATCCGTCTGCTCTGGCTTTGGGATCCTGCTCTTAACCCTTTACGTGCGCAGGGGCTGCCTGAGCTGTTTTGGCTGTAGTTAACAGTGTGCACCTCATTGGTACAGGTACCATGACTTCTCTGAGCTGTGTAAATGCCACAGCAGCCATTTCTTCGTAGTTTTCCCTGCTTCATAAGTTGACTTATCTCTTGCAGACCTCATCCCAGAGGAGCTACTGCTCACTCACTGAAGTATGGAGCATTTCTTACCGTGACTTCCTTTGGTTTTTGTAGCTGGAATATTATCTCCCTTCTTGCCCCATTCTCTCTAGATACTTAACACCTTACGTTTCATTTATAGTCCTTGTCTGTTGTTTTTTCTCCACATTTTGTCTTTTCAGTCTTGATTTTGCTCTCTCAGTCTCACATTCCTGTAGAGGAAAATGGAGCTGGGATTCTTTGCAAATCATCCTGCAAAACCTAGCAGAGCATAAGCTCCCGGCAGCAGCGTTGTAGATACTGGCTAAAAAATACTCCTGGAAGCCTTTCGTTCCTCTTTTCCTGTTAAAATATATTTTTAGAGTCACTTCTTTAGAAACTTGGTTCTACCTGTTTGTTGATTTCCCTATGGGCAGCCATGCAGCCACAAGGGAAATACTTTATTTTTCATCTCCAAAGAGCCTTGCAGAAACTTATTTCATGATAGCCCTGGGGAGGACTAGGGTCTTGCACAGGTAGAAGAGCTGGCACATCATCGCTTAACCAGGGCCACAGGAGGAAATCAAAAGCAGAAACAAGATGGGGATTCTTGTGCCAGTGCCCCCACACTTGCTCTTGGAAGGGCTTCGTAGGTGGAACGAGGGATGATGTTCCCGGCTGTCAGTCGCCTTGTCAGTTGGGTTGCTCAGGGCTACTTGGACCTCGCTGGGGACACGGCTCCGGCTGGGGCGTGATTCAAGGCACAGCTCTCTGAATACAGTACTTAGTGGCTCTTAAGCACAAGTGAAACAAACCCCAAGAACTGTGAGGCGATGCAGAACACGAACACATGGCAGGCTTGGATGCTCTGTGTTTACAGCTCGCGGCAGCCTTCGCAGAACATAAAGGGTTAGCTGCGCCAGCGGTAGCATGATTAGGTGCTATGAACACTAATGATCCAAAAAGCTTAGTGTTAGCTTACGTGAGAATTGTGTCCAATGTTTTCATGCCTGTTAACTTTGCAGACAGCCGGCTTCCCACAGTAGCCAGGGACCCAGGCAAGTGACATGAAAAGTTATTGAAAATGCACGTAGTGTCTAGAGCTGTGGTCTGCAGTGGGAAGCTAGACAAGGTGAGACTGTAAAAGGGCAGTAATTGTGCACAGGAGATGGCTGTGATTGCTTTGAATGTGGAGCCATTGTCAGGAACACAGAGAAAAAAGTGCAGCCTGTTTGAGCTGTCTTATCTCCAACTTGGGGCTAAGTGAAGAGAAGAAGTGATGGGAGGGGGTGCTGCTGTTGTCCGCGCGTTTTCACCTCTGGGGTCTGCAGAAACTAGGGATTTTGTGCTGCCTCTGGCCTGACTTTGCTGCGCTTTGCCAAGTTTCATTAATCAGCAGCCAGGGGTTACGTGAAGGGTACGTGTCTACCACATGGGAACTCAAGGACCAAAAGGAGAGGTTGCAGTAACATTTATTTAATGGCACTTGTAGTTTTTTACTTTTGGTGTCTGCAGCAAAACTGCCATCCTTTAACTGTTATCAATGGCATTAGAGCTTCACGTAGTAACAGCATGCTTGGATCCACGAGGGAGTGTCAGACTGGCTTGCTGCTACACGAAAAATGTCAAATCTTGCAGCATCTCAGCTCTGGATTTCTGTCTGTTTTTTAGCACTTTGGAATTTGATGCCATCATCTTATCAAAGGGAAAAAAATGTCTCAAATTAGAGCCTGCTTTAAACAGATGCTTCGCAGTCTCAAAAAAAGGACAAGTTGCAGGCATATCTCAGAGAGAAATGTGCATGTTGAAGGCACCGAGGTTCACAAAGTGCTGAGGTCTCCCCGAGCAGCTGCCTGGTTCCGTCAGCCTCCCTTCACCCCTGGCCTAGCAAGGGAGTCCCCTTGAAGGGCTCCTCTCCCCGGGGCTTGGAGCCGTCTCCCACACTGAGCATCATCTTGGTGTCCCTTGGCCTTTGTGTCCCTTGGCCGTGGTCTCTGCGTGATGGCTTTGCACTTCATGCACTGCTGTGCGTGTACATTAAGCTGTAATTTGGGTGTATTAAGTGAAACAGTATGTAGCCTGTGGGCTACGCTCAGGGTATTTTTAGACTCCGTTGGCCGTGTCGTGGCCTTCGCTGTATTTCCCTGGGAAACAGTTGCTGAGGAACGTTGTTCAGTTTGTCCCACAGAACTCCAGGCTCTTGGAAGGCTTGAGTTTCCTGCCAGGATCCAGGGACGGCTTGTTTTCCCGCCGGGAATGTGCGATTTTAGCATTTACAACTTCATACCGTATTAATTTTGATGGGACTTTGGGGTGGGAAGGCAGTCTCAGGGCCAGACCTCAAAAGCTGATTAGGGGAGGTAAAAAACAAAGTTCGTCAGTTTAAGCTGAGACTAGGTTATAGGTAGCAAAAAATCTGTATTGCAGCTGGAGATAGGCTGCGTATCTGGTGCTGTGGTGCGTTCCCGACAGACACATTCCCAGGAAGAAGGAGCTGGGAAGACCTTACTGCCCTTGCTGAATGAAGCTGTCGTGTGTGGGTGAAGGACACCAGTCGGTGCCTCCTTGGAGAAGCGCCCAGCATGTCCCCGAGTGCCGGCCTGGCGCCAGCCCTGTCCTCCCAGCAGGACGGTGGAAGGGAAGAGGAGCCCGTGCTGCCTCCAGCTGACGTGCAAACCCCACCTGCTAGCGCCCAGCAGCCAGGACGATGGGCAGGACCTAAGCTCCCTGGCTGGAAACCCATGTGTTTAAGCAGGGACACATGTTCTGCTCTGCCCATTGCTACGAGCAGTAGGAACCTCTGGCAAGCGGAGGAGGCAGACATCTGGACATGGTGATGTCTTCAACTGCTGTAACATGATTAGCAAGGGCTCATCTGGTTTTTGAACCTTTAGTATTCATCTTTGCAATCTCTTCTTTCTTACCCTGAGAACCTAAGAGCAATTGTTTTTTTTTTTTTTTTTTTTTTTTGGTAATGAGAATTTCATGTAACAACATGGCTGCAGGAACTGTGGCTTTCCAAAGAAGAGAAAGTTATGAGACACTGTATAAAATCACTGTGTTCTATTATATTACATAAAATTAAATAGTACCATACTTCAGAGACACAGAGACGTGCTTTTTATTAGCTGAGAAAACACACATGAAGTTTAAACTTGCATACAACAGCCCAAAATGTGGGTAGCAGAGCTGGGAGCAGAGCCGACTTCTTCCGACCTCCATGTCTCACCGTACTTGGGGAAGGTGAGAGCAAATAGCTGAAGATCCTGAACGTTGAATTCTTGCTCCTTTGCACAACATACTACATTAAAGAGAACTACCCGAGTAATTTATTTTCTGCAGGCATTATGCTTGCTGAGAAAAAGAGGGAAAAAGAAAACCTCTATATATTTTAATTCTAAACTAATCATTCACTTTTGAAACTCTTAAGAATATGAGAAGTGAATTTAGCAATGAGATTTTCTAAGAAAAACTGCTGGTTCCAAATTTACCCAAGACTGAGATTAATCACAGTCTTCTGGAGAGGGGAAGCTGTGGAATAGAAGGCATTTGAGAATCCATCAAGTTCATGGGAAAGTGATCTTGGAAGAGCAACAAATAAATAGTGTGACCTTTCGACTCCCCCAGCCCCGGAGCTGTGGTGAGTTTGCAGTCAGGCACTTGGTTCCAGACAGGAATTTTCATTGCGGCAGTGAAGTAAATCACCATGAGAAGGAGGCCTCGCGGGCCCCGTCTGCATGAAGATATTTTCAGAGCTCTTAATTCCCTGCTGGTGCCCCCTCCATCAGTGACGGCGTAAACGGGGACTGAATGACAGATCTGGCTCAGGAAGCTTGAACTGCCCCCATTTAAAACCATGTTAGCTAACAGAGGAGCAGAAATGCCCGTCTTATCACTGCTGGGGTGTGCAGTGGTGGTTCTGGCTCAATCCCAGCAACATGGGATGGATTCGTCCCTGAGGGAAACTTAGGGAAGGGACTGAGGGTGCCAGAGCTCTCTCCATCAGCCTTATGTTTGCATGGCACCATGTGGCACATGTGAGGGAAGCTGCTGCCCAACCACCTCTCTTCAGCAGCTTAAAAAAAATGAATGGTGGAAAGTAAAAGAGCTTTTGAGGAAAAAAAACTTTTTTCATTATTATTAGTTTAATGATCCATAGATGCAAATGCTTTTTCAACCTCATGTTAGAGGAGGGGAATTTCTTTGCAATTAAATCATTTGATTTGGGCTTTTTGGCTTTGCTTTCCCACTCTGGTTCATGCTCTCTGTCTCACGGGTTAATGACAGTTTGGTTGCAAACATTGAACCACGTGTCATATTGCCAGACAGGTTTTCAGACCTCTGAGATCAGGCCTGGAGAGTTATGAGTTTGGCTTGTAGAGCCTGAGATTTAAGAAATGATTAAGGGTTATTTCTGTTTTGACTTATGCCTTTGCTGGCGGGGGGGGAAGCTAAGTCTTTATGGCTCAGATTTTCTGCCTTCTCTCTCAACACACAGTTCCAATGAACACTGGAGGAAGTTAAGCCTGGATTCCTATAGATTTGTGTCTTGTGGCTGCTTGGGAGTCCTGATTAATGTAGTTAGGTCTCCTATATGAGGATCTCTTCGATGCGGATTAATTTAATAAAGCGGGAGTTCACTCTGCAGCCTTTCCTGGGGACGCTGGATTACGGGCTTGGGACATGAGTCTTATAGGAACTTATTTATCATGGAAAGCTTTACCTTGCTCTGAGCTGGACTGAAAGTGGTCTGTAATGTCCAAAGCTACTGGAGGAAGAGACAGACGGGCTGCGTGTTAGGTCTCATTTCCTTAGGAACACGGAGCAGCAGCAGTGATTTTTGCGTAACTATAGGAACCAGCACTGTAAAGAAATGACTAGCCAGCGCGAGATAAAATCGAGCCTTGATAGCGATGGTTTCATCTGATCAGTCATCGTGTGTGAGGCAACAAGATGCCTGAGCGCCACGGGGGACACAGTGCCCCGGGCTGGGCTGCAGCGGCCCCAACGTCGTCCTCGTCCTCGCCGTCTGGGGCGCCTGCAGAGCATGGAGGAGGCTCCTGCCCCGCGCTCTGCCCTGCGCTCTGGCACCGCCTGCTCGAAGCATTGGCCAGCGGCAAGAGCCGGGGCCGGTCCCGCGCCCTGGCGGGGCTCTGCCAGCCCTGCCTGGAGCCGGGGCAGCGCCTTGTGACTGAGACACGAGTGACAGTGCTGCTGGGTCCCCCGCTGTCCTGCCGGCAATGCCAGATCTGTCAGCCCTGTTCATGCAGTGCACGTGGTGGTTCCTCTGCTCCCCCAGCGAGTCATCCTTTCTCTATCAGAACGGGTGCATTCGTTTATTTGACTTTCTTTTTTCCTCTCTTTTAGGAACTCCTTAAATTTTAGTCACCGGGAAAATATTTAACTGCATCTTGGGGTTGAGTCTGATGTGTTGAAGCTTTGAAGCCAGACAGCTTTATTAATGACAGTGGGTTTCTTTGTGGATAAATTCTCCTTTTCGGAGAACATCTTTCCTAAAGAGTTTCCCAGCTGATTACGGACGCAAATAACTCATGAGGAAAACCTGGTGCTGCTCCGTGTTGGGCCAGCCCAGAGTGGTTACGTGGTTGCTGCTGTGGCCCCATGCGGTTCCAGCTGTGCTGCAGCGGCACAACAACCTCGGCCGCTCTCGGGGAGCTCATCAAATACTGCTGAGCGACATCCCTGCCTTGTCACAAACCCAAAGGCTCCTCTGGAAGGGACAATCTCTCCTGCCGCAGCCTGGCGCTACTATAGCCATGTCCTGACACGGTCATCGTGGGGATGGTGTTTGTGTGGATTCCTCTCCCTTTTCTCTTTGCCTTTAATATTTGAAGCTGTGTTCAGATTATTCCTAGTCTTGTGCTTCTAAATGACTTGTCTGGAAATGGGCTTGAGTTTCAGTTTAAGGCTGACCTGGTTTCATTTCATACAAACCCCTTGAGAGTCTATATTTAAAACAAAATATTTTGATACCTATAAGCCTACCGAGAGGTGCAAAATGGGATTTTTGAAAGTGCTCGGGCACCTATAAACAGGAATGGGGGTTGATGGATTTGGGGATGGACAAAAGCTCTGTTTCATGGTAGATTTAGTGTTTGCCCTTATTCTGAGTAGGAACAAAACTAGAGAACTTCCAAACTGGAAAGGGGAGAGAAAAGAGGAGAGAAAAAACACTGGGTTTCACAGAAAGCCTTTGTGTTAAGGAGCATTTTTGTTTAAATACATAACAAAGAAAAAGCTGAAGCAAAGCCATATTTTATAATACTTTAGACTTCTGGACATTTTCCACATCCAGCTTCGCCATTGGCAGAGCACTCTTCAAGTTTTCTTCCATTTTAACTTGCAATTTCGTCCTGAGAGACTTTCAAGGACCCATTTCAGGGATGCCCAAATGTTAGTGACAGGTAAAAACATCGCTGCATTTTCACCCAGAATTGCTCCTTCTGTGGTGCTGTTTCTTGTGCTGCTTGCCAAGACAACATGATAGAGCCCCAAACACCCCATGCCCTGGGCTCCATAAATATCCCAGGCAGACAGAGACAGTTGCAAAAGCAAACAGGGCACTTAAGTGGCAAGGACATTTCTGGTGGGTCTGCCAGGCCTGTACAAGTCGTCGCTGTGACTGTTTGTCACCAACAAGCTGCAAAAAACACTTGAGATAAAACGGACAGAGGTGGAGGCTTTTTGTTGGCTCAAAACCAGCGAGATGCTTTCAGGCCCAAACTATTCTGTCTGCTGCCAGCCCCCTGAAGACTTTTTTGGCCTGAAGGCTCATGCGTAACAGCTCCGATCTTAGTGCAGTAGAGGCCACGCGCGATGTACCCCGTCTCGCTCTCGGCCAGACGGTGCCCAGGTTTGTACCCAGGGTGTTCCCGGGCTGCACGACACCCAGCAAGGGAAGGTGTGTGCCTGGGGCACGTAGTCCTCTGCCTGTTCTTATTGAACCTGGTATTAATGTCTAGCTGTCCTGTAAGCTTAGTTCAAATACTGAAAACAAATCTCCTATTTTTCTGTCTTGGGGCTCATATTGATTTTTTTCAGCCTCTTCCATGTATATAAATGTATATAAATCGGCATCTGCTAGAGGTCTGCATTCTATAATGAGCCCAACATGGGAACCCAGTCTGCAAATTCATCTGAGAAACGCTAAAATTGGCACCTCAGTCTGCAAGCACTCGTACTGATAACACATTCAGTGGTCTAAATGCCCTATTGCTTGGCAATCACAGGGTTTTAGGCGTAAGCCACCCTGGTCAAAGCCCTTCTGTCTCTGTACTGTTTATATCTTCGTGTTGCCGTGTCACCAGGATACATTATTATGACCCTGGGAGGCAAACAGACCAACGCTGAGGGTTTTTTTTTTTTTTAGTAACTCGGCAACGTTATCTAAAGCAAAGCAGATTCTTTCTTGGAAATTGGGACATACTGCAACACACAGGGACAGTGAAGAGTATTTGTGGTGCAGAATATTTCACACACACTTGCTATCTCTATTAGATCTATCCTCATCTGAAGACGAGTGGCCAATGCAAAGAGAAATGTTTTTGTTGGCATTTCTGATAAAACCAGTATTTGCAAAAACACCTTTTGGAAGAGCGGCAGAGTTTGACACAATAATCTTAGCGGTGTTTATAGTGCTGCTTGTAAATACGCATTTAGGGAGACACAAAATTGCAGATTGTTGACCTGCTAAGCTGTGGCATCATTTTCAGGCGATTTGGGTGCGTTGGCCACATGAATATTCAGAATCTGTCCCGCGCGCAGCAAACACTGGCGTGCAAGCTGAGGCGGAGGAAGCGTTTCGGCGCCTGCTGGCCGGGCTGCTGGAAGCAGCGGCGTTGCACGGCAGGGGCAGACGGGGTTTTCCCAAGGGATCCTTGTAGTCCTGATGGGAGCTGGCGTGAGGATGCGGGAAGAAGCGGTGGGGGACTCGGAGCTGCGCGGTGCTCCGAGCTCCTCGGGAAGGAGCCTTGCTGTGAGGCTGCAAGCATCAAGGCGGGGACCTGTGGCCCTGGTGAGGGAGCACTGGGGAACGCAGCAGGAAAGCAGGAAGGTGAGGGCTTGAAATTCAAGATCTGTGCAAAAATCTTCCCCTGCTACCACCGCTTGGGCGCAGGTAGGGGAGCCAAGAAGCGTGTGATGTGCAGTTCTCCATCCGCCTGTCAATGACAGAGAGATGGAGATGCCCCCGTGCCGCCGGCACTGCAAGAGTGTGTTTCTCCATAGGGGGATATTGAAGGATGCAGCGCGCTTAGGAGTTTGCTGTTGTCTGCTTCAAAGTGAGGAGAGAATCAATAATTCGTTAGCCGGGAGCGGATAGTGTCTCCACGCGCCAGCCCCGCTGCCCTCTAGCAGGAGCTGCCAAAGTGACGGAGGAAGCAAAGTGGGATGTAAATCCCCCAGGGTATTTTCCTTAAACATGTCTATGGGAAGCTCTAAGAGCCTCTCGGTAAGGGCAAAACCTGCCCTGCTTAGTTCTGGTTTGAGCAAATCCCCTGTGGGGTTGGTGACTGCAGCGCTGAAGCCCTATGGGTTGCTGAGCTTCAGGGGCCCCGAGCGCGGCGGGAAGCGGCGTGGGGAGCCCAGGACAGGGGTTTCCCTGTGAGGCTGCGGGAGGCTGGGTGGGTTTGGGCTCTCAGGACACGGACACACGCACAAGAACAGCGGTGGTGGAAACAAAGCTTGTTAGAGCTCGTGCTGCCGTGCACACACCTCAGTGGTGCTTTACAGCCCAGAGCTGCCTCTTTTGACGTCTTTGGCAGGAAAATAAACCAATCCGACACCCCATCTTGTCTTTTGAATTGCAGCACGGTTCATGGGAGTGATAAGCAGTGTCAAATATAGGAGGAGGTGGGAGCTGGCACCTTGCTTTGGCACCTTGGGTTCTGTCATGCTCACGCTGGGAAATGAGCTCCGCGTTCACCCATTTGGTCTGGAAGAAAACGATTTTCCAGGGAGCTTTAGGGCATGACTGACGTGGTTCCCAGCCGTGCTGGCCCCGGGCGCTGTCCCAACGAAGCCCCACGAGAAGCTCCTCGTCCCTTAGCCGGCAGTGCCCGACTGCTCCTGCCGCTGCTTTTCCCCTTTCACCTGGCAAACTGGAATGTGTCTTCTCCATAAAAGGCCTTGTCCTTCACTAGCCAAAAACCGAGTCTCTCTGTTAAGCTCCAAATCTGGCTGCCCCATGCAGGAGGGCGTACAGTGTCCTAAGAGTCACTGCTGGTGTCACACATCTGTCTAAAATATGGGAAACAGGGTGGCTGGATTCTGCTTTTTGTTATTTTATTTCACTTTTTTTTTTTTTTCTTTTTAGTAAAGAAATGGAAATATTTCTTTCCCTGCTTTTTCTTTCTGCTTTCTGGTCAGTGACTTGCAAACAGCCCAGGTAAAACTGGCTCTAGAAATTAAAGTTAGAAAAAACATATGTGATGTTATGTTTTATGAACCCCAGTTCATGGTACAGGGGAGAGCCCGCTAGAAACTTTCAATAAAAGTCAAGGGGGAGCACTAAAAATCCTACTGCTGATCCAGGAAAAGGCAAACTTTGTCACACCACATACCACTAAACCATCTTATACTTTCTCCCCTGCTGTTTATCTGAAGTGCATTTATTACATTCAATAGGATTCTACTCCTGGCACTTTATATCTCGAGGAGTTTAAAAGCCTTTGCCTAATTAAGACCAGAGAGATCTTCACCACGCTGCCATAGACCCATTCAAAGGGTAATTTCGGAGTGTTTTGCTCTCTGGGGAGATATGGGGAGAAAATTAAAAAAGAAAAATAAATAAATAAATAAATAAATATGCATGTGTGTATGCGCATGCATACATTTAGATGGTTAGATTACATATATATATATGGATGGATGCTAAACAGCCTTAGACATAAGTAGCCTCAGACTGCAGAATATGTGCAGTGTGACAGAGCCTCCGAGGTGTTTCTCTGGTTGCATTATTCACTATTTGAAAATTAATCGTGGAAGAAATTTAACAGGGTTTGATGCTGAGAGTGGGTATCTGTGCACAGCCTGGCTGAGAGGGATGCCTGTTTTTAAACCAATCAATCAGACAAGTTTTATTACTTCTGTCCATTGATGCTGCTTTTGAAATATGGTTGGCTGGTTCTATTAAGGTAGCTCAGAAATGTCTTTCCAAATTGGCTTTTGGGTCCCTGCTCTCATCCTCGTTTTCTTCTTGATTCCCTTCTGAATCTGCTCGCTCAGCATTTGCTACATTTGCTTACGCAGAGGCACTGAAAAATGGATTGCAACCCACCCCTGTGTTCTGAACAGAAGGTGTTTCTTGGTCTGGATCCAGGGAAAGATATTCAGGAAAAAAATGCAATAGTGGAAAGGGTTGTATCAAAGCTGCATGTGAAGCATGAGAAGGTTGTGTATGTAAGAGAATATATCATATATGCGAAGATACAGAAGTGAAGGGAGAGGTATTCCACTGAAATTCACAACTGCCTTAGCCATACTGATGCTGGACAGAGCCACAATAAATCCTGAAAACCAAAGCCCAATACTGGGGTTCAGGAACACCACACGCTGGTGATGCTGTCCCTCTCGGGCAGTCGCGCCGCTGTGAGTCGCGTTGCCGGCTCCCGCGAGGCTTCGCGGAGCACCACGGGGCCACAGTCTGCAGCGGCAAAGTGATCCTGTGTTTGTCTGCTACGGCAAGGGGCTTCTTTTCCAAAGCAGAGCTGCCAGCGAACTCGTCCGGAGTATGAGTGAGGCAAAACGGAAGCAGTCGGCAAAAGTGGGATTTGTTGGTGGATGTTTTTGAAAAGAACAACCTGGTTCCTAACACCCGACGTTTGAAACGCAGCCCTGTCAGGACGAGAGAACTTACAAATCACTTGCAGGGGAGCTAAAACTGCACCTCTTGTAGTACCCACCAAGAGAAAGCCCTTGCTTTGGGAAAAGGCTCCAGAGCTAAATCACAGCATTAAGGGAGATAACAGAGTGGGAGTGAATTCAGCCAACCTCATCTGAAGAAATGTTTAATGAGCGGGATGATCATCGTAAGGGTCATTTAATATCAGGAAAAGGAAATGACACATGATGCAAGTTGTAACAGAAAGAACAATGGGCTCAATTTAATAAAGGGCAAAATCAAATTGGAAACGAGGCTAAACTTTTCAAGGGCTGAGAGCAGGCAGAAAGGGGAGTCATTTGCTTAATGAGGTAGTTAGGATGAAGGAGGTAAAAAAGTTCTGCTTTCTGAATGCTGCAGATACGGAGATGAATCTTTCCAGCTCGATATAGCGGGTTGACTCTGGGTAGGCAGTGGTGCCGGCTCAGCCTTCTCCATCGGGAATAGGGAGTTAATAATCCGCATTGGAATAAAGGCACCATGGGAGCCTCATTAGAAGTTGAGATTCTTTCTTTCATCTTTAATAGTGGGGGAAGAAATTAGGTTTTTGGTGACTTTACAATGAGGAACAAGGTGTTGCGTGTGCTGTGGTTCTCCTCGGTGAGCTTCAAAGGCCACGTTGGGCTCTACAGGTGCCCAGCGCTTGGGCCTGCTCAGAACCCCATTATGCCCCAAGGTGACAAAGCCCGTGGGGCCAGTTCTGCTTTCCTGGAACACCCTGCTGGGGATTTCTCCTAGGGTTGCATGGGACTTTTCCCAGGATACAGGGCCGTATTGCAGAGGCCACTGGACAACCAGGAGAGGCCTCTGAAAATCCTGCTCTTCCATCCAACTGTTCCCTGGAAACACGGCTGACCTGGCGGCTCTTGGAGATGCTGCGGCTGAGCTTCATTAGCCACCTCCAAGTCTCGCTGTACCGAACGTGCGCTCGTCCCGCGTGCCAACCACTTCCTTGGAGCGGGTCTGAAAACAGTTGCGTATCTGCGTTGCCATGAAGGCTTTGTGAAATCAAACTAAACACGCTCAGTGCCAGAACTCCCCATCTGTGCAGAACTGGCCCGAGTATGTGCAAACCTGCAGTGAAGAGTGCGATAGCTGGGCCTGGTATTTGAATCAGTGATTTTGATACGATGTAGAAAAGTGATTAACTAAGGTGGTTATCCCCTTGTGGCACAGCTATACAGCTGATGTTCCTTGCCTTATTTTAAATATATTGTTGGTCACAAAGAGCCTAATTAATGAGGGTTCCAATTAACAGATGATGGTCACCAACTGGTAGTTTTTACTATGGCTGAAAATGAAATGATGTGACTCAGTGCATGGAAACGGCAAATTTTACAGCACAATTGATGATTTCCTGATTACTGCGTTTGAGTAACAGAATTCATGTAAGGATTTGAGCTGCTTAAAAGTTAATACAATTTTTGCAAGACCCTGATAGTAATCAGGAAGCGTATATAAAACTGTGATCTCATGCAGCTTGGAAAGTTCACAGCATAATCTGATCGGCAGAACTTGCTGGAGATCTAGCTATATGCTCAAAGAAAAGGAAATCTTGAAGGCCTGTGCATCCCCGTGAGAGCCGTGGAAATGGAGATGGTGGATTTTGTTCTGTAATTTACCTGAAAGAAAGATGGGGGGTGTCCCAAAGAGAAATAAAGCAGTGCTGCTGCTTGCAAGGGAAGTACATCAGTCTAGCTACTAGCATGTGCTGTTATGTGTCTGTTATAGCTGTGTATGGTGGAGTTGGACAATTCATTTTTTTCTGGTAAAAAACATTTCTTTCACAGAAATCTTTCTTCAGGCCTTCAGGTTCTCACTGGAAAAAAAAATGAAAATTATTGCTTTGCCGGCACTACAACGTCTCAGGTGGAAACCTGGTCAGTTGTTTCTCTCTCATGTGAACACTACCATATTTGCACCTCTTTCCTGGTGGGAACACATTCCTCTATAGCAGATGAATCCACTTTTACAGGCACTCCTGTTTCTTCCCTCCTTCGGCCACATCCTCTCCTGGACGTGGGAGCCTCGACGCTGCTGCCTGCTTGTTCCAGCTGTGAGTTTTAGGTTGCAATTTCTATGTCTTTCTTTCAGCTGGAAGTTTCTGCGCTACTCTAAGGGCTCATCATCCTTGCTGCTCTCTCATCTTCTCTACTCTTTGCAGTTAGGCCGAAAATTAGAAATAAAGTGTTTGAGATTGTTCAGCGAAAGCAATGGCAGAACTTACGCTAGCAGTAAATGTCAGAGAGAGAGAAGCCATAAAAGCTGAGGAAAGTAAATGCAAGTTGTCAACGGCAAGTGCGAGCCACATTTCTCCAAAATAGCTCATCGTTCTGGCTGGGGCAAGAAACAACAGTCTCAGATTCAATCCTTCTCTCATATTAATTGCTGAAGTTGTTGAGTAATAGCCCCTAAAACCTCTCTTAGAAAACGTCGTGCCAGGACCCTAGTAAAGGCAGTGGTGCCTGGATGTCCTGCAGGAATATTGCTTTGAACTATATAGCGCATTAGCAGCGTTCCCCACATAATATGTATTGTTTATGGAGCTGAGCTTCGTAACCAGGGCAGTTTAGGTGTCAGAAAGATCTGCTGGCTCCTTCTTGTCCTAGCTCCCCTGCCCGAATGCTGGTCTCGATGCCCGCAGCGCGCATGCGGTTATAATGCGGGCACGGAGGATTTGGTGTCCGCGGGGACGGTTGATGCAGCCAAGGTGCTGGTGGCATGTGGGATTAGCAAGCCGAGTTGGTGGGGGTTTGCTCATGGCTGCAGGGCACTCGGGGATACAGATATTTGTGTGTCTGAATATTCAGCTGCTCCATGGTGTGCGCTTCTGGCTGAGAGGTGGCACAAGGTCGTGCTAGAGGCACTGGCAGAGCTTCCAGGGGACCTTGGGCTGATCCTTGGGGTCCAGATGCTGGATTTCCCTGAAAAGTCTCATTTTTATCCCAGAGTAAAATGGGAGAGGTTTTATGGGATGAGAAAACTGTTTCCTGTGTTGCTAAGCTAAGGACTTGCTTCCAGTCTCTTCATTCCCTTAAGTAGGTGTCAGTGGCCTCTTCTTCCTTGGTTAGAGAGTGCAGCCTGATTCCTATCTCTGCTCCAGTGCTACAGCCGAGCAGAGCAGAGCGTCACCCAGGGAAAAGATGTCCTGCTTTGCAATGGATTCTCCTCATTTTATCCTGGCTCCTTGGAGCCTGGCAGCCTGTCTATGCTGCAGGCCCGTTCCCAGCAGCCGGCGCATGGACACGCTCCTTCTGCAGAGCTTCCCTCGCTCTTTCCTGGGCAGCTTTGAACTTTATGTTCCTTCCTGTATTCCTAAGGCTTGTTATTACTACCGGCCGGGATGACCCGAAGTGACATTGAGACTGCACCTGACATTCTTGGTTGTAAAAGCATTTATGGAGTTGGCATTTGTATCTCCTTTTGTTAAATTTACTTGTACTGTTTTAGAACAGTTATAGGAGATTCATAATTCCTTGTTTTGTAATACGGCCAGAAAGAATTAAGTAAAGATTTTAAAAGTAATCTATCTTTTCTGCAGCTGAAGAAACACTGTCATCTTTTCACATATCATCTTATTTAGGGGCAAAGTTTGCCTCTTGATAGGCACATGTAGCTTGTGTGGACAGCATAGCTTCAGTATGATGGATTTTATGCAATTTTTAGCATATTTTCAGCAAAAATGAGTGCTAGCTGATTGCAATTAAAATTGTGACTGAGTTCATACTGGAGATCAATAGCTGCTGGCTTTGTATATTTGCTGGGTAGGCAAAAGCTCAGAAAATAGTGGATTCTGCAAGCAGAGATATGGAGGCGAGGTAGCTTTTTGATCAAGCCTCGGCACAGGGCTCACAAACCTCATGTTACTTCCTTTCCTGGCTGCCTCTGCAGCCTGGGGATGATTACAAACTTTGCCCCGTGTGTTTGTACTGTGCCTAATGTCCTGGAGCCCTTATTTGAGTTGGGGCTTATGAAATTCTGGCCCACCAAATAATATTTAGGTGTAGCCTCTCTGAGGAAGTAAACACATGCTCACTGCAAGGACCAGACGAAGTCACAGTCAGCCCGAGCAGGGACTCTGCATCACGGGCGCCGATGGATGCAAAGTACGGTCTTGGAGATGGTGATTATATCAGATGAGACGGTCAGACCAGGCATGGCATCATTTAAGCCGTTCAGAAAAATGCTGGGAGGGAAGGAGAGGAGATGGTGACGGAGAAGGCTGTGAGCTGCCTCCTGAGACCGCAGCCCCGTAGCTCAAGGAAGAGGAAGGAACTGGCAGACGCAGGAGCCTCCTCCCAGGGGACATTATAACATCGTCACCGTGCCCAGCCAAGTGCAGGCCCGCTTCTCGGCTGGGTAATGAGGAAAAAAACCTGCTTTGTGTTCCTTTTTTTAGATAAATCATCCACAGGCAAATGTAGGAGAAAAATGGGAGGATGGTGGCCAATGAGGCCTGCCAGGGAAGGCAGCCCCTGGAGCGGCGGGGATGCGGGGCGGCGCTAGCCCCTGCCGGGGTTTCTGTGCCGGACATGAAACCCAGGCCGCTGTGGGGTGTTTGTCTCTGACGTGGCCTTGGGGCTGGGGAGCTCGTGAGGGAGCAACTCACGTCTCTGTGTGCTGGAACAAGTGATGTCGGCCTGCTCGGAGCGGGTAGTTTTGGTTTCTGTTGGTGTTATTCCTCCTCTTCCAGCGATGAGAGGATGTGTTGAGTAGTTACAGCACAAGCCTGGGAGCTCTGGGAGCTGGAACATTTGGCCGCTCTTCCTGAGGCTGCTACGTCCTGCTTGTGAGTGCAGACAATGCAAAGAGGCGCGGACTCTGGATGCAGGGTCTTATTCCGGCCTTAGTTACACCAGTTCCAGTCTGGAGTCCTCCTGGTTCCTTTAGCCTGGGTTTCTTACGCGGATTCGGCTGCCTGATGAGCCCGCAGCGCCGCTGCAGGTGTTTGCAGCTGGGCAGGGGAGCGGCAAGTCAGAGCTGGTTAGTTTGGTCCTAGAATAAATACCCTGTGTAAGTAAAGAGCATTGCAAGGGCTTAGCTTTGTGATATTCGTTTTCCACAGTAACGTGCTGAGAAGGTATTAGTAAACCATTTACAGTTGGTGCCCACTTCGTGCTGTCTGAAACTAGGAAAATTTCCACTTTGGAAAAGATGAAGCTTCTCTTTGGAGGAAAGCACAGCATTTTCCAAATTCCTTACAGAAGATGGATATTTGTTTTTGTGTTAGTGTAGAGCTGCTTGGCTTGCCTCAGGGATCCTGGAAGCCCTGGGAACTTAGTCTCAAGCCTCCCCGGGGCGCCCCGTGCCCTGTTTTGTGCCGTGGCTCCTGCAAGCCGGAGGTTGTTGGCCCGGAGCCGCCAGCACGGCGAGAGCGCAGGCCCTGCTGGACCCCCTGCTGGAGATGACCACACGAGTGGAGCCAACGTGGCCGTGTGAGCAGGTCATTCCTGCCGGCACCGACGCGGCGGCAGTGGAAGTTTTCTGGGCCGATCTGCTCCCAAGCTGCCTGTGACGGCCACAGGCTCTCCCGCTGCTTAAGGCAGAACGTGGCAGCATCCCGGCCCCTTCTCCATGACGTCTGTGTGTGCGTGTGCTTTGGGTGGCAGCATGAAGCTACTGCTGGCGTCTGTTAGCGAAATGTGCGCGTGGAGATGGTGCCCAACTGATGTCCTCCAAGGGCCGCCCACTCGGCCCCATGTCGCAGCGAAGGCCCCGCAGGCCATTTGCCTGGAGCATGGCCTCCGCGCCGGAGGCACCCGAGGGAGCCCTTTGTGCGCCGAGAAGAATGGATCCATAAAACATTTAATCAACAATCGCTGAGTATGGACATACCCCCACTCCAGCATTAAACACTCCCAGTGATTTAGAGGCTTATTATGTCTTCCCTCTTTTATGTCCTGCTCTCCTCTAGAGGAGCTGCGTTTAGACCACAATGAAGCTGGTTAACCATACTTTTACTGGGTGCAGTTTTTAGGAAAGTTTGAGCGTGTTTTTTTTTTAATGGTGACCTCATTCTCACTTTCTGAACTATTTTGATTTTTTCTTCTTAAAGGGTAGCAAAAATGAATTTCCATATGGGCTATACCTTGTAAAAAGATTATCTCCATTTATTCTTTTTATAAAGTTTTCAGGAGGGAAGGCACTGTCCCAATGCACAGAAGCAATTTTTCTTTTCAATGGATCCTGTGACTCAAATCTAAACCTTTGCTCTCGGAGGAACCCTTTCCAAATGTTTACTTACTTCTTGATTCCTGATAGGCAGCCTGCAAAAAAATTGAGATGAGGTGTTGCTCCTGAAAGTTATACTGCTTTATATTGTTTGAAAGGCAGAGATTGAACTGATTTGTTTAGCAGCTTGCCATGCCTCAGCAAGGGGAAAGAGCTCCTTTGTATCACCGGCTTTTATCAACAGTCCGGTAGAAGTGTTTATATATACATAAAAAATATCATGCAGCATTTCGCTAAAGCCTTTCATCTTGATGGCTCCAAAGCAGTTGACAAATATGTCAGATAATTTGTCAACTGCTTTGCTCCGCAGTTATCTCTTGCTCCAGCTCAGAATGGGTGGCGTTTCTCTGCTGGGTGAAATGATTCTTGCTGCTCATCAGTTATCGAAGCCATCGCCATAGCGGTAGCACAAAATTCCAAATGAAAAATTTTAAATTGATTTCTCCTGATCATTTAAGGGGGGTTAATTAGATCTGAGGCAGCCGTTGTGATCTGCAAGGCTCAGGCAGCTGGGTGCACCGAGCAGGAGGGCATGGGCGCTGCGGGCTGTAGGGGAGGAAAAAAAAGAGGAATAATACGGCACTGATGGCAAAAGCAGGGCCACAGAAAGATCCCCTTTTAGCAGGGAAGTCATTGTTGGGCAGCCCAGCTGGGACAGGTTGTGCGTTATTTGGGCAAAAGCCGCACGTGCTGATGAGGACGCGAGCTCTGACACCCCCTGGCTCGTCCTGCTGTGCTGGACGTGGCCTCCGGCCTCTCTGGTGTTACCTGGACCTTCCCAGGACAGGTTACCACAAGAGCTGGATATAGGAGCAGCATCTGCCACTTCTGCAAGGGCTCTGTGTTCCCCTGTGGCACTGACATCCGTAACGTTGGGTCACGGCCTCCCCTGGGCCGTTGGGCCTTTCCCTGGCGCGGGTCGTCGGCTGCCTCCTGAGAAACCGCTGCGGAGTGACCAAGGGCTTCACGATGTGCTCCATAGCGTGAGTGTGTTGGTGGGGTCGAGTGTCATTTATTGGCTCCAGCGTATTTCTCGGCGCCCTGGGCGCCGTCCTGCTTCCCATATGGATCTTGGCTGCAAGTGGCGGAGCTGCAAGGCCCCATCCCAGCTCCAGCTGGGATGTGCAGCTTGGCTGCGGGACGTGCTCCCCGCCATGCCCCCTTGGCTGCTTCCCGTGGCAAATAGTTTCTCAGGACTCGGAGGGGAACGGAGAGATAATCTCCAGGCCAATGGGTCTCGTAAGTTGAAAAATGTATAAATAAATTAGCTGTGATGAGTCATAAGAAATTGTCACTTCTCCTGCTTGCCTGGAAGTTTGGGATGGCTGAAATGACAGTCCCTGCCGGGAGGTCGGGATGCGGAGAGCGGATGCTGGGAGTGGGGATGTATCTGACACATATTTTCAGATTATATAAAAAAAAAAAAGTGTGATTTATTTTCTTTTGCTGCAGCCTGCTCCCAATTTTCAGTTTATATTAATAACTATGGGAACAGCAGTTCCTATTGCCATATACTTTAGCTATTAACACCATGTCTGGTTTGGCAGTACATCTCTCTTGTTTTTGTTTTATTTTTTATTCCCTTGCATTCATAAAATAAGTATCAACCTTCCTTTTTAATCTCCTTTGACAAGTCCAGCCAGTTAATTTGTGCCTTTCATTCCTTCAAAATTGTTTTTTCTAACGTCATACACTTATCAGAAGAGGAAAAAAACCCTCACTATTAAAATTGCCTGTATTTTTGGGTGTCAGGAAACTTGATTGAATTCATGTTAAATGGAGTTATTTCTCCAGGAGCCCCTCAGAGGTTTCTCCCCCAGATGCCGGCGTCATTGGAGGTTTAACCGCTGCAGTGCTCAGCTCTGCGAGGAAAAGGCCCTTCCCCAGCTCCCTAACTCCATCCTGACCGAGTAAAACATGGCTGTGATTTATGTGCAGATAAACAGCTTTGGATCGCATCCAATCACTTCATCAGTTTTAATTCGACTGCCTAATCAGTAGCAAACAGGAGGGTGTTTTTTTGTTGTTTTTTTTTTCCTTTCTTTGTTTTGTTTTTAATAGTTTTTTTTTTTTAATGCAAGCCTTGGCATGGTCCCCAGAATGGCACAGATAACTCCCCGCTTCCCATCACGTTAGTGTCAAAGCGGGCTCGAGCTTTTTGAAGGGGGTTGCACGGAGGGATGCGGTGCCAGGGCGGCCCTCGGTAGCCAGGGAACCGCGCGGCTATGCGGCTGGAAAAGCAGCCGGCCCTTAGCTCATGCTCTGCAGAGGACGTCCCCCCGGTCCCAGGGAAACGCAGAAAACCTCCTAGAGGAGCAAACTTTGTGTCTGTAAAAGAGCAATAGTCCGTGGTTTCCTTTGCAACTACGACCTCTGCAAGAGAGTGGCTCCCGCTCCCGGCAGCCGGGCTGGAGCCCCTCTCACCTCGGCCTCTATAGGTTGCTTTGTGCCTATACATGCTATGGCTCCAGCCTATATGTGCGCAGTGCCGTAAAGGCCGGGGTGATCCAGATGCCCCAGACTGAGGCACTGCTGACTTAAGGCTCAGGTCCAGAGATCCTGACCTTATTTTTATCTGCCATAACCCAAGCAAAGACCTATTCATGTGAAAACATTGAGCCATTTACATTATTATCTGTGCGCGCCATGTGGCCAGAGGTGAAGTGTTCCCTGATTTATAAGCAGAGTCTGCAGGATTACCAAGAATAACCCCACGAGCTCATCTGATCGAGGGCACGCCGTCGCAGCTGCGATATTGCAGCTTCCCAAAGAGCTTAGCCTGGGAACAGCGGATGGCGGCTGTTCCTCTCCCAACCTTCCAGCCATCCAGGCTGCCCTTCATTTCAGCGCTTATCTGGGCCTGGCCTCTTTCCTCTTTTTGGGAGAGGGCAGGAAATCTTTGTAGCTGTTCATCTGTAGCCCTTGCTACATAAGAAAGGGGGAAGTTTGGGAAGCTCTGCTAGGCTAGGAAGCCACCACTGGACCCTTTAGGAGACAGGTTAATTCGGAAGGAAAAGACGCTGATACTGCTGCTCTATCTGTCTTGGGGGTTTATATCATAACCCAGATATGGCACAAAACAGCCCTTTTTTTCCATTTCAGGCTAAACGCCCACGGGTCCATGTTTCACTGCTACCAAGGCTGTAAGGAAAACCCAAGCAGAACTGCTAAATTCAAAGCTTTTGGCTCGTCTGTGATTCCTTGCACACGCCCTTAGCTGTAGGGGCTTTAAACAGAGCTTTGAATCATCATGAAATTTGGAGAATTAGGCTAGGCAGGAGGGAAGGGCAGCAGACAGGGTTGGAGGCGCTTTGGGATCAGCGCGCGGTGCAGATGTGCATGTCCCCAGGGATGTGGGTGAGGTGTGTAATCCGTCTGCGGTGCTGCCTTTTTATTGCGTTTTGCAAAAAGGCAATAACAGCTCCCCGCTGGAGACTGGGGATGGAGCGCGGGTACCAACCGTTATTAAGGAAAAGTCCTGCGGATCCCACTCTTCCTGCCCTGCGGCATTGCCTGGGCTTTGGGTCTGCATTTGCTCCTTCCATTTTAGAAGTCCTTGCTTTGATCCAAGGTGTGTTGGCTACGACAGCGTGTCTCCCACTGACGTGGATTCAGAGTGGTGTATGGCGGGGGCAGTTTCATCCTTATATTGTGCTATCCCGCTGCTTTTTCCATGGCTGGGAGCACGATGGATTTCCTGGTCTTGATTGCACACAGTTTATATGTCTGGTTCTTTTAACCTGAGCATGAGGTGTGAACACCCCATTCTGGTTAAAATTCATGTGAAATGAGCATCCAGAGTCCTGACAAATGAAGACAACCCCAGCTGTCTATCTTTTAAAACGGAGAGATAGGGCCAGTTTCTTTCTGTAACCTGAGAGGGAATTCAAACCTCTGAGAGGTAATTTGAGGAGAACACTCAGTTTCTTGCAGATCAAAGGGTGGGTTTAGGGAATCCAGTATTCTCTGGCCAGAAGGGAGCTGTTATGTTTAGCGAATCTGGCAGTTTGCACACCAAAAGTGTTGATCAAGCCCAAGTATTTCTGCTGACCAAAGGCTTGTTTTTCAGATGGGAACGCCATCCTGACCCGGAGGTTTGGGCTAGCAGATGTATTTTATGTTCTTACAACCTGGTATGTTGGGCTCTGAGCTGCCACTTGGGGTATCATTGAAAAAGTATTTCCAGTGTTGTCATTTTTAGAGTACTTGGTAGTAAAGCCTCAGCCGGCTAGTGAGGTGATCTGTCACCTCCAGGGTCCCGTGGGTTTGCTGCAGTTGGCATTCGGCCCTGGCAGCCAAGGAAATTTTTACATCTTCATCCCTCTCCCATGAGTTCTTCCTCAGGGGAAGACCGATAGGAACAGGAAGGAGCTGTAAGGGTGTGTGTGAGCGCTGCAGTCTTAAAATGTTGCAAGAAGGGAGTGTGGGAGCGTCCCTGGATTATGGAAATGTGATGAATGAGGCTTCATGTGGAAAACAATTGCTTCAGTCCTCTCGGCCGGCGGGGTGGCTGCTGCCTCCGCAGCTGCACTCTGTTTCATTTCAGAGGCTGCTACAGTTATTGCGACTTCTCTCCTTTTCTTGAGATTCACCCCGGTCCGAAGTCCGCGCTCAGGGAAGAACTACCAGGGCTGGGGCAGGGAGGCCGGCCCGTTCCCACATGGGGGCCTGTTCCCACATCCCTGAGGGGGCATCTCGGGAGCCTCTGGCCTCAGAGGGGTTTTGGGCAGATCAGATTTGAGCTTCCCTGGAAAAAAAAAAGTTTTGTCTTTTTCGTGCCTCCCTGCCCTGCCTGCAGTGTAGGGACAAGAGCTTGTGCTGCCTCTGAGGAGCGCAGGGAGCTGAACCCAACTGGCTGGTGAACGGCAGACGTTCCTCGACTGGGAGCCGTGTAAATACCTAGATAAATGATTTCAGTGAGATCACCTGTCGAGTGGAATAGGCAGCAGGTTCAGACTCTCTCACAGTGAAACATTTCTTACTGACTGACTGGAAATTGTGCTCACCAGCCTCTGTGCAGAAACATCCTCTGTTTTTTGCTGTCTCTGTCTTTTCCCTGCCTACGCATTCAGCGCCGTGATCTTCAGCCTGCGAGGTGCAGGGGACAGGAATATCTGCACAGTGCTTGGCACGACGGGCTCGGGCAGGGGCAGGCCTCTGGGTGCTGCCCTGGTGTGTTAAAGAAGAGTCGATTTGAAAGTAATCTGGACTTCATCATCAGTGATCATAGGTTTTGCCTTGTTTGCTTTCATCAAGCTGTGATGGAAGTCGGGGCTTGGGGTCAGACACGTGTGAAAACGGCCTTTAGGTGTGGGTTTCTTGAGCAGCTTTCTGTTCGTGTGGAGCTTTGCTTTGCCGTCAGGGTCCTTGGTCCTTAGAAGAGCTAGCCCGAAGCTCTTTGACTGCCCCTGTAAGTAGTTCTGTAGACAGAACGGAGGGCACAGGGACCTCCCGCCGTGGTGAGCGCCTGGTCAAGGAGAGAGATGGTGGAGACACTCATGGCTCCATGTGTGCTCACAGCCTCGCTTTCTCGTAGATGTTGATCTTCTCCTTGGAAACCAGGACAAGAGCAATTCCTTGTCTCTCCTGAGAGGATGAAGCATTCAGGACTGTGAAAAGTTCAGAGAGGGCTGCATGATATTTAAGATAGATCAAGTGTATTAAAATATTTATTGCTTCTACAAATATTTGCTATTAGTAAATCTATAGGCTAGAATTTTTGCAGAAAGAAAATATGAAGGAAAATGGTTTCAGTTGAAGCAAGTTTTGAAGTAAAGATCAGATGAGCATTAAGGAAATTTTTTACAGTGATCTATGGTTAAATTTGAACTTTACCATCTTTAAATTTTATTTCCCTAATAATCTCAAAATTTGACATTAAATTCTCTTCTTTGTGAGATGAGAAGATATAGTTAAAAGTATCACTTACTTAAGATTTTTTTTCTGGTGTTTCCACAGGTTACTAAGGATTTTCCCTGGAGCAGGACTTTGAAGATGACAATTCAGTAATGCAGAGGCTGTAAGTATATAATATTATGATTGCACCTCCTTTTTAACTGCTCTGTCTACACTCTTTGAACTCATCTTTGCTAGATTCTACTTTGCAAAGAGCTTACAAAGAAGAGACTCAGAGATGGTTCTAAAATGGATAGTGCCACTTTAGGCATTTCTTTATCAGTTTCATGTTGCCTTGTTTAAGCTCCTATAAAAGCTTGTTCAGTCGGCAGGAGGAAAGCCCAGGACATCTGTCAGTATTGCTGGAAATGCCACAAGTAGACAAAAATAAAAATACCTCATTAGTACAGATGAGCAGTGCATAAAATGCAATGATACATTACCAAAAGCTGGCATGCTGTTGGTTCCCAGGCACGGAACAAAGGCCAAGAACCATATGTTGCTTTGTGATACCACTAATTAAAAAAACTACTTTAAGCTGAATGAATGAAATAAGTGAGGGCTTGCTAGTCTGATCCTGTATTTGCTGGCCTTTGGTCACTTGGTGTCAGACAGAGTTGGAGGTCTGAGGAATCTTACCACATCTCAAATAGAAAAGGTTTTGCACAATTGCAAGCTGAAGATACTTGAAAAAGAAACAATTTCCTTTTTCTCCCCAGCTGTTGCCATCCTTTTTGTAGGTGAATTAGTGAGCTGTTAATTTTCGTAGCTCTTTTCTGAATTCTGCATTGTTTCTCCTAATCAGTTCTCTCAGATCTGTTCAATCTCCATTTAATTCAGTCAGCTACTCAACATCCAAACCATTTGTAATAAGGAGAGTGCTAATTTTTCCTTTTATTTCAATTGTAGTTGATGGCTTTCGGCAGGTGTTATCATATAACTCAATCACCAGCCATCGGAATTTGTAATTTAATCAATAAAGGAGGCCAGTTGTCTCAAGGAGATCACAAGAGAAAGAGCTCAAGGAAAATGCACAGCAAAGGGAGTGTGAAGAACTAAAAAGGGTGATAGGCACTGCAGTTCTCCACAGAATAACTGCACAGCCTCGTGGCTATATCTGCCTGGCAAGCAGTGAGTGAAGGAAATACCTATTATTTATTTACCTATAATATTCCAGGACGCTGTTCTAAAATAAAGGCATGCAATCATACCCCCACACACTCATCTTGGGAAATGGAGAGGGGAAACCATGTTAAAAGTTGCTGTGACAAGGACCTTGCATCGAGTCTGCTTGGGTGGGTGGTTTTAGCAAGCCCTGGGTGTTTTCATGTGCAGTTTGAGAGGAGGAACACCACGGGATAATATTGTGTTGTGGCTGCTCCTCCAGCCTTTCTGCTCACATCCTATCATACCATTGCTGCTGCTTTAGATAAGGGCAGGGGAGAGGTGGCCATGGTGTCAAGTCACTCCTTCAGATGTCCTCCCTGAAGGCCCTTGAAGTGCAGTCAACTCTCTGGTCTTGGTAGAGGGTGGCCATGGCTGCCCTGGGCTGGCAGGGCCTGGTGCTGGCTGTCGGTCATAACAAGAAGGCTGGGAAGGGCCAAGAGTGAGTGTGTGAGTGTTTGGATGTTCCTTGAGAGCTGCGAGAGCCCGACGGTTTCCTGCTGTGGTCTGTTTGGGAAGTGCACTATCTGGAGGAGCGTCTCTGCTGGGTCTGCTGCAAAGCTGAATTTGCCCCAGGGCTGCAGATTTGCTTGCGCTCAGGCTCTGGAAGGCGCCGTGCCTTCCTTCACGCTGCCCAAAGCTCAGAGCAGGCCTGGGCAGGCGCCTGTGCTGGGTCAGGCTGGAGGCCTTCCTGGCTGCAGGGGAGACAGCCTGAGCGGTCCCAAATGTCAGGTCTGGGGATAGTCACCCCCAGCTTTGATGATAAAAAGCTGCTAAGTGTTATGGTCTCAATTTGGCCAGGACCAGAGAAGTCAAGATGAAAGGAATCAAAATTATTCATCTAGAAGAACACTAACATTTGAAATTATAATTAATTAGTTGGTCTTTAAAGGACATCAAGATGCTGATTTGTTTATATCCATCTCAAAGCCCTTTGCCAGCTCTGTAACTGCGAGCTGTGGTAACTGTCTACGATTGAAATGTTAGCCAGCCATAGACATAAGCATCTTGGTAGATTTTTAGATTTTTTTTTTTAATTGAATCAGGTGCATCAGTAAAAAAAGGCATAAGAATACAAAATTTGGGGAATTTTTGAAACTCAGTATGTGGTATTTGGCTTAATGATTTTAATTCTTCCCTTGGGTGCTGTTGTAGATTGAGTGTACATCTAGCTAGAGGATCTTAAGGTGTTTATTTTTGACTTGGGTTGTCAAGCTTTTCTTGTGGAAAGCACAGAACTTTCTAAGAGAATAAGACAACGAGCTGAAGCAGAAGCTATCACTTAATTGCAGTAAGAGACTTACATGATGATTTATTAAGTGTTCAGCATCATGGATTGAAAAATGTCTGGACAACCATTGTGGTGAAATGGTCTCGTTCTCCTTGCAGCAGCAAGGAGAACCTATTGGGTTCAAGTCCTACTGCTGTTTTGCACAGCTGTACCAGAAGGGGAAATTTTGGCTGAGAAATATGTGAGGTGTGCCAATCACACACTACAAAATCTCCTAAGAAACTGCAACTGGCCAACTTTGGACAAATCATTTCTGCTGCTCCTGGAAAATATCGTAAAGGCCTTTTCTTGACTAGCAGGAGTGGTACTGTAAGCGTTATTGCTACATTTTTTTCTTGTGATAAATGTATGTGTAGGGATTATCAAACACCCGCCATGTGATTGCTTATGATTCCTGTTTCCTTCTGGTGCACCCCAAAGTAATGTCATCAAAGTCAGCGCAGTTCTGCCTGCTCTCTTTGGCCAAAAATGAGAGCAGAATTTCTCCCACTGAATGGCTTAGGCTGCTGTATTTGAAGACTGACTTTTGGAGCAACCAGCCTTTGACTGGTCAGAGCAATCAGTGTTTCTCGGGACCGGAGAGACGGCTCTAAGAAATGCAAAGCTGCTGATGAGAGATGAGGCTAAAAGTGTTTCTCTGGACTGATTTAGCACTCAAGAGCTTATCGCTTTGCTGAATTGGAGCATCTTCAGACCTAAGTAATGGCACATGCAAAGACTGGACTCTCTGTCCTTCCTGAACAATGACTTTATTCACCTTAAAAAGGTGAAAACAGATCTTTAAAGAAAATAGGTGCTACAGTCCTACAAGTAAATAATATCTCATACAAATCCCTTCTTCTGAGCAGAATATTTGGTAGGGGAGGCAAAAATCATGCATGTGTATATCATTTTCAAAAATGTGTATGTCTGTGTTTATTAATCTTCTTTTTTTCCTAATATTTGTTGCTTTTTAAACTACTAAAACATTTTGAAATACTTGGCTCGGCTTTCCTGCCCTGCTCCCTGCACCAGACGACCCATTATTTTCATGAATCCCCTCAGATGAGGGACTTGGAAGCAAAGAACATTGCAGCTACTTTTAGCTCACATCGCAGAGCAGGGCGCGTTTTGCTTCCTCCGCCTTTGAATTCAACAGGCTGCGGAAGGACTGGGTGTCGTTTGGCTATTAGGGATTTTTGTTCTCCTGCTCATTGTGAAGTAGCATCATTAACACAGGCAAATTACCGTGGTTGGCTGTGTGGTGTCCATGGCACGGTAGAGCCCTTTCCCACTGGGAACGCTGGCGCTTTTCTTCTGCAAAATGAGGGGCCCATTGGCAGGTCTTTGGCAAGTCAAACAGAGGGGCTCTTTAATGAGGACAAGAGGGGTCTAATAGGGGGGAAGGAATTGGATGTGACAAGTGCAGGGAGAGATAGCAGAGCACTCATGTACAAATCACTGCGTAATTGGGCCAAAATATTTATTGGCTTTCATGGGGTCAGGGAAAATGGGGGCTGCAATTTTGGGGCAAAGGAGTTAATATGATGTTTCCAAAGTGCATTTGAGAGAAGCCAAGCATTGTGTTGTGTTTCCCTGCTGGTTAGCAAGTGCTGTGCTTTTAGACTAATACAAACTGCTTTGCGTTGCTTGATTTTCTTCTTTGAAACACCGTATTGGCTTTTGGTGCGGGAACTGGCATTATGCTTGAATATGCCTGGCTTTTACAAATAGGTTTTTAATTTAATAAGATGAAACCAATTAAGCAGAAAAGTCACTGCCAATGGATTTTACAAGTACATAAAAATATATTGCTTTCTCTTCAAACATTTCATCACCCTTTCAAATGCTCCCTTTTTTTTTAACTTTGCTACCAGTGGGATTTAATTTGTCCCCTTAGGATTGAAAAAAAAAAAAAAAAAAAACCACTTATTGGTCTGTGGCCCTGTTCAGGTGCGTATGTGGGGGAGGCTCTCTGTGTCTGTTGGCTTCTCCCTTGCTTTGCCCCTGGCGCTGCTCCTGCGCTTCGCTCGTGGCCTGAGCAGAAGCAGGATCTACAGCAGGGCGTCCCGACGCAGTGCTGGGCAGCGGCGCAGCCACAGAGGAGGCCTCGGGTGCTGCTGCTGCGGCTGCCCAGCTGCTGTCTCTGCTCCAGGACGCAGCACGGGGCGCAGCGAGGTAGCGCTGCTCACGTGGGTGGTGTGTCCGAAAGGGTCACACAAGCTGGTGTTTCCTAATGTGAAAGGCTTTAACTCCTGTCCTCCACAAGCCGTGTGAGTGCCCCTTGGGCAGTGCCGTTTTTGCATCCTTACTTCTGTCTTGCATCTTGGCAATAAGTGCAGGCAGTTCGGCAGCAGCTTGACATTGTTATTAATGCTCTGTGTCTTCTGAATGTCTATTTTTTTGTTGCATATTTGCTGCTAGAGTTGGAGGAAATCCACAAAGTGGATGGTTTGAGAGGAGGTACCTCTTTTGATGGGGTGTGAACAGTTGCTCCAGATCCTCCTCAACTTGTGAAAATGCCTCTGGCAGCCGCAGCAAGCTGGGAATGATCCTGCCCTTTCTAAGAGCTCCTTCCAGGAGCTGCTGTGGAAGCAGCATGTGTTGGTCTCTTGGCCCTTGTAGAATTTTTAGCCTGTCTGTTATATTAAAATGACCCCGTTGCTTCATTTAACCCCCCACTTAAAAAAAAAAAAAAAAAAGGCATTTACACCAAATAGTTGCTTTGTGGCATCCAGTTTTGTCCTGGTTTGTTTTAAAGCTTCCCAGGAACCCCAGGCTACTTCGCGCAAACTGTTAACTCGAGGGTACTAATTTTGTCTGGGTTTTGTCACAGAAATTCAATTAAGGGGGATTACGAACACAGTTGTAGGCCTGTTTCATTTACAGTTGCAAATGAAACCCAGGCCACACACTGCTCGTGCGCGCGCAGGCCGTGCGGCTCGGAGGGCCCGCGATCGGCGGTACCTGCGAGCCGCTCCGTGTGCCGCACCGGGCACGCACCGGGGACGCGGAGGCGGCAGGGAGGCGCCGAGGGAAAAGCTTCTCCGCCTGCGCTCCGCTCGGAGACTCGCTCCCCTGTGCACAGAATACACTACAGGGAATTTCCTCCTCCTTAGAAAACACATTCCGAAAGATAAGAGCAAGTCATCCTTTATTTATATATTTGTGGCTGACGAGGAGCAATCGCCTGTTTCCGTGGCCTTGGTTTGGATCCAAGTCCCGCAGGCACTGGGGGTAACGCATGCGGTTTCACTTTTCTCAGTTCTTATTTCTGGGCCATGCAAGCCAACTTTTTTACTCCTTTTTTTCTCTTTTCAATTTTTTTT
>VWPW01028183.1:0-22104 GCA_013389825.1 Crypturellus undulatus | reverse complement strand
AACTCAGCCTTTTTCACAAAATTAATTTTATTCTTCATCTATTTTTTCCCATTAAATCTAATAACGATTGCTATACACAAAGTGGAGATGTCTGCTCTGGTACTGGACTAAGTAAATCAAGGCCTTCTGGTAAGCATAGATAATAGAGATGCTTTTAACCTTCACTTAGCCANGCATAGATAATGGAGAGGCTTTTAACCCTCGCTTAGCCAAGTAATTTTTGTAAAAGAAAAAAAAAAAACAAATCACTCACGGTGCCAGACTACAAATAATTGTGAGCTAGTGGAAAAGACTTTTTTAAAATCTTGGTATCCATACGTAGCAGAAACCTGACGTTCTCTGAGATGCTAGGAAGGAGAGTCTGAGCAACTCGTGCCTTTTTCAGGTACCTCACAATATGGTTGGATAACTGTGTGTGGGAAATATAACCTAAAACAAACCCTGCAGGGATTTTTTTTGGTGACAACATCCTTTCAAGAAAGTTACAGCAAATAAAATGGATAACAGAAGACAGTCTTTCTGATTTGGTATTTAGGTAGGTAAACAACATCATAGTTTTTTTCATTTCTCTACCTATTCACTTGATAACCACTTGTTACAATGTTGCCCATTTTAGACATTTAGACATTTCTTTCCAACCTACCTCACATTGGCTTGAATTCAGAATGATTCATGGCAATCCAAATCTTTGTCTGCAGTTTTCAAATATAGCAACTGGCCTAGTAAAAGATATCTCCCTACTTACGTCATTAGATCATCACACCTATAAAAGTGTTTGCACCACTCCATGTAAGTGCTAGAAAGCTTGATTTGTGAATTGTTTATAAAAGTGAAGCATTTGCTCACACCCCCGTTTTTCACTTTTAACACTGCTGGTGATTCTATTAATTATGCAAAGAAGTAAGGAACAGACTTGTGCATAAATAAAACAGATCTTCTGTGGGAGGACTAAGATAATTTAAAATTGGTATTTTGATGTAACATATGTGGTCTTTTTGCAAATTTATTTCTGTTTAAGTTAGGGCATTCCTACACAGACATATTGGGGGAGGTGAAACAGTTAAATAGGATAAAGAAGGATATGCCACCAGCTTCAAATGTGTGATAACAGGTATGTAGAAAACTTCAGACATTTTGGCTGAATTATCTTTTTTAAACCAGAAATGGATGGACAGTTATGCAGAGATACAGACGACTGCTAAGAAGAGTGAGTAAAACTGATCTGTCAACGCAGTGCTGCCCTCCCCAAACCCATTGTATATCAGCATTATATAATATCCCTTGGCAACAGGCTCTGGAGTCAGTCATGTCAAAGGTTTACCATTATGCCAAGTGTACAGAGACACAAACCTACCACTGGGCCTAGTCTCAGGCCAAAAAATGTAGTTATATGCGTATAACCTACTCACAAGTTTTTAGAAAGGATATCTGCTATGATAAAATTAAAAGTTCAGTGGACAAGGACATTTTTACAATAAAGTATGCATATTGGTTCACAAAATGGTACAGGAGGTACCTCTCCATCCTTCAGTGACAGTTGTTGATTGACCAGCCAAATATAGTAGAAGGTCCCTGGCCTGCCAACTGGATCCTGTGCTTTAGGTAGTGAAACATTAACACTATCTTTTGAATAAGTTAGCAGTAAATATAGTTTGGAAAAAAAATCTCTGATTCTCTTGAAGACTTTTAAGAAACTTAGTTTCAACCGCTAGCAAGCTATCAATCATCTTTGAGGAATAAAATCTAAGGCAGAAAATAGACAAGCTGATAAAATTCCTGACCATGTGTATCAGGAAAACATGTACATAATGTCAGTTGCATACAGAAACACTGCCCAAAGAGATAATATCTTTTATTAGGTCAAGTGATAGAATTAGCAAAGCAGAAAAGCTTTCCGACAAAGATATCCTTCTTTAAGTCCTCAAGGAAAAACCTAGAAACTTTTCTGTCCAGCTGTATTTCTTGGTCCAAGAAAAACAGATTTTATTTCCAGTTAATTGTAACCTGAATTAAAAAAAGATTGATTTGAAAGTATCTGGCTGACAACATATGCCTCATCTAAACAGAAAAGGAAACTAAAAACAGAATATATCCAGGAAGAAACTACATTTGGGTGACTGGTGATAAGCAGAGAGGTTCTCCTGCATGGAACAAAACTACAAGTGCCTACCTGATTTCTTCCATTTTGGAAGAATCTCATACAGCAACTAGGAGATATAAAAATATCAAACTTAAATAGAAAGTACCATACTTGCATTAGAACTGAGTGAGGAAAAGAGGTAAATAGAACCCTGAGTCCGGAAATGCAGAAGTGCTAACTGCTGAGTGCAGAAGAACTATGATGGTTTGAAACAGCCAGTGTTTAATATGCTGTGCGAGGTACATTACTCAATTAAGATTTTTGTGTGCGTGTGTGTGTGTGTGTGTGTACAATACAAGTTTAACAACTGGAAAGGAATGAAGGACAAAAGAGCAAAAGGATGTTAATGAATTTTTAGGCAATTTAGACATATTTAAGTCAGTGGGGCCTGACGAAATTCACCCTCAGGCAATAAGTTACTTCTAAGCAGTTATTGATTAACTTTGACAATGGACACCAATTCTTAAAAAGATAGAACTGAGGAATTACAGATGAGTAAGCCCACTTAATCACTGAAAATACTTAAAATAGAAAAATTTACTGTCTCCTTAGATATAGCAAGTTTATAGAAAGTAGTCAGCACAGATTTGTACTGTCATTGCTATGTCACTAACAACTGCCAAGCTAGATGGACACACTGAATGGGGTCTGTCAATGCATTGCTATTTACTACCATATTAATGACTTGGATGACAGAACTGATCAAATTCAAAGATACCAAGCTAGAAAGAAGAATTTGAAAGCACTTCGGAGAATAGAATCAGAATTCTAAAGATTGTGATAAACTTGTGAAGCAATCAATGAGATGAAATTCAATATAGACAGGTACAAAGCGCTACCTTCTGAAAGATAGCACTGAATGCAAAACTATGAACTCGGACAAGTTATTCTGATAGTGTTTCTAAAGAAAAGGAGTCTGGGGCTACAAGCGACCAAAATTTCAATATGAGTAACAGAATGACAGGACAAATCTCAGTCTTGGCAGGGTTAAGAGGTGCTACACAGAACAGGGATTATTCATTATACTTAGCAGTTGCCATATCCTTTGCTCTCTTTTGGTTGGTGGTGGATAAAAAAAAAAGTCAGATCAGTGGTTTAGAAAATATGATTTGTGAACAAATATGAAGGAGTTACCAGTTTAATTTAGATAGATACATAGTGGGAGAAGGAGGAGCATGATAACAGTCCTCTAATGCATAATAATAAGATAAATAAATAAATAAATAAATAAGTAACTACAGGAATGCTCAACCTTAACTGGAGACAGATCAATAAGCAACTTGTCTAACTTGCAAAAAAGAAACTTTTGGCCTTAGAGTAAGATTTCAAGTAGTAAGAGTAAATAACCACTGAAACAGATGGTCATGGAAGATATGGAACCTCTTCTCCAGTGACTTTAAGAATAAGATAGATGATCCTAAACTCAACTTTAGGGCTACAGTGGTAAATTGTAGGGCACTGAGTAACTATGGTAAGCGATTCACTAATGGTTTGCTTCAATTACTTCAGTATACTTAACATCTGGATGATATACATTGCATAGGCCATGACAAATTTTGAGCACTCACACTAGCCCACTATGTTGAAAATATACATGCTGGGCAATGAATTAGACACTCCTCTGCGGTTCCCACAGTCCCCATTGGTGGGGAGGTCTGATTTCATGCCACTTCTTTCTCAGGGATGTAGCTGACAAGTTTGGCTTACTTTGATTAGATGATACTGGATAACTATTCTATGGCAAATCAGTTTGCTGCACTTCTTATTAGAGTCTCACCCAGGCATACACCAGCAATTCTCTTCGCACCTTGCAGACGTGCTATGTGCATTTTTTATTCTGTTCCAGAGAAAGTTCTTATATATGCACTGCAGTACCACACTGGAAAATACAACAAATCTGCAAATCCCCCATATTGTCCAGAGCCCTTTATTATACAAACCTAACAAAAGATAAATGTGAGATATTTGACATGAGTTGAGCATCCATGCTACAACTATGGAATGATTTATCAAAACAGATGAAACAAACCTCTTCCTCCGGCTCATCCACAATGTCTTTTTCCATAAGCAAGTATTAAATGAAAACGTTTGCTAGCTGCAATGTCATTTTGGTCCACAATAATTTTTGTATTCTTTCTGGAACAGTGAGCACTCATAATTCATAAGCAGAATTCACCAAAGGCTGAACATTGGATTTAGCACTTTTAATCTCAGCCTTATATATCCACTCCAAGTTAGTTGCTTTGCATCCTTGTAAGTAAAGGCAAAGACACAGGACCTGGCAGAGAGGCTGTTCATTCCACTGCATAATGACTGTGGTCACACTTAGGAAAGTTTAGTAGATACATTTTCCCTCAGAGGTTCTTATTTCTTTTCTTTGACTCTAAAGAGAGTCTTGATGACTACATTAGACTATAATGTAGTTTAAAGTCAGGAGAAATTAATTGCTATAACTAACTGAGCATTTAGTTTGGTCATCTCTCTTTACACAGGTCTGAAAGGTCTAAGTAAGATAAATGAGCACTGATTAGTATGCAATACATGGAGAAAGTAAACAGACTTTGTAACTTAGAGACAGAAGATATGAAGATATAAGGAAAATTAACTTTGGAATAGAAATAAAAAGAGATATAAGAAAGGGAAAAAAAAAAGCAGCAGTGACCTGAGCAATTACCTAGACAAACAGTTCCCAATAAACTAGCAAACTCCCCCAAAGTGGGAACTTCGTGAACATGAAGTACATGTTCTACAACTTCTGTATAACCTAGATAATAAGTTTTCCAAACGACATAACTAATAAGTTCTTTTCTTATGATCAAAATGTCATTTTTAAAAACAAGTCCTAAACAGAATAGTGATTTATCAACACCTTTAATAAAGGAATATTCTACCTTTTAAATAAATGTATCCTTAAAAAAATGCTTTCTTGACTATACAGTAATGACCTATGATGTGTTTTATACGGATTGTTATAAGACTTTTTCCATAAGTATCATCTAGAGCAATCACAAGCATTGAAGTGTACTCATGACAGTAGCTTTTTTCCTTCTAATTCTGTGACATTAGAAGACCAACTACAATGCCATCTTGAACAACATTGTATTCACTCATATATGGTTGAAGAGACCTTGCCAGAAGGCTATTTGCTGAATCACTTGCTCTTTTAATTTAGGACAGTGTCCGTCATAGGTAGCATCTTTTATTATGTCTATTTACCTGATATAACTGGTCAGTTTTCAGATAACAAATTAAATTTTCAAGAATAAAACTGTTAATCAGACTGTAGACTGCAGGCAATTACTTAAGCAAGGCACTTTGGTATTCCTTGCCTAATAGCAATATATTATATGATTAATAGGTTCCTAGATTTTGAGCATTTTTACTGGATTACTATACGGAAGATCATATATTACACTATTATTAAGTCCTCTATTAAAGTGAGCTATAGATTTGATACATATGCTACTTCGTCAGAAGAGGTGCAATTTCTGTGTTGCAAGAATTGCTTTATTTTGCTCTAAGAGTCATTTAGAAAATTCTAAATTGTATTGTCAATATTTAAATAAAACAAAAGCAAAATAAATTATAAATGAAACAAGGTTTCTATAAAATACTGACAACATTCAGAATGTCCTTAATTAGATATCATGTTCATAGTCCTTTTCAGATGAAGGAAATTGTTTTTGCAAGACTTGCCACTGTCTTCCTCCATTTTGTTCTATACTCTCCTGTTATTCATTTTGTCTTCTTGTCCTCCAAAAGGGCTTTTGTCTCAATGGGAAAAATCATTTTAAGAAACAAAATGAATGACCTGTCAAACCTTTTACAGGAAATATTTAAATGTGTGTAGAAGGGTGAGAAATGTGCAAATAGAGTTCTCTAAAGAAAATGTTCTGCATTTATGTACTATTATCAGATGTGAGGAGCATGCACCTAATGCATGAGAGAAGATGGCAATTTATGCATTAAATGGCAGTATTGAATACCATTTGCTTCTATTGACAGATCCTCATTACTCTTGCTAAAATATAGTGCCCTTCGTAGCCTGTATAGAAAACAGAGAACAAAGGAAACTATGGTGACCTGAAGACCAGATATCCAGGAATCCATCCAAAATTAATCTACTTTCCCCGTAAGAGCAATTTGTTTGAGTGCTATTTGGCACCACTTACAATACCTCTAAAAAATGTGCTACTGAGACACCTGCATTAACAGTTTAAATATTAACCACCTCCTATTTACTTTTGTTGTCTCCTTTGTGATGATGGAAAGCAAGCAGCATGTGGTTTGTGCACATGTGTGTGTTAAAGTTCAGACTGTATCTCAGGAAATGAAAAAAAGGATTCAGCTCCTCGAAACAGGTGGAAGCACAGCAGAGATTTATAAAGGATGGGATTGGTTACCTTGGAAACAGGTTTGAATTCTTTCATCAAACAACAAGATGCTCAGGGTTGACCTATTTCAAACTGCTGTATACGGATTTAAGGTGGAAATTTTTGCAAAGTTTATTTATAAAGTTCTTCACATCTACCTTGGATATTTGTGTATTGCTTAAGTGTTTGGCCTCTACACCTCTAATTCTTTAAAGTGAGGGAGATTTCTAATGCTTTGAAGTAAAGAAGATATTTGAAAACAGTAAAGCTAAAATGTAGAAGTATATGATAATCTCCTTGACAGTAATTTGTTAGTGTTGACACTTTACACACTTTACATTGCATTTTTGCATGATGCTACTACAGCTAGTACTCAGTTCTGATGGCGTGCTTAATGCAATGCATTAATGAGAGAAGGCAATTATATAAACAAACTTACATTTCCCATCACATCCTGTTAAATATCATGGCATAAAAAAAAAAAAAATAGAAAGGATTCTTAATGTATATGCAAACATACATACAGAGGACACGCCTACAGCACATGTCACGAATTCAGGGATCCTCCTGGGAAGCCTAAGCCGTACAGTGCAAAGCAGAACCACACAGAGCTGGGACTTCAGATCCCTGAAGTGGTCGGTCTAGCATGGGGCATGTGGCAGTTACCATCAATTATTATCTGGTCCAAACTACCCTGGGGACTTTTGCTCTGTTCCTTCACATCATGGAAAGACCAAGTTGCAGAATGAACAGGAAGAAATGTAAGTGAAAAACTTATCGCCTGGAATTCAGATGAACTTGGTGAAGGAGAAGATAGTTGGTAATTGTATAGAGCACTACTGTGCAAATAGGATTGGAGTCCTAATTTACAGTTAGTTTACATTACCATATCTAAGTAATAATGTGATTTTAAAGCCATTCTTAAGGCCCTAAGAATATCTCAGAGATATCACCTCTTTTCTAAAGCTTACCACTTCTTAATGATTTTCAGGTAGAACAGATGGATTTGTTTCTGCCCAGGGTAAGTTTTTTACAAGGAAATACATTAAAAACTTACCAGCTTACAGCATTCCCAATGCCAAGATTGTATTTCTTTTCTCATAAAATCTGTCATTTTCTTTGAAATTGCAGCTTTGGCAACTGACTATATTTACATCAAAAAAGGGGATATTATTGCTCCTTGTGGTAGTGGAAAAAATATCACAAAATGAAACACTAAAGAAGGCTACTCAAAAAAAGGAAGAAAGAACCCTAAAAAAGGAACTCAATTTTCAAGCTTCTTAGGTGTAAGATTCTGCTTGGAAAAACTGTCTTTGGATGGAGGAAGGGTCCTAAAAATTAGAAAGGTGACTCCCTTCCATCTTAGCTGGTACTAACTGCTAACTCCAGCACTACTAGTGTTCTGGAATTAGAAAACATTGCATTCTTTTCAGAAAAACTCTACAATCATGGTCCTCCTTTTTTATGGCATTTAGAATCCTATGGGAAACGTCTGTGCACATTCTTTCCATACTGAGCAGGAATTTGTTTGCTTGCCTAAAACAAACCTGAAATGTTGAGTAGTTTAAGTCAGGTTTGTTGAATAATACATTTTTACAGACTAAAGTCACAAGCCAACAAGAAAGAACATTCACTGCTTTCCTCAGGTGGACATCTAAAAAGCCACCAGGGTATATACAGTTTTATTCTCAGTGTTTGATTCTCTTAACCTAAAAATATATCTTGAATGCAACTTATTAAAAAAAAAAAAGTATCAGCTGCTACAGAGGATATGAAAATGATCCTCGGAACAGTCTGTAGTATGGCAATTAAGCTACGCCACTGAGAACAGCAAAGTAGCTCAAAACCCCTGAAGTAGAAGAGGAAATTAAATCCAGTTCCTTACATGAAGTGCTCTGAACACTGGCCTCTGGTGAAAAAAAAAAAGGATCCCTGCCATTGAAATTGTCACTTTGGGAAGAGTGCCTCATTCCTTCTTTACATTCCCATTGCAAAATTACAAGTGGAAGGTAAACATAAAAAGGGACTTTTGCAAGCCAAACAGTCACTTTCACCACAAAGTCAATGCAGTTCTGCTCTAAGCAGTTTCAAGGGAGAACAAAACATCATTCTTTTTTCCACTAGTCCTAGAGTAAAAATTTTCTCTCAGATATAAAAGAGAAGATTTTCAGACTGATTGAAATATTTTGTTTTGATTTGGCTATAGAAACAAGTACCTGTTATTTGCACAGCCCAGTTATGTAACTATTTGCAAGCCAGATATGTTCTCCCAACCTGTATACGGGATCTTTTCCTTGGCTTTAAAATATCAGATATGCATGTGGCAGAGCATAGCTGAAAATTATTATCAGGCATTTATTTCTAGCACCTTCTTCAGTGTATAGTGTTCAGGTCAGACAATTATAGATATTTTTACAAAACAGTTTAAAAATCCTTCACAAAAATCATTTATATTGACAAAGTGTCAACAATTTGACTATAATCTCTGCAGTGCATAATGCCCCTGAAGTCCAAGAGTCTGCTTTTACTGTTATAATTTATACTGATGCAGGAATATTAGTAATATATTCTACAGACCTCATTCTCGTGTCCTTTTATTATTCTTTTTAACTCTTTCTAGCTGAAGATTAACACCTTTCTTCCTAAGACATCTGCTAGCTGCACATCATCACAGATTGGATTTCTCCTAAAACAAAAATATTTTGTAAGTTAATACTTTCATTTTTGTGACTCCTTTCTTCTCTGCAATGTTTTTTTCTCTTATTTTGACTACACAAATCAGCAACATGGGAGAAAACAGGTTGAAATATATGCAAGAAGACTGATACTGGAAGGCTGCTCATCTACAACACATCTGCTTGCTTGTTCAGAAAAAGGCTCAATCCCAACTATTTCTTCATTACCGCTTTGAAAGATGTTATGGCACTGGTAGATATTGCAAGCACTCCTCATTTGAAAATGATAGTAAAGCATTCTGGATATAGGATTTCTATGAGCTGTTGCCAAAATATTTACATACTGGTAATGCTGATCTGTAAATGACTTTGAGTCTTAACTTGCTCAGGGTGGCAATGTCCTTTTAATCACCAACAGAAGCAATATGCTGGCTTGGCAACAAATGTCCCTGCCTTCTCTAATGTATGTAAGACAGTGAACATAGTGTTTATTTTTTCTAGTTTATACCATATTTGCTGTCTACTCACTAAGTCACAGATAAATGAATCATAGTATTTTTTTTTAATAAATGGCTATTATGAATTAGCTACTGAAATGAATTTATTCCCTTAACGAAATGATATATGCCTGGAGCAGGAAACCAGGTTAGCTCCAGTGTTCTTGATTTTCATTGTCACCAGCCCATGTTGGTAAATGTCAGGAAGCATACATTTTGACATACTTCTACCGTGAGTGTGACATTTTGACTTAAAATATGTCTGGAATTTGTTTAAAACTTGACAGGGTGATTTTTTTGAGCTCCATGCCACTATACTCTAAAGCTCTGATGAAAATGTCAAGGAAGCAAGTGAGCTGGGAAGCCTGTTCAGCCCTGGTTCAGCCCAAGCTGAGCAAACCTGTTCCTAGGTCTTCGAAATTCAGTAACACACTCTTGTTTTAAAGTACTTCTGCTGTGAAGGCTAAACAACACTGCTTTTTTGCCTCACTGTGAGCCTGCATAATTAAAAGTGTGAGCAGCCATAAAGAGACAAGAGCTTTCCAAATCAGAAAATGCCTTGAATGAGTGAATGTTGCTGACCTGATGAGGCCCTCTCAAAAGCACTTTTCTCACTTTCCCCAAAAAGTGAAAAATCAGATTAACAGAAAAATCTTATACTTTCATGGTATCTTGCTATTCAGATTCTTAACCCCCCTTTCTTAGAGTCATTTCACTTGGCCTATGAGTTTTCACTATTTTCTACAACATTATACATAGTCTTAAAATCTAGAAGGGAAACACATGTAATCCAGCTGCACTTGTGCGCTTTGCACAGGTGCAAATTCTTTCCAGAAAATCTCTCTTTCCATTACTTACCTACTTTTTGATTAGGAGTGTTGAATTTAAATGATTTCTTAAGAATAATCACAAAAGAATGGGAATCAAAGAATATAAATGCTAATTAATTGTTGAATATTAAATAAACAATACTTGAATCATTCATATTTCTCTGGCACTAAATCAGGAAGGACTTGTTGATTTCATCTTTGATGATCTTAACTATACCTGGAAAGAGGAAAGGTGAAAATATTTAAAACTTGATTTTAGTAGTGTTGAGGATTTCATCCCTCTTTGATGGCAGTGTATTCTTATATGTGTAGGATGTTGGCTTGTCTGTAAAAAAAGTAAAATATCAAAAAAGAGTGTAACCAATGTAATGAATCAATTATGTATGCCTAGGAAAGTACCACAGTGCCTTCAGGAAAAACAAAAAAGCCCCAAAAGCAATTCAGTGAAAATCAAGGTAGTAAAATCCGTATTGACTGATTGACTTAATAATGCTTAAAAGTGAATCCAAACACTTGTGTTTATGAGGACTTTTCCTACTAGGATTCTCATTTAGAAAGTATTCAGTTTCTTTTTTTATTTCAAAGCCTAGCACCTAAGAAGGTAGCGCTAACTTTCTTGGAGTTTTTGATTAACACTTGTAACAGTGGTCTCTAATAAAAACAACTTAAATATATTCAAATATATAGATAGTTACAGAGTTTATGATGTTATTTATGTCCATGTCACTCTGCTACTATCCTTTTCTAAGGTCCAAATCAGGGTCTTGATTTCAAGTCAGTCAGTGTTCCACTACAGCATGACACTATTAAACTTGGATAAGGTCAAGATCTGGACATCCTGCTTAAAGAATTTCCAGATTTCGTTAACAAATTCACAAAAAAAGGGTGAGTACAATGGACACAATAATGCAGAATAAGTCTTATGTTCCACATAAGCTCAGCTATGTAAAAAAAAGATATATTGTACCATAAAACCAGAAGCAAATGACAGCAAATTCAGAAGCATTACTAGAAGCTGAAGCAGGTGTTAATCAGTGTTACCCAGGGTTGCAAGGATAAGATGCCAAGGCACTATATGCAAGCAGGAAACCTTAAGATGCTTTCCACTGCAGACGAACACAATCTACATGTAATAAATCTGTGAAAAGGACCAATGCAATCTGTATTTTAATCCAGCATGCTCATAAACAGCAACTTTATCCTTCAAAACTGTACTTCAGTTCTGTCTGGCCAGTGAGGCATAGGCAGAAGTCAGCAAGGTCTGTCCACGACTGGTGGACAAGCTGGCTGGGCTGGCCAGACACGCGACTGCTCTGGTTTGGAAGCCATACAGGCAAACGTCAGTGTTTGCTCTGTACGTGGCAATAGGATAGGGGAGCCAGAGACAGCACGCAGCTCCTCTCCGTTGGCATACAGCAGGGAAATGCAAACTGCCTTGACCTAGTCAGTCTATAACCCTTTCTATAACCCATGGGATGAACTTTAGGACTTACACTTCTTCCTTAATAAAATAATGTGGGTTATTGGTTCCAGTGAGAGAGAAGAGCTGACTGTGTGCCCTTACAGGAGGATGCTGCCCACACACACACTTGCCGGGGGGGATCACTGCACTTTTGGGGCCATCCCAGGCTTTCCTGGGATAGTGCAGCTCATGGCTATCTTTTAAGCTGACTCAGCACAGAAGGTGCATTCTAGACAGTGCCCAGGAAAAGATTTTGCGGAGAAAGAGCTGCCTTTAACAGCTTCAGCTTTGTGCTCTGAATATACAGATCCTTATTTGGTCTTTTCCTATGGTGTTCTCAAGATAACCTTTGATGTTAGAAAAGCCAACTGCAGCTTTTTTCTTTCTTAGTATAAAATCACACTGAAATGGAAGCAAGTTGCTTTAAAGACTTTCTAACAATGTTTAGCAGCCAGCAGACTCTGACAGCCCTTAAATGAAACCAGCCATTCCAAGATCTGTTCACACTTTTTAAAAAACTCCTACTACTTTATGTGGTGATCTCCGTCTGCAGCATTCTCCTTCCCCATGGTCTTTGCTCTCTTCCTCTTTCATCCCTTCCTATGAGGCCCTTGGCTGGATCAATGAAGAGTGGATTACTCTGTTTTTGCAAAAAGAGTCTCAAGAAGGTGCTGGTGTTCTGGATTGGGTAGGTAAAAGAAGAACAGCAGGGAAAATGAAGTTGTCAATAGGTTAAAGGTGTGGAAGAAAGCTAGGACACATAGAGTTTTAAAGATTTTTAAAAGCTGCAGGGGAGAGTAGGGAAATCAATGTTAGAAATACTAAATAAAGACACGTTTCCAGCCTCACTTCTCCAGTGCTTTGACTGTGTAAGCCCCTCCTGTTCTATTGCACTCTGTTGGAGAACAGGGATGATCCTTGTTTCCCCCTCCTCTACTGACATTTTCCAAATCCAGCAGCTTCCAGTGAAACCCCTCACAGCCCTGTGGATTTTTCTGTGTGACTTTTGTCTGGGGAGAGAAATATTTTGGCTTAAAATTGGAAAGATGTAGGTCAACTTGTAATTTTGCGATAGCAATCAAAGAGCCTGAAACATGACATTTCTTGGATATATAAACCCTGGAAGGTCTCTCCTGTGCAATGCAAAAATAAGACACCCAAATAACTATTCATATTTTAAATTTTTGATTAAATGTAAAGAAAAGATCAGTTTCTGTTTTCTTACTAATACAGTGAATGCAGAAAGATCCACATGACTGACAGTTTTACTATGCTAGTCAGTAAAAAGAGCCCATTTCAAATAAAGTAGACTTCCCCACTACTAGTAGTATCTGTGCTTTTATTTATATGTCTGAGCTTTGACTGATGTAACTAACGTAGCGAAGAGTCTCCATGGAGACTGAAAAGTCATTTTAAACACCCATGGCTTCTCCAGAATAGAGATCTCTCTTAACTGATACTGCGTGTTCTTTGAACTGGAACCAACATTTCCTTATCATTTTTGGATCCCTTTACATTTTTTTTTAATCTGCTTGCATAAATGCACAAAATGGTAGATACATATTGACAATAAAATTCTCTGAAGGTTATACAAATGAGTAAGCACTTCTAGTTAATATCAACTACCGATATTGATTTTCCTTCATCTACAAAGGAAATGTCTTTAAATCCAAGTGCTCTTTAAATTGTTAAACATATATCGTTTAAAACCTTGGAAAAAATAGAGATTGTAAAGACTGTACTAAACAAGGAGCAAGTCCAAGATGGCTAATTTTGATTTCTGCATCTAAAATATACTAGAAAAGAGATAGTCATTATGTTTCTCAACTTTTCTGCAGCTTATATTTATGAAATTTTAATCTATTCTAAAATTTTTATTTTTTAAAAAATTACATTTGACATTTTTAATTACAGATACAGAATTTTTTGTGGGTGAATTGTCGATGAATCTTAACAATATGTTTCGCGATTCTCTCCTGAAAGCCAAAAGTGAAAGGATATACATTAAATATTACATCAAAGAAAGTTTTGCATCCTGATCCCTTCTGTCTGGTTCATGTCTTGTTCTCTCCTTCTCTCCTAGAGGCTGTAACACTCCCTTTCCATTATCTAGCTGTTTTTAACAAGGGAACTGTAACATGCAGGTTCCTCTCAATGACCAGAGACTGAAATTGCTAGAGAGCCCTATTCTCTCCTCAGATGTGTTTTAAAACAGTTCATTGTAGGCATTATTTGTTTTTGCTTTCTTTTTGTTTCCTTTAGTGCACTTTGCCTTTGCTAATACATACATATAGTGAGGTGTGAATTTCATGTGTTTAATTAATATGATTTCCTGTGGAGTTTTGCTCTCCAGGAGCAAAAGGAAAAATAATCATCTTGCATGACAGATGCTACTTGCGTTTTTTAATGCACATTTGAAAGGTACGGTTTAAAATATAGGTTTGGAAAAATAAGGGATATCATGGAGATTGTATCTTCAGTAAACGGGACCTGAAATCAGTTTTGACTGTGTTATGGTTTTCAAAGGGAGCCACTCTGTATCAATTGCCCTTTAATTGCTGTAACACCTTCTTTTCACTTGCTGTGAACAAAGCACTGTAAATAGAGATTTGTAGTGCATGTGACAGTAGGTAATTCAAGCTCATATGCATTGATTTATTCTCCTCGCCCCATGCTCCTATGATGTGGAGAGGGGAAAAGGGTCTGAACGTCTTCCCTGCTGTGAACACTGAGCAGGTACAACCCCTCTCTTGATTTCTTGTGTGAATTTTTGTTTTAGTTGCATTTTTAAAAAAATGAAAGGAGGAAAGGTGCGGCAAAGACAGAGTGAGGTCCCTATTTCTCAGGCAGAGTCAGAGCTGAAATACAGCAGTATCTGTTTCTCTAGGTTTTCCTGGGCTTTTCCAGAAGTTATGGACAGACACAGGGCCTTTTAAATTCCTCTCCATATCTTCAATGAAACAATAGTTCACAAGCAACTACTGAAGGGCCAATGTATGAAATTGATTTTGTCACTTCTGATTGATCACTGAGCTGTCACTATCCACTCTCTGCCCATTGCTTATAATGAACATACCTAAGTGGTTGAGGCTTGCCTCAACCTCAAGTGTGTTTCGTGACCCTATATAGCTATCACTCTATCTTGCAATGTAACGGGAGGCTTCATTTGCAGGCCAGACCTAAATAACATTAAGTTGTGCTTTGAAAATAAACACAAATTACATTGCTATGTTACCTTACAATTTCATCTTGAATTTAGCTACTGTAATAGCTCTTGCCCTCAGTCAAAAGACTGAATTCCAGCAAAACTTGTACTCTCGCACATACTGCCTGAATCTCACATAACCCTTTTAAAACTTGCAGTACTTGATACTTTAAACAACCTGCGTTGAAATCAGAAGCAGATGAAAGTAGGAATCAAAATCAGAGAATTTAGCAAGAGAAAGGAAGAAACCTGAAGGGAATTGGAAGTGAGAAATTGATAGGGAGAGGGGTGTTCTGTTAAATTACCTTCATACTGCCCATGTGGCTATACACTGCTTTACTTTCCTGATTTTGTTGAGTTTTCAAAGAGATAATGTCCAAGTTTCATGAAAGTGCAGCATCTAGTGCTACTGATCCCTATCCCAGTCCACAGAGAATAATGGCAAATCTGAAATGCCCAATAGGATTCCTCAGGGAATCTCTGAGTTTCAGCTTGGTACTCTTGATAGGCCATGTGAGACCATAATATTCTTCTAGAGTTAAGAATAACAGAATCAGAGTGTGGGAAAAGAAGTAAATTTTCTATAACTAGAACTGGCAGTCAGAACTTCTACTGATAAGACTCATATGTTATTTGCTGGAGCAGAGTTTTCATTTGGGAATGCTGAGCAACAACATTACATTTTTAACACGCACAGTTACAGGGAGATTAAAAGAGCATATTAGTTACTGCTCAGCCTATAACATTATGACATTTATAACCTACAGAAATAAATATTGTGAGTGGATGATAAAATGCCAGTTTTAATTTCTTTTGCCACTGGCCGTGACAAACGGGCTGTGAGAAAAGTATAAAAACTATAAAAGAGGTAGACTAGTCTAAATATTTGAATCAGTATTACATATACTTTATTTAGCATGTGATTGTATTACCTTGCTTAATTTTGCTTACCCTCCTAATAAACTCAGGCTCACCATTAGCCTCTCAGAGGTGTTTTCCACTTAAACTTTTTGAAAAAATAAAGGGCATATCAATCTGTCTTAAAAAAAATGGGCAAAATTGAAAAATCTCATTAAGGGTATCATAGCAGACTTTAATTAATGAATATCAATTTAGCATGGCAGCATTTAAATGTTAATCCAATTCTCTAGTTTGCTTTCATCTACCTCAGTGAAACTTTCGGTCACTACAACAGACGAGGAACAGGACGTGCTGCAGAATAGGAGATACTTCATCTTTATTTAACAACAGTTCTCCAACTAATTGAGTATCTATAGTGCCTTATCAGCAATGCAATGAAAGTGCACTGTGAAAATTCTAGTCTAACAAAGGAAGTTTACTCTCAGACTGTCACATCTGCAGTATGATTATTAATTATTGATGTCCAGTTCACAAGCTGAGAGGTAGCAGGCTACAAAATAGGTATGTTGTGCTGCTTGCTGTGTGATCATAAAAAGCAATTGGCAGAAACTCTTGAACTAAAGGAAAATGCTGCATATGCTCTTGGGAATTAAAACTGAAGTGTGCGGATAGTTATATCTAAAGCCAAACCTCTGTTCTTGTGAGATAGTATCCAGTCACGAATTGCTATTTTGTCATATTTTCCCAAATAAAAGATATTGGTGGTTTCATTTCAGACAGGACTGCCAAGATTTTCTGCATGAGGAAAAAGGGACTAGGAAAGGAATAATGCAGTCTTCCTTACTAACTGCCCGGGTCTAATAAGAATGAAAACAATTCACCTCAGAAATTGCAGCTCTTATCTGAAAAAATGGGGGATGAGAAGAGAGGCAGCCACACTCATGACATGGTTACTGCTCTACAGAAGCCACAGCCCATTTTCCTCCTGTCTGTCCTGCCAGCCATCCAGTGAATCATGTCTAGCCAGGCCCAATAACAGCCTCAGTTAACTACTGTGTTAGCCCAAAATGAAAAACGAGCCACTCATTTAAGGTACCCTCAGGGCCAGTTAAGTCCACTGGCATTCAAGACTGACTCAGGCTTCCTGGTGAGTTCTTGAAGCAAACCACTGAGACTATGACAGTGTGGAGCTCCACTCGGTCACCTGTGACTGACCACAGCCATCAGCACCTTCATGGGTGTGCTGCCCTATGCTGACCTCAGGAACACAGCTTGATGTAGCATGGCACAACTGGGCAAACACATGGTACCAGGTAGCACTGCACCCTGGTACCGGAGAAGATGGCACATCAGTAGCGAAGGTGATGCTGTCTCCAAAAGCACTTAATTCTACAGCAATATGAATGAAGGGAGCAAGGGCGGAAGGGCAACCATAGCAAGAAACAAGTATGGATAATTTCAAACCCCAAAGTGTATTTCTGGATGATAATAAAGCATGAAAACTCACGTGAAAATATAACAGCTGTCTTTCCAAACTAACAATAACAATGCTTGAAAATTTCTTTTGAGGATAAACTTATTGAAAACTTTTCCTACGATGTTCAAACTTCTAAATCAAAGGTTTACTATTTTCAAGATTCAAAAAGAGATGGATAAGGATTTGCATAAATTCCAATCTGTAATATGCATATTTAAATGCAGAATTTATCAGAAAATAAAAAGATAAGAAAATGATCTATATCAAAGCAACATTGTCCAGGCTGTAGCTGCTTATACTGCTTAGGCCTAGTACCAGATAAGTTATGAGGAAGAGCCTTTAAAATACAATGGACATACTCTTTTTCGTCATGGAGAGTTGCCTTCAGGCCAACCTAAAGTCACTTATTTAGTAATGTCAGTGATAGCAGAAGGCAGTATATTATTTTCGGACAACAAACAGTTTTTCTTTTTCAAGCAACAAATAGTTGATACTGATACTGAATATTGTTTGTTTGTCCATCATATATATTAAGAATAATGCTTAAAATTATAATTTAATTTAAATTATACTGTAATTAAATATGAAAAAAAATCTACTTGCAACATATTCCTATCAATGTATCTTTTCTTTCAGGGAAAGTCAGTTGTAGCTGTTCCTCAAATTGCTGGGGATATTCCCCACGCCTGACTTTCAAACTTGGGGAAACTGCTTTTTTTGGATATCGCATAGGAAACATTGTGTTAGACGTTGAAGTAGGTCTGTGAAACTAGCAAGGGCAGAAGGGGTTTTGAGACGGTACTAGTTTATCGCTTGGGATTCAAACTGAGGCTGAAGATGGGCTTCTCAGGGAAAAGATAATACATCGTCCCCGAAAATGAAGTTATCCATATTCAATTTACAACGTAAGGTATCCACTCCCAATAATGGGTGAAAAACTGCTTAAAAAGTGAGTTTGAATACAGTATTTTAACGTATATTTATTTTACCAAGAATTACCTTTTAAAAATGCATAGATACTCTTTATTTATATATTTAACAGTGAACACTACAAGCCAAAACTGGAAGTTTCATGTAATTTCAGCCCCTAATGCTATTTTAAATTATAAAATACAAATCCTTATAAAATATCTATCTTCTCCTGCTCTATATCTATTGTGCAAAAGAAAGGCACATGAAAAAACATACCAAACTGTGGCTCCTTTGAAATATTCATCTTGAATATTCCCCCTCTGCTTTTTGCAAGATATCGCTTATGCATTATTAGTGGTCTAATCTTTTAAGTGGTCTAATCTTTTAAGATATGACACTGTGCAGTCTACGTAACATGCAATTTACTAGCAACTGCTTGGTTGAAAAGCACAAGTATGTCAAACAAAGAGGGTGTCTGCTTAGACCTTTCTATCTGCATCAAGCTGAACCTGTGTGCTTGCTATCAATCAGAATCAGAATATTCTTTCAAACGGCTCGGAGGCTGCACTGCTGTTGGCTGCGGGGCAGATTCCCAGCTTGCACGTGGACGCAGCTCGTGTCCGGACAGAGCGCCACGCGGCAGGGCGGCCCCGGGCACGGACGGGCAGTGGGATGCACAGCTTGCGTCAGCGCTCTCGGCGGCGGGTCGGTGCGAACTGTGCTGCGTGTCAGCTCGTACGCCTTGGCAAAAAGCCATGGAGGTTAAATTCACCTAGAAGCACTTTCCAGATTCGGTCGCTGATATGCAACACATAAAGGATTTTCCTAAATGATAGCACTAAGGTCAGTATTGAGAGGTAAAGGAAAAATAGCCTGTCAGCAGATCAAGCATGCACCAAGCATAAATATTAGACTGAATACTGAGAGTCAGAAGTGAATGTACCCTTTGGAACATATGCCCTTTAGAAGTGCATGTAACAGTACTGACATTAACTTAATGGGCTTAATTTGCTCTGGGGACTTTTTACATTTCTCCATTAACATGTTAATGCATTTTCCAGCTTTATTTTTTCTCTTAATGACAATTCAAAAAGTGCCATCATGTATCTTATTACAACACAGGCAAGGCAAAACACAAAAAAAGACACAAAAAAGCACAACAGCCTCAGCTTACTACCTGCTAATTCACTTGGAGGTCCTCAATGAGAAAGGAAAAGCTAATTGTTTAAAGGAATTGAGTATTTTTCTTCCAGAACGCTGTCCAGAACAACTGCTGGTACTGACATATTCAGTAAGTCCACCTGTCAAATGCCATTTTGCAGTGAATGTTCACTGCAAATCTGTTGACTCAGATTTTCTGAGTCTTAATTCTATCTTGTATTGATAATAGCATAGTCATTCATCGAAGATTCTGCTTTAAAACTTTCTCCAATGGTGCATTGAAGAATTTAATTCTAGCTATGCATTCTACAAAAAAAAAGGATAATTTTCTGACATTTAGGCGAAATCATAATATTGCACAGCTCAGAATCTACTCGGGTCTTATATGATGACTATGTTTTCATTTTCATTGTTTTTGCTGAGACGCAATTTCCAATAACTGTCTCCTGTGTATTATGGGCAGAGATGAAACAGAATTTAATTCTGTTGGCATTAATTTGAAATTCAGATAATTTTCATATTCCTTCTGCAATATTGCTTAGTACTAAATTATACAGCAATTTCCTATGAAAACACACAAGCAGATGTAACAAAGAGAGCTCTAACAACAGAATTCACCTGCTCTGTCCTCAGCTGCTGTTTTCTTCATTAAATAGGACTCTTATGTATCTTCTGCCAAATGCCCCCTTCCCAAAATTGATGACCATAAGCAGACAGAAAATGGAGATTGATTTAAAGAATGCCAGAGAGAAAAATCAAGAGGGAAAAAAGAAACATTTTCCATAGAAGCCCCTCTGAACTTCTTGCCTTAAATAGATATAGCTATAGTTCTTTAAAATGGGTGCATCAAAATTACCCATCTCATCAGTTTTAAGTAAAGCCTGATTTTTAAAGGATGTGGGGGATCAGAGTTTTCCCAGGATGCTGTGCTTGCCTCTCCCTTAGACCTCAAACAGAAAGTAGGATGAACACCCTGATAGACTAAAGAGGAGAGATCTGGCAGCTTCAGTACCGCAGAGCATCTCAGGCTCCCTCACTCTCATGTGCCTCTTGAGAGACGTCCAGGGATTGCTGACTTCACCAACGTGCAAGGCTTCAATCATGAATTCCTGCCCAGTGTAGGAAGCCCTCCACAGTAATGCTTGCAGAACTTACTTGATCCCCATATAATTATATGGATACTGCCAGACAAGCACTTGAAGTCAGGACAACATTTTCCAGGTACAGTGGGGCAACTTATTGAGTGTGAAATGCTTTACACAATGTGCTCTTCGTCCCTGTCTAACTCCTGGACTTTGCAAAGTTTCAAGTCAAGGCAGCTGGATTTCAACCTAGAGAACAAAACTTGAGGCTTTCAGATCATGGTTTTCATTCCTGCTTTTTCTGACACACTTGGGGACGCTGCACTAAAAATATCATGGGTATAAAAAACTCTCCTCCAAACTAATCAACAGAATTCTAGAAAAGTGAGATTTATAAAAATAGCTTTAACTTCACCTCACGGACAGTTATTTTCCTAGTGCTTCTGTAGCAATGGGAGCATTCGTAAAGACAGAATAAAGCCTTCACCTCTCCTCTCTATCGCAAGGATAAACATAAGCTAAAACATAAGGAGGAAAAAAAGTCTAAAAAAAGTATAGCTATAGGTGGCAGCATAAAAAAGGGAATGAATGCAGCTACTGTGACATTATAACTGAACTCATAAAATAAATGTGCATTGAGGTGGCATGGAACCACTCTCAACATGCACTGATTCTAATTTGGATTTAAAAGAAGGAAAGGATTAAAGGAAATCAAATTTCATTAGAGTAATTACTTGAAACCTGTGAATATTATCTTGTGTTTCTGCTATTCTCTATTTCTAACTTGGCTCCTCGTCCATTCTTGTCCTCTGCCAGGCAGGCCCAGACGCCCACCAGCAGATTCTTATTCATAAGAAACAAATCCCTTCCTAAAAAGCTGCATCTTTTTAGGGCAGCATGACTACTATGGCCCAAAGCCTTGCAAGTTCGACTGCTTGCATCTGCCTGGTTAGCTGCACTTCTGAAGGAAATAACCTCCTGGAAAAGGCAGCTTCAAAGTCTAGGCAGAGCTCCATCAGATCTGCTGAGTCAAAGCACGCCGGCTTTGCTGTTTCTGCTAGCACACAGTTTTCAGCACACACCCACTCTTACTCAATAAAAACAGAAACTGTTAGTCTCTGAGAGTTCCAAAAAGCTGCAACTGTAGAGGGGAACATTATTCAGTGCTGCCACTGGTATTTGCTTTAAAGAAAACCCATTCTGAGAGTGACTTAGCACTGCTTCCTCGCCAGTAGCACTGGCTTGTTCAGGCTGTTCGGGAAAAGGGGCATGGACATGGGTTGCACACTGGTACACTAACTTGCACACTTGCACATCTCACCCAATCCTGACTTTACATGAGTCCAAGCCCAAGGAAAGAAAACAATTTCTCCTTCTGCCTGAGTCATATGAATACTGTTAATAATGATCCTTCTTATCTGAGAAAGAC
>VWPW01028182.1:909-36100 GCA_013389825.1 Crypturellus undulatus | reverse complement strand
TTTCTAGATAGAGGAAGAAAAAAATTATTTCCATAATTTTACTAAATGGAGCTACTATACTGTTTTAATATTACAATATTCTGTCAATATATATAGCTTATATTCTGTCCAATGGCATTTATGACAAACAAATCCATATCTTCACTATAAAAACAAAATATAACATAAATATCTATTAGAAAGGGTAGACTCTGCTCTAAAACAAGAGCAAAATGCACGTACATTCAAAGATATCCAGACATCCATGAGAAACCTGAGCTTGCATGCTTGCTATACAGAACTTCTTATTTTAAATGTACATCACTCTTCCTCTGTTTTTATATGGATACATAATATATAAACTGAAGTTTCAGTGCTAGACAAGTGGAAAGAGAAAGTTAAGAAATAAGAAATTCCCTTCTGATTGTCTAAAGACAATAAAATAAGCCATATCTTTAGATAAACTGAGAAGTGAGAATTTGTTAGCAAAACTTTTTTTGTGAAATCTGGCCTCATACATTTCTTCTCTTTAATTAGGAAACCTTCTTTTATGAATTCCCAACCTGTGTTTACTACTTAGAAATTCAGTTTGCTCTCCTCAAATGGCTATCAAACAGTTCAACTTTCAAGGGGTCCTCCTCATGGGTTATCTAGTGTTCATTTTGGAAGATTTTGTAAGCAAACCTTGTAATTTGTGGAGTAATGATCCTCACTAGAACTGAGACTGGGGTCAGCATTGTTCTGGATAGGGCAACATTTCAGGGGATTAGAAATGTAAGTAGCATGAGATATTTCTTCAGTTTATAGCCCAACTAGTCTCATAGTCTGAAGGATGCGATGTTAAATTGCATTTTTGCTGTCAGTTGTGACCTTCCTATTTTTTCACTTATGCAGGATGGGTGACCTTTGTGCATTTTGGTCAGTGTCTACCTCTAATTCCATGTGTGTGAACATCTCCTTCTGCATGTTTTTTTTCAGAGAAAACAGCTATCACAAGTCTCTTCTGTAGCCTTGGGTCTGAGAGTCCTTCCAGATGCCTGTGCTTTAACATTTTTAATAAACTTTCATTTTATTTTATGAAAGGTGGGAAGACATTACTTTGAAATGTTTCTCTATTAAGTTCATAGATTTCTGCCCTCAGTGTTAAAACAAATCCTCTGCTTTGAAGCAAATGTATCTTCAGAAACACTGTACCTACTAAATCATTAGCAATTCAGTGAATACATCTAGTATATGCATAACAAAGCTCTTCAGGGCATTTTATTTTATCTTGAGCGAAATTGGAAAAAAAATCTCATAAGCACATTTCTCTTCAAATTTACTTTATTCCGAACTAGCTATTAGTCCAAAAGCAGATGGTTCAGCTTTCTCCAGCAGGAAAAGAGAACTTTGACCTACTCTGTGTCCAGAATAAATTAATTGTCTATTTGTTCTAAATTGTATATGTAATAGCATTATTTTCTAAATACTCTGAAATCTTAGCTAAAGTTAATTTTTGTGACAAAATTATATAGAAGTGCCCAGATGCATGAAGATTTTAATATAACTTTAAGAAAGATATAAAATTCTTTAAATTACAGTATAGCAGTTCCTAGTGAAAATGCTTGCAGTTATGATACTTTTTTCCCAGAAGGTTGATCCTATTGCTAAGATACTTCCAATTTTTCCTTTAAATTCATGTGGATTTTTAAATGCATAAGTAAGGCAGACCAATTCTTAATTTAACCACGGGCTGGGGCTGTACCTTTTTTCTGTAAAGTACATTGGCCTTTTAAAAACTGTATTCCCCCAGGCACAAGGACCACACTGGTCGTGGCCTTCTTACCTCCATACTTATCTAGCCATGAAAAAAGTCCAATTAAATCAGTTTCTGAGGCACTAATCCTTTCTGAGAAGGACTTGGGAAAACTGGCAGCGCAATTCCATTTCCTCCATGAGAAGAGTATTAATAGTAACCAGCCACACAACATCCCCTTCTTTGAAAAGCCACCTCACACTACATTCTATAATACAGACATTACTCAAGAAATGTATGAACTCAAAAGACCTATGAGGTTATATTCCTGGGTTCACCAGTCTTACAAGCCTGACCCATGATCATGACAAAATTGTTAATTTTTGACATTTCAAATATATGTAAAGGCATCCCATCTATGATTTATTGGAAATTCTGCATTTTTACTTCTCTGTGGTAAAAATTTACTTCTCTGTGGTAGAAACTTCTACGTAAGGATAGAAAAACTGATTTTTAGTAGATATGCTGTTGCAGTCCATTATCATATTAGTCTAACAGTAAACAAAATTAGGTAAAAAATAAATTGAATAAAATAGAACTTTACCTATATTTCTCTTTTTTCTGAAAAGCTTGTCATGTTATAAATTGTGTTAATGCAAATTAAAGAAATCTCAAAACTTGCTTGCTTGTCTTCTACTACCCTGCCTTCTTCTGTGCTGAGCTGGGTTATGAGAATATACTTCTCTAAGCAGATCTTTTTCATTAGCAAAGCAACAAATTACAGCAACAAATTCACAGAAATTCCGCGGCAGGAAGCTGCTGGAATTCTCCATCAGTGGACCAAGCAAAAAGGCACAACATAAAAAGCCAATCACATTGAGCACAGTGCCTAGAGAGACATTGAGAAAAGTTACTGTTGTAATAGTAATGACACTAGGAGATGCTACATTATCCTAATAGGAAAAGAGAACCTATAAAGGGCATAGGTTAAACTTGTACTAAAAACTCATTTTTTTTGCCTATACTGTGTTTAACATTCAATTATTTTTGCCTCTGGTATTTGATCACTTTCCTGCTTCTAGGTAAAAGATGTGGCATTTTTTTCTGAAATAATTAGAAACAGTCATCAGCACAAACCCAGGGGTGTGATCAATGTTGTCCTGTTGCCCTCTGCTCTGCAAGGAGAATAGAGGCACATCCAGAGGAAACAGTATATATGTTGTGATTCTTAATATCTATTATTGCTTTCTTACAAAAAAAAAATTACAGAAGTTCTCATTTGCTCAATTGTAAAGATAGCTTTGATATCAATAACTGTGTGTTTGGTTAGAAAATTTTGGTAGCAAAGTGTAAATTTCTTATCTTAAAGTATTTGCCTTTTTTTTTTTGATTGATTGATGCCTTAATAAGCTAAAGACTGCTGTGATATTTGAACAGGTTTTTCTTTCTATGAGTTTTCTGATGATTTCTGCTGACTTCCAATTGTCAGTATTTATCACAGAATCATAGAATCCTTAAGGTTGGAAAGGACCCTTCGAGACCATCTAGTCCAATTCCCCTGCACGCGCAGGGTCACCTAGATCACATGGCAGAGGACTGCATCCAAGGCAAGATCTCCAGAGAAGGAGACTCCACAACCTCTCTGGGCAGCGTGTTCCAGTGCTCTGTCACCCTCACTGTAAAGAATTTTTTCCCTAAGTTCTTGTGGAACTTTACATGTTTCAGTCTGTGGCCATTTCCTCTAGTTCTGTCGGTGGCCGCCACTGAGATGAGACCAGCCCCAGCCTCCTCCCTCCCTCCCTTGAGGTGTTTAATACACTGTTCAGGTCCTCTCTCAGCCTTCTCTTCTTCAGGCTGAACAGGCCCAGCTCTCAGCCTTTTTCTGACCCTTTCTGGAATAACTCATGGATAATCTAGGACAGTTTGTCCAATCCAGCTTGATTTCTCCAAATTCAAATTTAATTGCTCTCTTTCCTTCTCTCTGAGAACCTAGGTCTTGAGGGTTTTGTTATTGCTTTTCTCGGGGCATAGTCACTGATTTTTCCCCTGTAGACTATTAAATTCTGCAGATTAATAAATTCATGAGGATCATCTCATTGGCTTTTCTTCTCAGAGACAGGAAAAAGTTATTCAGAACAGTCAGCTTTTCTATAGAAATATGCTATTATGTGGAAAACAAACATTGTTCTATCTTTAAAAGACAACTGCTTTGGATACATGCCTTACTTATTTGTTAATCATTCACCATTTGAATGCTTCCCCAGAAAGCTTCAAGTCCCAAGGAATAGAATTCTTTTCATTACTGTCTCATGCCTGTGAATTCTCTGATGGCATCTTCCACTAAGGTTAGGGCAGTAGCCATAAAAGGCCACATGCTTATTCTTAAGTAATTTATATATGATATTGCAGAATAACTTGTGACTAGTGTTTCAGTATTCCAGTTTCATTACCCCTCAGCAGCTTCCATACTGTCTTTGATTAATGCAAGAAGATAAGGTTACATATAGCATTTACAAAATTAACTCTCTCTTGAAATATCCCTAATATGTTACACCAACCGCTTTTTTTCTCCTGTGTTTTAGTTCATTAAAACATAAAATTTGTATGCCTCGCTATACATTGCTTTATTTAGTGCTGCACTGAGATTCATAAACAGTTGCCACAGTTCATTTTATTGCAGTGGATAAAATGCTTTCAAAATGCAAATACTTTTCACACTATATTCTCTAAAATATTTTCTGGATCCTCCTGGGTGGAAGGCTGTACATGAATATAAGTCTGTCATCATTACCTGTCCCCAAAGTACAGCTGCAAAAGATGTTTCTAGCCAGCAGTCTGATTTTGCCAAGGACCTAAAGGAAGTTACAAATTGAAATGAGATTTCCTACTGGCCTTCTATCAATCAGGAGATGACATTTGTATCCCATGAGCAAGTTATTGTAGACAATCTGGATAAAATCTGCATAGAAATCAGGTATTTTTAAAGCAATTTGAGGTGTTGTACTATTTATAATAAAACACACTGCAAAAGAAATAGTAGGAATAATAATGTCTCTATATGTCAGTTTTAACCATATGTGTGATGATTTAAAGTTATCATGCAAAACACTACAATGCTTTTCTCATGAGAAGTGATGATAAATTTTGCTATGGTGCTCTGATAAACACATCACAAGCATAAGAAAGAGAAAGAACAACAAAAAAAAAGCCCGTGAGTGTGAGTAGGGACCATCTGGTCAGATCACACTGGTCATTCATATAGGCACTCAAAATAGTGCTGAGATGCTAGTAGTAATACTAGCAATAATATTATCTACCCAGATAGGTGGGAAATAAAATAAAAGTTTGATACAGGGGTGAAGGACTGATGGTAGAGCACAACTTTTTTTTTTTGGTACAGGTATTTCCAGTAAATTACTGGCTGTGCAAATGGTGTCAAGAAGTAAGTGTTTGTGGCCATAGAAAGTAGTTCACTGATATATTAACAAGGACACAGTGCTAAATGTACTAATCCCAAAACGGCAAGAATAAGAATAAAATTGCACATACCTGTCTGCATATCTTTGAGATATTCTCAGTTGTGATGAGTGTTGTTAAAATATGTTTCAGGTTGCCAAAAAAACTGACATCTCATTCATCTAAGCATTGTCTGTGAAAATTCAGGACCAATAAAGAAGCTAATTTAATAATGGTACTGTCTTAAGAAAAGGAAAAGGTAGTTTAGGAGTTATATATTTAATCAGATTAGTTTTACTCTCTAGAAAAATACTGGAAAAAAAAGGTGACTTGTGAACATTCAGAAGAAAAGCAATGAAATGAGTAATGTTCAGCCTGGACAAGAGGGAGGCAAATCACATTTAGTAAATCTCATAAACTGTATTTGGAAAAGCTGTTTGGTGTAAATGGTGTAAAAATGGGATGCTGCAGAGGTTAATATTTCATTAGTTAAATATTAACTAATAACCAGGATGAAAAAGCAGAGTATGTACTAATTATATTTGTAGATATTTTAAACTTGAAGAGACTGTCAGAAGACATGAGTAGAATTAAATATGATTTTGTCAAATTGAAGAGTATTTAAAAGAAACTGGATACAATTCAAGTAAGTGCAAGATGCTGCATTTTAGCAAGAATAGTTGGCAATGCGGAGGAGGTAAAAACTCACTGATTATGATGGCACATCCTAGATGTAATAGTGAATGATATTTAACACCTCAATATTGCATGGGCTAAGCAGTAGACAAATCCCATACAGTGATGTACAAGCAGGAGAACACCTATAGGACAGTAAATAAACTTTTTAGCCCTTTTAGATTTGGGAAGATCTTATCTGGAGTGCATTGTCCATATTCAACTTTCGAGATAGATTTTGTTTCAAGACGGATGGGGACCATTTGGAAAATCATGAGAAAAAAACGTTATCAGAAGTTTAGAGAATCTGTCAGCATGAGGATATGAGGATAAAGGAACTAGGATTGCATAATCTGAAGGAGAAAGTTAGGACAAATCTTTAAATATCTAAGATGTGTTAATGGGGGAGAATCATGGCTAATCACTGAAAGATTTTTCTGGGGAAGATCTAGCATCGCCTTAGAAAGAGATTTTGAACACAACTCTGTGATTCTAGTTTAATCATTTACATTGGTGTGTTGGTGAAATTTCAACTTTATTGCATGAATAAATTCTTACACAAGGAATACAAATAGATATTTTAATCTGAAAGCTCATGCAGAAGAGGAGCAGTTCTTATAGTCAAGTCCTATGGCTGACAATTGTAAGAAAACTTCTTATTCTGCAATCATGAACTTCTGTTTGGAGACAGGATATCAATCTTGGATACTGTGGGGAAAATAAGATAAGAAAATTTCACTGAAAGGATTAAAGTTATTCCTTAGATGTACAGCTAAAGATTTCTACATAAACAGGCAAAAGTAATATATGGAAAAAGTTGTCATCTGTCATTGCTTTTCGTCACTCTCACCTTACTGGGGCTCAAGTAAGGCAGCCAGCCGAGAAGGGAAAAATAATTCTTTACTAGAATTTTTGACCATACAAGAGGCATTCTGGTGACAGAATTTGACAAACGTATAATTTTTTTGATGTGGGTATGTACATTGCTTATGTTTAATACTGTAGTAGAATGCAATTTGCTGTCCAATATCGAAATATATTTGAAATGAGATGTTGAAAAAATCTTTCTGTCAATTGATTAACAAGAAAACTGATGCAGATTGGTTTTTAAGAGAATGTAAATTTTAGAAAAAAAGCCGAGGTACACTCACTAAAGGATTAAGTTTGAGCAGCAAGAAATGCAGCAGCTATATGCTATGCAAATACATAATGTTCCACGCGATTAAAACAGTTTGATACAATTCTGTGTGAAAAAAAATACCTAGGCTTAAAACTCAAAGTCAGTTAGTTGGTGCTGCAAGAATCTTCTGTAAAGCCAAACAGAACAAAAGAGCCTAGCAGAGAGAGATATTAAAAGATGACTATTTATTACTCATGCATACTCGAGATGAGAGGAAGAAAGTAAACAGGAAAATAACAAGAGTGACAGAAGTCAAAATGGTAGTGAACCAAAGGGGAAAAACAGGAAAATTCTGAATATATCAAACAGGTAAAATATCTTCAAGAAGAATTTTCACAGAATGAATGATAGGAAACACAGTTAAAGATAATTAGATGACATGGTAATTTTAACTTGCAAGACATCCTATATCAAAACATATTTAGCAAAAAGAAAGTACTGGATGACTTCTGTGATGATAACCCCTGGCCGTTTCTTCCTTCTCTCTTGATATTCTGTCTGAAGACCTCTGTAACTCTTACTCGGCTTAACAAAGTCATCAGCAGCAGGATTTTTTGACCTAATTTCGCTAAACTGTACTGAATGTATTTCAAAATGTTATTGCTTAGATCAGACACATCTTTGTAGAAGGAAGAAGTGTATGTTCAACCCTAGTCATTTAGCAATAGTTTCCTATTATTTTGGAAATATTTTTAATTTACATTTTGTTTTGACCATGTGAAGTTTTGGTATCTTTAACTTTTTCAGAGGTTGAAGCAACAATGTAATCCCTCTGAAAGTTCCACGGCATTAGATGGCACTGTAATCATGTGGCTTACGTCCTGTCCGTCTGACTGAAATAACTGGAATTTCTCATCATGCTTTCCAGTCATGCACCAGAGATGGAGATAATTGACAGACAATTCTCTAAGTGTATTAAGTAGATGCATTTTATAAGTCCATACGAATAAAAATAAGAAAAAGAGTAAAAAGAAATCTGATAAAACCAAATTTTAAGTCAGGTTTAAAACAGTAAGAAGAGGAAAGGTTAAATTTGCCTTCCACCATATGTGGCACAATAAAATGTTGACATCAGTTTCTCAAGAAACATCAGGACACCTCCATTTTGTATAAATTTGTCTCAGAGATTTTGTCAGAAGTTTTGGGAGATATTACTCCAAATAAATCAGATTAATTATACTATCACAGAACTGATATTTGAAACTTATCTGATTTGAATTGGAAAAACAATTCACACTGAGGGTGCAAGACCTTTAAAATAATGTAGTTAGGAGCAGGAATACTTGAAATTCATGAAGCTAATATGAGCACATTTCTCCAGTATGCTTTTTGTTTCTTTCTGTTAGGTGCCATTTTGGTTTAGGTGTCATTTTGATATAATTGAAACCTTGATTTTATTAACTGTCAATTGATGTTTTATGATGAGTATTTCTTCTTTGTTTATACACCACTATTTTTGCTAACAGAAAGCCATTTTCAGATATGTCCTTACACATTTTCAGCATCAAAAAGATTTTGTTTTCACAAGAATTTGTATTAAAATTGTAATTATAACAACAAACATTTTCAGGTCTTATTTTAATGAATTCAGCTTGTGGCTTGACCCTATTTGTAATTCACTAATATGGTAAATGGTTAAATATTCATGCAAAGTGGCCATTATACAAGTTGCCCAATTTCAATGTATGTATCACCAGCAAGAGTTTTATGTAAAAAGTTATATTCAAATAACTTTATAGGCAAAATTAATACCTACTAGGTGTGGGGAGTTTCTTTGCCCTTCATGTGAAGCATTCAATATTCAGCCACAGGAATGGAATGAGATATTCAGGATAAATTCAAATATTGGTGGAATGTTAATATTTGAATTACTGGTTATAAAATGTATTTTAAAGAGGTCTTCACATACTTTGTGTTCTTTCCCTCCACCTGCATTTTTCCATTTTAATTTAGTGGCTCAAAGCCAACAAACAGCAGTGAAAATAAGAGGTGGTAATAAGCATTCTTTGCTTGTGCTGCCATTTGAAAAAGCATAATCTTCTAGTTACTACAGTTATTAGTGTTAGCTTATGGTATTATGACCCGTATGACCCCAAAACCTGGGTTTAGCAGGCATGCTGGTGATGAGTTTGTGGTGGGACTTGATGATCCTGAAAGTCTTTTCCGACTATAAGGATACTCTGATTCTATGATTTACTGAATACAATGGAAAGATGGTCTTAAATGGCTTTGAGAAATATTTCTTTGGTATCCAGTGGAATCACTGTCCATAGACTTCAATTTCTATGATGGACTTTCCTGAATGTATTTGAGAAACTTGATATTATTAATGCTTATCTTCTTATCTTTTTTCTTTTCTTTTTGAGCTGTTGTAAGACACAGTCCACTTACTTTGGACTTGACAGAATTTTAGTCATAATTCAGTGGACATCTTCATACCTCTATCTAAATAAGTCTGTATCCTATATTACTGCAACACTGTGAAATAATGACTGGCCTAATAATCTTTCAATTGTTCAGCAAGGAACATTTTGTGCACTTATAAAATCTTCAAACCCAGATGACTTTAGACCATTTCCCCGTGAAAAATGTGAAATGACATCCAATGTGTATATGAAAACAAGAATGTAAGTCTAAATTTTTGCTTTGTAGTCATAAGAATAATTGATTATTTGGAGAAAAAAGAAAGGAGTAAAATATCACATCTGTGCCTCCAAAGAGCTTTCTATCCCATCAAATTGGGGGTTAATTTGCAGTAAGCATAACTGACAGATCGTGTTAAAAGCCCCTAGGAATGGAACTGTTGCTTATGGAAACAGATTCTGCTACAAGGGACTAACTTCAGAAATTTCCTACCCTCATCTGCTCATTTTCGCCATAAACTTCTTTATAGGTCTTGGTATCTTTAGTTCCATGTAGCAAATTACAGAGCATATCATTTTTTTTTTTAATTTCTTTTTAATAATTGAATATATTTATTCATTTCTTTAAGAAATATTAAAAGAGAAAACCATGCTTCCTCTTTCCATATTTTTATTTCATGTAAAGCAGGATTAATTTTTACTGTCAAATTGAAGTCATTTTGCGCTAGATGTATTCCCTGATTCACTAGATTAATTTTACCAACATTACTTTGCATTGAAAATATAACTTATGTCAAAATGTTAAAAAGAAATGGTTTCATCATGTAAGCTTTAAACATTTCAATTAACAATCTTTGAGACCCTCAAGAGAGACATCGAAATCAGGAAGATGAGTAGAGCTCTCTAGAGATGTGTTCTTATTCAAATGAAGAAATAAAGGCGCTAATATACAGTATTAAATAATTATTTTGCATGGCATTTTTGTCCTCTGTTTTATGTTAATGAAGTTGAAGTAGAATTATACAAACATGACTGAGTATTCAGGAGATGTGTAGAGGACAGTTATCAGGTCTTCTGGTAGCATTAGATGTTTTAGATGTTGTTCTTCATGCCTAGATTCTATTGATTTTGAGGGAATTACTGCTTTATTTCTGCTTAAGAAACATATCCAACCTCAAGGATATGGGTAGGTTCATAAATTCCTATAATCCATAAGAATGTTCTTGTTCACCTCTGCACGTGTCTGTATTAAATGCACCTTTTTTTTGTAGAAAAGTCCTAAAAATCCAAACATCCTCGAGGTTGTTAAATACCACATATATATTCCTGTAATCTTATTTCTATATTCCTAAAGTTTTTAATTTTTAAATGCATAAAAAAATATTCTGAAATGTTTAGTTAGCTTCTTATCCATGTCATTTTAGAAATGATATTGGTTTCATTTTTTGAGCAATTTTTGCTCTTTGTTTTACTGTGAATATAGTGAATCTAGAATAAATAGATAAATAATAAGGATGGACAGTTCGCTGAACATCTGCCAATAATCTAATTGCTAACAAGGAACCAAGTATTGCTCGAGGAAGATCAGAATGTGCTTCAAAAGACATACATTTGAATTATTAAATTTGTCTGGAGAGTTTGCTGAGGAAGATAAAATCTGTCTGCCCTATAAATGGGCCTACAACAGTTCTCATTTTAAAATACTTTTCTCTAAATTAATTGTGCACAGAAGGAGGAGTTTGTAAATATATAATCTGCTACCCTAAAGCTTCCAAAATCATGAAGGATATTCATGACAGTTTAACTCATATATGAGAAAGGATGTGAACAGACAGTCTTCCCTCCTAATGAGTTAAAAGTTGTTCTTATTCTTAAACTCCACCTTCTGGTGCAGAGTGGAAATATTTGTGCTAGGGAACTACCAAATGCACATGAAGAGACTTCATTTGTCTGCTACTTGTCATTTAAGCCAGGTTCTTGAAAGTGCTTAAATGCCTAAATATTGTGCATAGCAAATGTAGCAATCCTAGCCCCTCCGCTATTGGCAACTATGGAGACTTGAAAATTTGCTCAGCACCTTATGCTTTGCACAAAGACCGTGCCGAGGATCCTTCATGTAGCTATTCCTGTCTACTGCAACTGACAGTTGTTCTGGTGCATTTTAATGCCTGCCCCCTCAGCTTCTGAGTAAAAAGGAGATGCAGCTGCCACTACTGCAAAGAAGAAATTAGGAAATTTAGCTGGTCTCTCCCCTTTTCTAAAATAGCTGAGTATTAAAAAGACTCTATAGGAAGTGAAGGACTGGCTGAATTCCTTCACATGCATGAGTGGGAACACCACAGAAAATGTGTTAGCAGGTTTATATAATCAATAACTTCCATACATCTTGTACCATGATGTATGACTGAATACAAATGAGACTAAATATTCTTTTACATGTACAAAAGTTTACTTTTCTTCTCACTCCAGATATTATCCTAGACTGATCAAAGTCAAATATACTTGTAAATGTATAATTAAACTATGAATTGTCAGTGCACACTGGCAAGCAAAATCAGTAAGATCATCCTATCCCCCAAATAAAAGGTAATATGTGTCTCAAAATATTAGAAACTTGAAGCATCGAAAATTTGCAACAGAAGCATATATGGACAAAACAATTTTCCCATATATTGTTAGGATATGTTCTCCAGCTACAGAAATATGAATATGACTACTTTAACTATGAAATTCCATGCTCTTGGGATTTATTTATGTCATTCATGATAGAATTCTGTGGCTTTTACTGGCTTTTACTACTCAGGATTTCACTTGGTATTTTCAAAAAAAAATCAAAAATTTTCAAACAACATTCAAATATATCAATTTAATCATTCATTCACAAATATATTCTCATGTTGGGAGAACAGGATTTGATGAACTGTTTAGTTTGCCTAAAGAACAATTTTCCCTTGAAGAATAGAAAAGTACATGTCTCAGATTGAAAAGAGACTTCCATTCTGTCAACCCCAGTATGTGTTTTCAATATGTTAACCATAATAAAAACTTCATCAGAACAAAGCAGTAATACAGACTGAGTAAGGAGTGAAAATCCTTTGTGTTGGCTTGCTTGTGATTGATAGGTATTTAGAAATGTTATTGTGTAGGTTTGACCAAGCTTATACATCCAGTTTAGTTAATTTTCTTTGAAAGTGCATTTGAGCAGTGAAACTGGAATAAAGCTTGGCTGAAATAATTGAGCCTGGCTAACATCCCTTTTCACAAAGCTTATACTAGCGAGCCAAGAATCAGAGAGATTTCCATCTGTTTGCATCTTTCACAATATTTTCAGATGATGGTGCGTACCACAATTTATACATGCTGGAAATTAGATCTGTAGTTTTCAAGCAAGCAAGTGTTTCAATAGAAAGGACTCTGCTAATGTGTTTTTAACAGATTGTGGAATAAAAATAATCAAGAATTCTGTTTAATATCACAAAATCTTGATCTCAAAAATGTATCCAAATCTATTTCATAAACAAAATATGCTCAGATATCATTTGGCTGCAACAGTTAGTGCAGTAGGGCATCTGTTATTCCTTCTCACCTAAATATTATTTCCTTGCTTTCACAGATTGTGAAATTATTTTGTTTGAAATTATTATGAGCAATGTAAAACCATCAGATGATTAGTACCACCAGCATCAAACCTTTTCATGACCTAAATTGCTCTATTTGTTGCTATTGTAACTGTGTCTGTTAAAAACACACATACATATGCTAAAATTCTTTGTTAATTCGATAAATCAAAAACCTCCTTTTTCATAACAAATCCACAAAGAAAGATAGTTAATATATATAAAACATTTTAGTTCCTGCAGATTCCTCACAAATGTAACCTGTAGGACCTGCAGGACCCATGTTTCTGACAGCTTTTTAGCACTATACTTAGTGCTACACTTGAGTTGAAAGCTCAGGTTAAAATGTCCAAGGTGCCTAGCCTGGCCATTGAGGAGAATGATTCAGTGCCTCAGCTTCCATGTGGGTCAATGTCTGAATGTCTGTGGGTCTGCTGAAGACACTGGCCACTTGGTGCAAAGCGTGGGGAGCTCACTAATGCTTCAGGAGACTCACAGCCTGTAAGGGTGATGTTTTTGTTTCTCAGGGTTCAGCAGGAATACTCTGTTACAGAGCTTTCACTGCTATGGGTAAACGCTTAGTTGCAGACAGGGAATGAAGACATGTGGGAATCCCTTGACTTGCTGCTGAACGTTAATTGGGCTAACACTAGAGCCTGGGTGAGGGTACCGAATCCCTCAGAGGAGTCAGACTCTTTCCCCTCCAGTAGTGCCATGGTGGGATAAGGGGACAGGGTGCCTACACAGGTGCCCTCGCCCCGCCAGGCACTGCTCGGCACTCCAGGCACACTGCCCATGAACCTTGCCCAAGGATGGGCTGCTCCACCTAACTGCTGCTTAACTCTGCTTTTACATCTGTTTTTCAGTCTTACATACAATGGGATGACTTGGCTTCAGAGACAATACAAAGCAGTCAAAGCTGACTAAGCTGAAGTGTTAAAATAACAGCTGAATGGATGAGAGTATTTACTCCATCCATTTGAATCTTAACCTCACAAAAGCTTTACCTTTTAAGAGAGTCTAAATTGGCTTTTATAAGTGTGTTGTAATTTTGATGATATGTAATCAAAGAGCTAATAAAATCTAGTAATCATACTGAATGGGCAGCAAAATGCCATAGGAGCTAATGTTAATATTTGTTCTAACATCATATATATTGATACAGGAGAGGTATGACTGACACATAATCTGGATTTGGATGCATAATACTGAGTAGATTCAGATGCTTTTGAAAAGCCATAAAGGAATGTAAGCGTATTTAAACTGCCGGAAAAGGCATTGCAGAGTAATCTTACAGAGTTGCAAAGGCAGGATAAGAGAGAGTGGTCAGAAGCACTGGTGCTGGAGGAGAAACCAGCTTACTGGACAAGTACCTTCTTGTGCGCTCTCATTGCAGATTACAGGTTGGACCTTCATTACCAGACATGGTCAAGAAGAAATAGCTAATAATCCATATGGATGTTCTGATAATAACTATCCTTTTAAACCTTCTTGGATGTTCCTTTATCATTGTCTCTTCCAGCTTATGAAAAAAAAGTGAAGCATTGAGGTAGAGGAGTGTTCAGTGATTCCCACAATGCTTCCTGTTAAAATGAGTTGCTCTACAGGGAGATTTATTCTTGTGGTTTTAACATAGCCTGGCCACTGTTAAGACAAGCCACTGTTAAGACAAGCTCATTCAAATATATAGATATTAAAAATCACAAGTAGTATAAATACATCCTCCTTTAAGAAAGAGAATTTCTCCATGGCATTTTGTCTTTTTATATAAAAGTGCAGCAGCAGCTTGCTGTGGCATGTATGCAGCAGACAAAGTGACTTAATATTTTGTGCTGCTCTTTCATTAGAACTAATCTGATATCCATCACCTTTCGTTCTTCAGAGAATGCCTGTCATTAAGCAATATTGTGATGGTGATTTGTAGTTTAAATTTGTAGGCTGGTTTGTAGTTTAAATTTGTAGGCTGAGTTAACGAATATAAATGTACTCCAGCCTTTTCACATTTTCTTTGCTTTTATTCTCACTTCTGTAGTATTTTACTGCCATGTCTATTGTCTTGCCTTTTTCATTATTACATTTTTATAAGACTTTTAAAATACTGAAAATATACTTACCTGTGATTTCCCTCTCATACAGAAAAATTCTACAGCTTCTCTACAACAAGGGGAATGCAGTAGTTTTCCCTGCCATGACAGAGACACTTTTAAAGATAGGAAACTTTTCTGACCCTAGTGCTAACCAGATATATGGTAACTTTAGAATATTCTAATCAATATATGTTAGGCTGCAAAGCTTCAAAGCTTTTGTTTCTGTGTTCAAGAAGTAATAGATCTTTTTTCCTTGCATTACACAAAGCAATAAACAGTACTTATAAACAGTATTTATTACATTATATAACAAAGTTCAAACAACATATTTCATGAACTCTTTCAAAAAAAAGTGCAAGTTAAATAAAATTGGCAAAAATAAAATTAAAAATACTAAATATTGGTAGCATCAATCAGAAATACTATTTTAGAAAGAAAGATACAGAGATGAATAGATTTTAAAGGGTATTTGGTGAAGCATGACAACATTTCAGGCATAGAAATAGGTTTTATGGAAGGGCAGAGGATTTTCTACCAATGTCTCCTTGAATCTCATGCTTTTCTCTGGTGGTCCTCAAGCTTTTTCCAGGTCTGTTTTTCTTTTTTTTTCTTTTTTTTCTTTTTTTTTTTTCTTTTTGATATCTTACCAAAGTGCAGAGATGGGAAGAGAACTGATCTCTAGAGAAGTGGCTCATTGCTCCTGCAGCATCTGGAGCAGGGAAGAGAAGTTGTCATTGCTAGGTCAGGATGGGATTGCCACATTCATTAAGAAGGCCCTGATCTTTGCTTTGGCTTTGCGTAGACCTTCAGCATGACTTACCTGAGACTTAGATGCAGAGAAAAGATTTCTCATTTCACCTGACACCCAGGCCAATGGACAGATAATGTTATCTTAAGATAAGATTACATAAGAGATTGCAAAAGATACGATTTTTTCTTTGCATATTTACATATTTACATATTTAGTGTAATCTTTTGTAAATCACATAAATTTTATCCTGATCTAGTTTTACATCTATACGTTTAGGAAGATTATTATATTTATAAACCATTTTGAAAACTAGAATTGACTGGAGCTCTTTAGATGCACTTTATTTCTGCTTCCCATCCAAGATGAGATGTATTCAAGAATTTTTGCATGAAAATATGGATGTTATAGAAGAACGTACAGAATCTGTTTTCAGAGCATCATTTCTCCAGATCATCATTTTTATTTGTTCTTAAATTCCTGTCTCTTTCTCATGAAGCGGGTTCCTTTTCTTATGACATCTATGTGTATAAAAAGCATCTATTACGTATTTGGCTTAATAATGGAGAAACATAGATTTCTGAGTAATTTTTAACAGTTGGGATGTTGTTTATGGAGTTAAACCTTAGCAGAATAAACTTTACTTGAGAATGAAATAAGTACAAAATGTTTGTACCCCAATTGCTTTGTGTATGATTATTTCAAGAAAGAACCACTACGAGAAATGTAAACAGCTTTTATAATCTTAAAACACCAATTTGAGAGCACCAGTTTAATGGAGCAAACGGCCTTTTTTTTAATGTAAACACTTCAAGTCAAGCAAAGGATTATTTTGTGGTCCCTGTGGATATAAAGCTGAAGGTGCCATCAGAGGTCCAAGATCAAAGTGATGGCAGTGTTTCTTTCATACACGCCATTGGAGACATTTGCATGCTGATGTCAAAAGAAGCAAAGGTCTCTCCCAAATGTTCTTCAGATTTCTTCTCCCTCACCTCCTTTGCAGTGTGCGGTTACATGGTTTCAAGGTGACATCCTGCATTAAGAACTAGGTCAGAAGGACACCTGGCAGTCACCAGCTCTCGGCATTTCCCAGCAAGTCAAGACTCCCTGGCTGGGCACTGGTCAGCACAGGGAGGCAAGTTTAAAGTCTTACACCTAAATTTAAGGCTAACCTAAGGGCATGGGTCTATGGTGGCTTAAGGCAATCCAGCTCAGTACTTCCCCACACACATCTTGACCTTACATTGGCACTTAAGACAACCCATTTCCAACAGAAAACTCTTTTCTCGGGGGGTAATCTAGCTTTCTGACAGTTTCAGTTCTCTCAGCTGCTCCCTACAGCATGTGAGCTGGGAGCACAGGGCCTACTTAATCAGCTTATGTTGTCATGAAATAGAATTCGTGGTCTCAACTATTTCAAGTGTTCCCTTGGGTCCTTTCTGGCTGCTCTTACTGTGAATATTCCTGATTCCCTGCCAAGCACATTTACACAACATTTCTGTTCTCAGTCACACCAGCACTCACCTGCCACTTCACAAGTTGTCAAATGCCTACTCAGACACTGCAAAAATAAATTATCATAATTAAATTTAAAGTCAGAGCAATTTTTCTCAGCATGTCCTAAACTTGAAGTGCACTGCTTCTGCTTGAGTCTTGGAAAGCCTGGTGTGCCTGAACGGCTGTCATTCTTCAGCTACATCAGTTGCTGTAATGAAAGATATTACTCCTCCTGATAAATTTTGCTCAACAACAGAGGCTTTTGTGTAATGTGTAAACATTTAAATCTCATCTCAGTAGAGGCTATTAGTAGATATCCGAAAATAAACAAGTGGCTGCCACCCGCTGGCTCTAGAGCAGGTAACAAAACCCGACATTGCCCTTTGGTAGGTATGGCTTCCCATCGTACTCACATGGCTGCCTTTCTCTCCCAGGAAAGACACTCAGTACTGAAACACGGCATTCACTGCTGGCACCGGTTTTGCCATGTGCTTGAATTTCTCTGCTTCAGCAAAACCATTTTACAAATGTAAGTATCGAATACATTCAGCTGACAGTTCTGTCCTCCAGGTGAGAGATCAGTACGAGCATACCTATATAATTATCGGTATCTTAGTGGATGCCAATTTAAAAAATAGCATCTAGTAAAGGAGCTCTGCCTCCACTCTCACCTGACCATGAAGGTCTTGCAAGCAGCGTCTTCTCTGCAGGTCACACTGGGTTTTTGCAACTGGGCACTGAGAACTGCTGGTATCATTTCAATGCAAACATTAACCATTTTTAAAGCGTTGCTTAGCTGCAGTAAGGATTTTATTATTAAGATTATCAATGTGTAACCCACACGGAATGCTATCTTAGAACTGCAGAAGCAAATACACAAAGATTTTGGATATACTGAAGATGATAGCCAACAGTACTGTCAACCTGAGTAGGTCATGATAGGTAATATTTCTATTTTTCTGTGTAAATACATGCCTCATAATATTACTGTTCTATTGCAGTTGTCTATCTTCTAGTATACAAGATATTTAACACTGTGAAATTTTCTCATTAGGACCATAAAATTTTCAGAGTCTTTCTCCTGTCAGCCCACATCCTACTTTCATTTTCAGTCATCACATGTACTTTGTATAAAGGTACCTGTCAAGCAATGAAAAATAATTGGCTGTGAATGTTCTTTTTATTTCTTTTAATGAATTTCTTCTAATCTTTCAGTGGACATTTTGTGTTTGTTCTTGTGAACACTCATGTGACTGCATTCTGTAAGTACGAATGTTTGTGTAAAGAGATTTTCAAATCATAAGAACACATTGACAATGAATTTTAAAAAATGACTTGCAAAAATGTCAGGAGTCCTTGATTGCTCATCCAGACAGAGAACAGAAACAAAATCCCAGGCTTGCTAAGGACACCAAACACTGAAGGGGAGTGATGCAGTAAATACAAGAACACTAGAAATTAGTAGAAGCTGAGCACTGAAAGCAACTTTATTTATAAGAGATAATTAGAAGAAAAAAAGAATTGTTGCATTCAACAAATAATAATGTAAGTCATAAGACACAAAAAAATCTACATCAGGCTGGTGTCTAATACAATAATTGGAATTCCAAGATTGAATTTGAAACAAAGTACATAGTTCAGTGACTTCTTATTTTCAGAATTATTGAAGATTTAAATGCAACAGTGTAACAGGTTTTACCTTTTTTAAAATCAGGTTACCAGCTTAGGTAGCAACTTACAGGACAAAGCCAAAATTGTTATCTGTGTGGATCCAGGAGGCTCAAGTCCTGTCTTCTGGCTGAGACAGGAAGCTTGGCTGCAGTTCTGTACATTTTTGCTCGTAACTGCTAGCAGTTGTGACTCAGTGTAAAATTCGTAAATAACCACAGGAGCAAAACCACTAACAGCTTCTGATCTAAATGTGCCAGCCAGGCTGTGAACTCAGCTCAGCAGAGAAGTCGCTTGATCTTTTGTAGACGTTGCATGAGCTTCTCGGGCAAAGAGAAGCCTGGTGAGAGGATCTCATGAGTGTTGGAAGCCCGGGTTCAGTCTGGAGTAGACAGGGTTGCCTTTGGGATGCATCATCCTCGTAGCCCAGGGGCTTTGCTCACTCGGCTTGCGATACCCATCTGAGTATGCTGAGGCACAGCACAAGCATCTTCGGGAGCTCAGGCACCAAAATCATGGCCCGGATGTCACTCAAGAAGCTAATGTATTTCAGCACTGACACACTTTCCAGAGTTTGGCTGTTAATGACCTAAACTAGACTTTACTTTTGAATGCAAGTTAATTGCTTTAATTAAATATATAAAATGGCCTACCATGGTGATATACAATGCAGCCATTAAAATCATTGTCCCAGGAAAAATTAGAGACTGTATGCTAGAAAAGGGAAAGAAGGGGAAGACAAATGTCTCACAGAGGGATATTAATGCAAGTATGTCTTTTATTAGGATTTTAATAAGCCTATTCAGGGACAAGCCTGAATATGAGAAAGGAGTAGCACAGGAATTCTTAAACCATTTACATCTTATTTGAAGTATTTTACTTCAAAGATGGAAAAAGTCCATGATGTCACTTACCATTTGGGTTAAGGGAATAAAAGGCAATTAAAGAAAAAAAAAGCAAGAGGAAAGAATGAAAGGGGCAGGGGGTAAAAGAAAAACCTTCAAATCATAACAATAACACTTTATTACTTTAAGATCCATTTTTGAGTCCTAATTAAAACCCACCAAGCATATAATATGTGCTAGTACTCTAAACTACCAAGTGCAGACACCATGGTGCATTTTTCACTTTCCATCACAAGATTAAAACAATTTTTATAGGAAATATAATGCGCATTAAATTACTTAATGTTGGTTTTTCACAGAAACATTAATAGTGCATTACCAAGACCAGTGTTAAATGGCTCGTAAGTATTAAGCATTTCCCCTTTTCTTAGTATTAGTCATTTGTCCTGCCTTTTATAAGATTACTTACATAATTATCATTAATTTCATGGAAGACTGTATCAAATAACAGAAAACAACATACTCTGTTTCAATACTCCTTATGCCTGCAGAAGGAGAAGAGATACAGAAGGAGAAGTATTGAAGCTAAATGGAAATCTTCACCTCTGTGTCCATAAGTCTGTATCATAAATAATTGATGCCATTTGGCAGGTTTTGATTATATGTACTATTTGTATCATGCAAGGCAATAATATTGGGGTTTGTGAGAAATTTATCCAGTTAAGAGTGGTTGTTGAAAATGAAACTTCTAGGCTGATCTTTTTTGTTGTTTTGTAGAACAAAAATATTTGTATCACAGATTATAATCATTCATGATTTCAGGATATTCATAGACTCTCGCTTGTTGTCTAGGTCCTGCTTCTCCATATTCTGATAACACTCATCAAGACAAAATTCATTGGTATTTTGCTTTTCTTATGAAGACTTCCGATTAGCAGTTGCTAAAATGAGATGAATTGCTACAACTGCAGCACTAAAGCTGTCTTTAAAAAGTTAGGGGGAACATTTCATTTGCACTGTTGCAGTTTGTCCATTTATTTTATTCTTTTGCCTGCATAAAAAATTTACTGTTAAAAATAGTTCAAGCACTTATATGGGCAGGCTTAATCAAAAAAAAAAAATCATAATTATTTGAGACACATTTCTATGTAAATCTAATGGCTTTAATCTCTCCTTGCTCCTGGCTGAAATAAGGCGCTTTTAATCTAGTAGCAGCCAGTACACAGCACCAAGTGCCTCTGTGAAGGAGGTATGCGCTGCTCTGCTCATATGAGCAGCTGCTCTTTGTCCTTCTGCTTGGAAATTAAATCTGCACACACACACACACAAATGCTTCTCCTTTTCTTAGATGTCAACAGCCCTAGTCTGGGAGAGCAATGCAGCAGCAAAGTAATAAAACACGGCAGGGCTTGACAACGGTGGTTCCCCATCTGACGAGTGGTCACAAGAGGTGGATAGGCATTAGAGCGCATATGAACTTCATGTACACTTCGGTACCTAGCACTGAGGTCTTCAAACAGTATTGCCACTCGCACCAAATATGCTTGTAGCTTAGGATATGTGTGATCTTCCTCTGTCCTTGGAGAATTGTCCAACTCGGCCCTTTCCAGCAAGCCGCTTCCTTTTCCCAGAATATTGTGCTTCAGAATAGCTCCTGGTTTGGCAGGGCAGTGAACAGGAAAAGTGAAGTTAAAAGCAGTGGTCTGCTGGGAATACACACTGTACTGAAAATAGTAGCGAGGGACACCTGCCGTGTGGCCCGTCCTGTGAAGGTTGAGTGGCTTTATTTGAAAACTTTGCTTGGGAACTGTGCTTGGGACAATAGTACCTTGTTAGTAGATAATCGATGCCTTGTTAGCAGATAACTGCAAGGAGATCAGTCTTGTCAGCAGAGGGGGACAGAGCTGAAAAAGGAGGAAGACTGCAGAATGCCTCCCCGGCCCTGTATGGAATGTCTTGTCAGGAGAAAAGCAACAAAGCCAGGAGAAGAGCCCAGGTGGCAAGATGCTGATTGGTTGTAAGCTTTGCAACACTTGTGTTAAGAAAGTATAAAAAGAATTTGGTTTGAAAATAAAGTTGTCTTACTCTGCACCCCAGACTGAGTCTGTTTCTTTACAAGGTGCAACAAGGAACCGAGCTTGGTACCAGTCTGTGGTTCCTTATTGCTGTCAGAGGCTGAACCGTTCTGAAAGGCATGGTCGATTAGGCCAAGCTAGCATAGTGGGAAGAAGGGTTAAAAAGAGAGCTAGAGTAGTTCAAGGTTATATGACATTTTTCCCAGATTTGTTTGTTTGTTTTTCCTGGAGAAGTTTCTAGAGATCAAATAGTTGATATTCACATAGGATGTCACTGAAAGAAATAATGTGAATTTAATTTGGTGGATCCTATGGAAACAAATAGATTCATTCCAACTTCTCATGAGGGTTATAAAATTTATAAGAGATTAAATATAAAAATATACAACAGCTGAAAATGACAGACAGCAAGTCTTCTCTGGCTCGGAGAAGTAGAGTGTAGTAGTAACAATCACCGAGTGTGAAAGCGCGCAACAGAAGGAACGGACCTATGGGTACTTCAGGGTCTTGCAGGCAGGATCCAGTTCTCAGAGAGCAGAAGGCAATTCTGTACAGCATCTGTCAGCTAAACTCCAGCAATAGGATGACCTGACTTTCTGGAGAAGGAATTTGCGGAAGTGAGGTGGAAATAAATTTTTACTTAGGGAAAGATAAGGTTGAAATTTCACCAGAGTATTAATGAGGGGAAAACACTTGGATTTTTTTTTCAGGAAATACATAGTAGCAGTGAAGCGGGTCCTTTAAAAATACTACAATCTCGTATTATTCTGTTACATACAGAGATGAAGAACTGACTACACAGCCTAGAAAATGAGCTCTGTAAGGAATTTTTTGTCAGACTCCAGGGAAGTTAGTGATCACAGAAGATGTGGATGTGAAAGGTTTAAGTATGTCCCAGGGTATCGAAGGGAGAAAATTTTTTTAGAATATCATCTGGAATATCAGTGGAATAAATAGCTAGAAGAGAGGTCTCTTGTCATTAATTTTGGCTTTCCCTTCTCAGAGAGATCGTGAACTTTGGTATATAGACTGAACTCAAACTGACTTGAATACCTTAGTTCATGTAATACTTGATAACTCAACATTAAGGCTTTACTGTAACTCAGATATATATATATTTTTCTCCCTCTCTTTCTTTCTTTCACACAGTTTGTGATGGGAAAATATTTCCTAAACTGGCTTAAAATGAATTTCAAAAAGTCTATCTCTGAGTGAAATGACTGTAGTCTTCCCAGAGGTGAAAAATTATGAAAATGATCTAAAGTCAGGGAAGTTTAGTGAAAATTAATATGTTGAAACAAGTGTTATGTGACATATGATATTGCTACAATAATTGATTTTCCATTTTTTAATGAAATGATTGAGATTCACAATTGTGATTCAGAGCACTCTTTCTTGTATTAGTTCCAAGGAACATGGCTTGCATTTAAGAGATGGTGCAATGTACCATTGGGTTTAAAATATATGACTTGTGGTAGGTAGTCAAAGTCTCCAAAAATGTTATATTTTATGTGAGATATGGAAAAACATAGTCTAACTCCTTGCTGGCTGCTAAATACCTTTTGGTACATTTCTTTTTTTCTACAGTTCATAACTTCATCTGAACTTGAGCTTTATCTGACCATATATTTTGTTTTTGTTGGGAGTTTGAAGAATCTCCATTCAAGGTTGATCACAACCTCCATTTAAGATGAATCACTACCTCCACAATACATTTGGTATCAGAGAATGGAAACAAAGACAATGTAAAGCACAGCAATCAGGATTTAGTTGTGTGGCTGTGGGCTCCAGCACCTTCCCTTGTCTATCTTTGCCTTTGTGTTCTGGCAAAAAAAAATGGGTTTATACTGACCCATCTTCTCCATCTGAGCACTGGTTTCAAAAACATAAAAGTGCGTGGCATAAATAGAAGCCAAAGTTAGCCTGGGGAATGAGCAGATGTGAGGCATGCACCCACATTCTTGATAGAGGTAGGACCACAGCAAAGCCCCTCCTGGTCTCCGTCCCTGCGCCCAGGCAGCTACAGAGAGGGAGAGCGTAAGAGCTCAACATACTTCTTCAAAACCTTTTGGATTGAAGTAATTTGAGGATAGATCTCCTTATTCTGTTCAGAAGTATATGTCAGATTCTTGTAGGCAAATGACTAATATATCACACAGTCTTACTGGCCTTTTTATTAATTATAATTTTCGCTCTGTTTAAAATCCTGAAATTTATTGTAAGAATCAGAGACCCATGACCAGATATTTCTTGTACTAGTCCAGCAGTACAAATCAAATAGAAAGGCAAATTAACTGTTACATGGAAACATTGCAATGTACAGAAGCAGGGTTAAACCCTTTTGTGTTTGAAATGTGTCCTCTACAAATCTGTTTATTTTTTATTAGGATTTGTCTCCCTTCATTCTTTATTATTACAGTCTCAGTCTGAGAGGACTTAACTCAACTGCAGGAAATGTTTTGAGGTCTCACTTTCTCATTCTTTTCTTTCCTAACTTGTAGTGTTTGCACTCCAGTAAACAAGATCAATGAACTCATGTGACAGGAATCTGTATTCTTCTTCTTCTTCTGCAGGGTTAGTGTTCTGCCTGTATCAGTTCATCAGTAATGATCCTGTGTTGGTTTATCAGTGCCAGCAGAAGAGACAGGAGTTGGGGATCTGTGATGGGATGGTGGTAGTCCAACACTCTTGTGGTAGGTCAGTTTAAACTCCTATGCTCCCTTTCCCAAAGGGACCACCGACTTTGAGTTTGATGTTATTCAGCCCAGGCAAAGGGAAGTTTGGACTCTGGAAGCCATATAGCCCAAATTAGAGCAACATGATTTAATTCAGTGATTTCAGTGATTCATTGATTTAATTTCAATCAGTGACTTCTAAAAATATAATAGTAGTAAACAAAGTTTCCTTCACTTTCCTTACTTTCTAGTATTGTCTCACCAGAAACAAACAAACAACAATATATTTAAAAACATGTATGTATACTGCAGTAATTTTTGTCAATAATTCAATCAGAAGGGTTTTTTTTGGGTCACAGAGTTCACTTTGCTATTTCAGGCAACTGCTTTGTATATCCCTTCCAACACTGATCAAGGGTTTTCTTAAACCTGCCAGGTTTCTTTCTCTCCCCACCTTCTCTGGTGTATCATTGCTATTATGGTTAAGAACCTTCTTTAAATGTGTATGCATTTGTGACATTTCATGCATTATGTAATGATTGATCTTTTTAATGTGTAATATCTTTTTATACTAGAAGGATTGATGAAATGTGATTGTCAATTGTCTGACAACAGAACAGTGTTGGGGTTTGTATTGGAAGCCAACATAATCATACATTACTTGTCAGGAAGTTTCCTTTGGGTAAATCAAATTAACCTAAAATACCGTGAGAAATTAAGTCCTAGAAATAAACCAATACTAAAATCTAGAGTTCCAGGTGCAAATAAATATGTGAATTCTGACTGGAACCTGGAAACAAGTATAACTTGCCTCCTTTTTTGAGGTTCTTTTTACCCTCTGTATTGTAATAAATATTCCATCTTTTCTGTAAAACTGTCACGCATGATGTGATAGGAATAAAATTACTCTTTTTGAAGTGGTAAAGACAGGAAAGACTGTAGTTTCCATCTTCAGCTTCTTTGTATTGCCAATTTTTCTTATGTATGTAAACTGAGTCATCATAAAAATCTAGTCAGCTTTCTGTATTGTTTTGTCTATACAAACACTTATCGCTACTCAAAAAACAGCTGTTTTTTTAAGGTAAGACTTTTTACAGCTGAGAACACCTCCAAATGTTTCAAAGTCTTTTTCACCCAACTTTACATATCTGCTTTCACTCTTTTATTCCTGACGCATTAGTTTTGACAGCTGATTTCCTCCCTTTACAGGTCTCCTCTCTCTTTGCAATAGAAGGCAAGAAAGGTTGCCAAGGGAAATTAAATTCAAAGGCTCTCAACATTGCTTTTCTATTTACTGGTTCTTTGCTATTGTTGTTTTATTTTTCTTCTGTCATCGTTTTCTTGTTTGTTAGCAATTTTCCTAATCAGAAAAGCAGAAAGAAAAGGAAAATGCCCTTGATCTTCCATTGTTCATTTACTCTGCTAGATAGCTCAGCCTGGCTAAGAGAATGAAGGCAGAATTATTTTTCAGGGGACTTTTACTGGATAGAAAACAACACAAGGATTATAGACACACAGCTTCAGCAATTGCTGTGCTGTGCAGTATTTTGCACTTTCTATTTGTAGAGAATATTATTTCTGTAAAGCTATTTTTAACATGTTTTTATTACTGTATTTGAAAGTTGAGTAGAATAGTCACTCTCAATAAACCAGATGAAAGAAAATGGGCTCTCAGTGAGAAAAGAACTCAATAAACTAGAAGAAAGAAAATGGACTTTCAGTGAGAAAAGAACATAAAAAATGTCTATTTTTTGTATTGCAAATGTGCAATGGTTAATTTCTGCCTTATAACTTCTCTCGTGAGCATAAACTGAGTTGGGACCAGATGTAGGAAACTTAGGAGCAGAATAGTGTTATTAGGGACTGCGAGTATGGAGTAATAATTTTGCATTAATTTCTTCAAAACTGTTAGGAAATTACATGCCTCAGATTTGAAATGATGATTTGAAATCACTCTGGGATGATGCTAATATGGCACATTCAAGAATGTAGATATTAATCTTATTATAACTAGGAGATTTCTGAGAAAGTCGTATGATAATAGGTATATGTGATGTACTCATACTATCATATAATCATTACAAGAACTACAAGCTTAGTTAAATTATATTCCTATTAAAAGAAAGAGATGTAATATTTTAATGGTAAATGTCCTTAAACAAATAAAAATATGTCCTTATTTAGTGTGTTATCAGTCACAGTAAAGGCAGTACAGAGGTCAAGGCTTCATGAGCACTTTTGAAGTTGTACAGCTTGCATTTATTTCTTGGTCTACTACACTGTCTGTACTAGTAACTTCAGATAATTCTTGTTCATAGTAAAGCTTTGTTTATAGGATGGAGTCAAGAACCATTGCCCAAACCACACAGCACAAATTAAAATTGATCTGACCAAACAGAGAATCAATTTGAAATCGTTTTAACTTAACTTTTTACTGTGTAATTTTTTCCTTTCTCTTTTACTGCATCATATTTTACACCGCTGCCTAAAATAAAAAACACTTTATAGAATGCAACTTTACAGAGTGCCATTTAACACTAAACAGTGTTAAGTCATCCAGCGGTTGCAAAAACAGCCACTTCAGACGGTAGAATTAACTTTACAGTTTCCTATGTATTAGAAATGTTTTAGATGAGGAGACAGACACTCCTGATGAGCGTGGATCCTTTCACTCTGAAAACAGGCGAGTGGGTTCTATGTAGAAAGACTGATTGCCAGGGACTCACACAGCAGTTTGAATTACAGGGAGCAATTCTGCGTGTTATGACCAGACAGCTATTTTGTTATATTCCTCTTCACATATATGCCTGTTTTAGACCCTGACTGTAGATTGAAGCACATGATCACGTTCCTGTTTGTAAGGTCTTTTAAGACGTAAAGACATCGGGACAAATGCTTAATTTGAGGCATGTGTTTTGTGTACATCTCTTGCCTCTGTAACCAACCATGGGTATGTTTCCTGAACTTGTGATGTGAGTAGGAAAATAGATGAGTAGTCAGAATAGAGATTTTTCAAGTGCATTTTTTCAGTGGCAGTAAATCATTTTTACTCTGAAATGTGTAATGAACTGGCAATTTCTACATGGGATCACTGGAGGAGTAGACATATGATAACCAAAGAAACAGATTATTTTTCACAACTTGGTTTTCGAGATTTCACGAGTCTGGATATTCTACTAGGCACCAAAAATATTGTAATCACTTCTGCGAATATAGATAGCCCTGCGAAAAGCTTTATTCTCTCCACTCATGCTTGATCCCCGATCTGAAAATTCTGAAACTTCTTTTGGAGTCATCATGCCTCTGAAAGGCACCAACATCTAACCTATAGTCTAGTGCAACATTGTTTCTGCACCAGGACTTTATTCCAAAGTATTGATTGTGTCTTGAAGCTTCATATGTGTCTTGTGCTGCAAATTCAACTTCATTTCTTTCTTTTTTTCCCTTTTATTATTCTGAAAAAAAAAAAAGAAAATTAAATCACGAACAGAACTCCCTATGGATCCATCATTACATTCTCACTCGTGCACAAGCATACCACTTAATGTTCTTAAACAAATGTGAAAAGCACAATGACAAGTAAAATATGTTGGATACATTACTATTCTATTATTTTACAGTAAGCTTACAGTGATATGAAAAGACTAAATTTATTCCATTAAAATGCACTCAGCAATGTTTTGAATTGTGAAAATGAGAAGTAAATTACAGTGATCAAAATTAGAAAGAATCAAGTCTCATAATCAAAAGTGTAATTACTATGTGATGGATATCATTTTGTAATTTGGACATAACAAACGGCTCAATGATTTGCTAACTTAGTGGATGCCCTAGGCTATTTGGCAACATATATATGGTATCAAAAACAAGCATTTATCAGAGTTTTCAAAGGCTTTTATGCAATCTAGAATATGCCCATACATATAAATTACTTATGCACATTTAAAAATTTCTGATTTAGGACTGGTTGTTAAATCCAGCCTGAAGTAACTGTTTATAATACCAGTATGGATATGTGATATTTCAGAGTAAGTAACTGTCTTGTTTTAAATTAAACAGCTTTAAAAATGAAAGTACAGTGTCTTCATGTGAATGTACATTCAAGAAATGCTATTGAATCTAAGTAATTTAGTAGTAGGAAGCAAAAACATTCTGGAAACAAGTGAAAAGCTGAACCTTGTCCTTATGAATTATGTAATGGGTTTAGATAAATGGGTATTTAAAACTATGACCCATCTAATTTCAAAATATAGAGTGATGTCTTCCTCAAGCAAATATCTTCCTCAGATTAGCCACTACTAATTTCATTCCTATACTGAAATCCTGTCATTACTTGCTGTTGCTATTGGATGCCTATTTGCAGGCAGTGTTGTTATTGCTAAACCTGAATCAGTCCATTTTATTAAGACCCTAGAGCTGGCTCTTGCTTATTTTTATTTTCCATTAATAATCCTATCAGTGACAGTTTGAGAGTAGAAACATAAAAAGTAAGGTAAGTCTAGTAAGACACAGATAAATACTTTTAGTAAGACAGGAAAGGTTGAATATACCAAAGAGTTTTGATCTGAAAAATAAGTACACACAGTACAAATCCTCTCCTGGAGCACTTAGGTATTTCTGGGAAACAAAAATAAAGAATTGCTCTGCTATACCTCATCAATTCTTTAAAAAAATACATTTTCTAGAGCATATGCTTCCACGGCCATTAGGAATATGGGGCCACAGGGGCAAGTAAAATAATTTTGGATTTTTTTTGTCTTAAAAACAGGCCATACCTAACCAGTATAATTTTAGTATGACCATCCCCTCAATGGCAAGGGTAATTCTTCAGTTTATTGAGGTATAAAGTAGCAAGCACAAAAAAGTCTCATCTCACTAACAGGCTTTGCAGGTTTTTTAGAGAAGACAGGTGGTGGTCTACTGATTCAGATATATCTGTGTTACAATTTAGTAAAACCCTAATCACCTGACCTTGCTGACCAGATCCTTGGTATGAATCAGTTTTGCAGAAAACAGGGCTAGAGATCATAATCAGGCTACAACAAATCCAAGGTTTTTGCATAAGAAAACCAAAACAACCCCCTCTATTCTCTCCTTGTTTGGAATATCATTTCCTATACTGTACAACTATCGTGCCTCAGAAAGACTTATTTTGTCTACTTCCTTTTTGAACAACAGTCCTTGTGAACTACAATGGGTTTTATATAATATATTGTGATAAAACAATATATGGTGAAAGAAACAATGTAAAGAGAGAGAAAATCTGTTTACACAGTACATTATCTTATGAAAATACTGCCACTTTTTTTCGTTTCCCCTTTGAATGGAGCATGCCTCTAAGGCTATCAATTCTAAGGCTTACATACTTGTAGTTAAGACTAAGCTATAAATTTAAAGCCATATACCAGATGAGTTTCCTTTCATTAGCCTGAGAAGATCAATATATGGATTAGTACTGCACTGAATCAGTACGTTACCTGATCATTAACATTATGGCTTATAAAAAGTGATAGATAGCTCAAGTAAATGCTGAAATCTGAAATACTATAATGCTAAGCGGAAAAAAAAAAGCCTTATGATGATGTTCTTTCCAGATTTAAAAAAAAAAAAAGAAAAGAAAAAGAAGAGAGAGAAGAAAAATGAGAATTAAACTAAAGCTTTTTTTCCTTTTACTGGTAGATAGAAGAAATCAGTTTTTTGTTGGAGTATTACTGCCTAATAAATTTTATATCCTATATAGGAAAGGGAGGAGTTGTTAACACCAATGTTAATCCTGATAATTATCATTGATTTTAATGTTATCTTAAAATCCATATATAACAACCATCTCTTTTGGCTAAATTTGTCTGGATCTTGCAATCTGCCCTAGACTTTTTGAGTGTCTCAGTCAGCCTCTCACCCGCTTAGCGTCCTCGTGCTTGAGCCAAACACACATCTACCTGTGTGGGAGCCATGTGGCTCCCTGCTCCTGGCTTCTCGCCGTCCTGCACTTCTCTTTCGGCCTACTTGGTAGAGGTAAGAGAAATCGTCTCCACGCTGATTCTTTCAGAGGATCTGCTGGATACGGTTGACAGCAGCAGTATGAGCTCAAATTGAGAGCAGTAAAACCACAGTAGAAGAGTTGGACCTGATCAATTTTTTCACTAAGATGAATGGTCAGAGCTTTCATATTTATCATGTTAGTATTTTAAAAAATAGCTAAAATCAGCAGTTCTTGAACTGGCAAACACTGGCTATAAAATCCCCCTGAAGGAATGTTCAGCTAGAGGGGAACTGAATTTTACCAGTCCTGTAACTCAGTGTTCATCAACACGGTCTAGTCATGCTTCTCAAGCTGATTACTATCATGGAGAACTTACACTGCACAGACAACCCAGTAAAGGTATCTGATACAGAAGAGACTTTTTTCCATGCCTGATGAGTCTCTTAACTTGTAATAATATTAACATATAATTAGAGTGAGCTTTAGGCAATGGAAGGATAGTATGACCTAACATTTTTTTGATCACTGACTCTTGTTACACCAAATTATTATATTTAATTTAAATTTTCCAAATATTTTGACCTTTTTTCCCAATGTGTTTTTTTTTATTATGTTAGTGGTTTGCTCAATTATTATCAATATAACCAATATGGTTTACTAGTTCGGGGGTTACTATACCTGATTTTTTTTTTTTTTTAGAAAAAGAAAGGTCTGTCATCCATTTGTCACTTTCTCTAATAATAACCAAATTGCAGCTATGTGTTTTCATGACTCGGGATGCCATACTCTGAACAAGAAGTTATGACTATTTCTCATGCATAATACCTGTGCTTGTAAAAATCTTCCTCATTAAACAGAACCTGACTCAGAAATCTTTCATTAGAAAATCCCACTTGGGCCATTAAACAGTACTAATGTTTTCCTACTATGCTTAAAAATGAATAATTCATATCCTCTATTAGAAAAAAATAGGATGGTGAGTAACAGGGCAGAATAAATACACTGCTATGTCTTATTTTATATTTTTTTGATTCGTGTCCATATGTGATCTTCTGCCTTTTTTTTTAGGAGGGCAGTACAGTGGACTTAGATATTGGATATTATACACACACAGGAAAATCTGTGTGTGTTTTTGTGTGTATATGTGAGATGTATGGATTAAAATTAATGAGCTTTGCTATATGTCTGTGTTCATGTTTTCCCTGTGCACACACATGCACACCCACATGCACACCCACATGAGAAACTCATGGCACATTAAGAACTTAACGGAAATAAAGAACTTCATCATACTTATGGTCAGAGAACTACCTGGAGAAGTGCAGCTCTTCCAGGTATTGCCATTCCCTGAGCTGTGTCACTGCTACAGCTACAGTTTCTTTTTGCTTTGTTCTCTGCACAAACAGTTGAAAACAGTTTCAGATTATTTGCTAGCATATCCTCAAATGAAGAGCAGCTGCCTACGTCTCCTGATGAACCTTGACTAGAAGTCTTCCTTCATGCTTCCTACCAGCTTATTTATTTAAAAGTATTTACTCTTACAAAATAGCAAGTAAGCCCTTCAGGGCAGAGACAAACTGTCCTGTTGTTGCTGCTCAAAATAATAACCGTAATAGAAGAAAGAATAAGAATAAGGAGGAGGTATAATAAAGTATTAGAAGCTTAAAACATTGTGAGTTTTGAACAACATATATTCAGGTCATATTTGAAATCAACTCTCTGCATCTGTTAGCCTAAAAAATGTTTATTAAGAAGATATTCCTCAGGTAGGGAAAAAAAAAGAACAAGAAGAAAAAGAAAAGAACAAAAGAAATGTATTTTCACCTGTGTAATAAACCATGCTTTTCCAAGATGGAAAGCGTTACAAATTATGTGTTTAGGCCAACCTCAGCACAATTTCTTATTCCTTTTAAAGAAACTTAGCAGTCCACCTCTTTTTATTGATCTCAGATATAATCAGCCACTTGGTATTAAGCAAGAGAAAAGCTCAGTGGAGCAATAAAAAAACCTTCATTTTAATCCTAACTTATTCTGCATTCTACTACATTCTGAAAATAAGAAGAAAGGTATATCTGAGTCAGTTTAATTAACATCATTTGTGGCTCACAGAACTGAGAAAAATAAATTAATCTTAGAGGACATAAGGAGGTATTAGAGTTTGATAAAATTTTTACTTCCAGCACCATTTCTTCCCAGTGCATCTTTAATTAATGTGCCATTATTTGTAAATGTTGCCAAACACCTATAAAAAGTCAATCCTGTTGTGTTAAGCTAATTAAATGGGGATGCCATTTCCAAAGGCCTTCCTGTCAGACCATGCTGACACTCACATTGCTTTTACTTTTTTTTTTCCCTCCTGAAGCACATTAATTTTCCTAAAAAGCAAGAGGGTTCACTTGCAGTCTTGAGCCCCACTGTCCTGAGCCTGGGGCCACCACATGCTGCTTCTCAGACCTGGGGGACCTCCCAGCTGTGGAACCAATAAGATACAGCTCCTATTTTGAAATACACATGGTTTGATTAATAGAGATTTTTTTTAATAGGGATTTTTTTTTAGATTTTTTTTCATTAAATTGGGAAAATTGTAATTGCAAATCTGAAAGTAATTCTGGCAAAGCCTATAGCTGAACAAAATGCAGGAGGAAAAGTTCACAGAAAGGTTAACGGCAGATAAAAATGCACAGGTCAACATGACACAAGTGCATAGAGATGCCTATCTATATAGGAAGACTTAGCTAAATAGTCAGTCTTCCTTTTGTCCTCAGTATGTTTATCTTCATTTGGGAGGAAAAAAGTGCCTCAGTGAACATTTAAAGTAATTGTGTTTTATAGCAAGTAAGAATCACCTAGATCCATCCTGCTAACTTTAACATTGATTTCTTATTGCAATAGAAGTTATCCCTTTCCAGAACTTTTGCTGAATATGTTATTTTGCCACCATAATAAACTCACAGGCGTTGCTGGAAACCATCTTTTTTCATCCTGGTAGCCCTTTCTCCAATTGCCATTTGACAACTCAATGATCTAGATGCAGTATACAAAGTTTATAGAACATCTTTCTTGATGACAAAATTTGATAGCCTAATCTGTGTTTTTTTTTTTTAACTCAGTTTCATTTTTGTGGACTCATGCTTATTTCCTATAAATCATGTTTATCATCCATCTCTCAGGAAAAAAAGAAATTGTAGCTAGAACACATTTCTGTATCTCACAGTAGTAATGTGCCAAAGGAATATCTAGCTATTTCAATACATTCAACAGATAAATGAAACTATTATCAGTGGAATTGAACAAATCCATGCATTCCTAACAACAAACAACTGACCTTTGTTTTCTTTTGGTCTTACTTGAAAATAAATATGTTCCAAGCCACTTTTTTCATCTTAATTCAAAAGTCAAAAATTCTTCAAGGAAAAGGGCAGAAGTCAGAGCAATAGACAAAAAGCTAATATCAAAACAGAGGACTGACACAGTGGTGTCTACAATGCACAGAAGAAAATCCATTTCCTCGACTAAGAAAAGAGAAGTGATGTTTTATGGTTTGGTCCTAAATTCACTGAAGTCGTTGGTATCTGGCCTGAGATATTACAGTAAGCTTGCATGTGTACATCTCAAATTATAGTTTGGTAGAGAAATAAGAATAAAATTTTCATTCCTCCAGAAAAAAATTGTTGTCAACCAGGAGGCCACAGAAACACTTTCAACGTATGTGTTTGATAAATGAAAATAAACCATTTAATGAATGCAAATTCTTGATTTGATCCTTACTGCCTGAAGTCATGAATGCAATCTGGTAAATAGTGAACAAGAGCAAAAGGAAGTTGGGAGAGCTTTGGGAGCTAAGAGCTTGGCAATCGTCCTTTGCAGGAGAGCAGCAGAGCCCTGTTTATCAACTTCACAGCAGTTTCCCCAAGGAAAGCTTGGGGTAGCATATACCTTTTTCTCTTGGCATTTACATCAGGACCTGTGCACCCACCTCTTCTGGTGTAAGAATGTCGCTTGGCAAGCTGACAAACGCTTGTGGAGAACCTGCCCCCACCAAGAAGAAGGCAGCGGCAACTGCTTCTTGGTTCCTGCAGAGTCAAGTCTTTCAAAGGATGACCAAGAAACCTCTCTCTAGCGTATTTATTTGATAAAGTGTCCAGAGAAGAGATTGCCTCTTCCACCGTGGGATTTTTACACCTCTTGTATTGTTTCTGTCTGCAAAACCAGACAGCTGCACACTGGGTGATACTAGTGAAAAGGTGATGACAAGCCTCAGACCACCACAGGAGCAACTGGACACAATTTGGGGCAGGAAGAGTCATTTGACAATGTTGAAGGCAAATCTGGAAGGGGGGTTTCTCCACACCAGCCTTCTCTGACCTTAGCTGTATCTCCTGCATGGCAAAATGTTCCTCTCTTATTATTCATAGAGTCATAGAATCAAAGATCATAGAATGCCTAAGGTTGGAAGGGACCTCTAGAGGTCATCTAGTCCAACCCCCCTGCACACGCAGGGCCACCTAGAGCACATGGCACAGGACTGCATCCAAGCGGGTCTTGAAGATCTCCAGAGAAGGAGATGCCACAACCTCTCTGGGCAGCCTGTTCCAGGGCTCTGTCACC
>VWPW01028181.1:0-33496 GCA_013389825.1 Crypturellus undulatus | reverse complement strand
GTTCAACTAAAAACAAATATAAAAGGGGGATATGTGGAGGTTGGTTCACAAATAATAGTGCCTTGTTAGCAGATAGTTAAGCTCCAGGATGTCAGCACCAGGATGTCAGCAGGATGTCAGCAGTTGGGGGACAGAGCCGGAACAAGGAGGACAGCAGAACATCTCCCCCCCCCCGCCCTGTGCAGAAACAAAGCCAGGACAACCGCGCGCAGGTGTCAAGCTGCTGATTGGCTGTGAGCCTCGCTACATTTGTGTTAAGAAAGTATAAAAAGGAGTTAGTTTGCAAATAAACTTGTCTCACTCTGCACCCCAGACTGAGTCTGTTCTTTCGCGAGATGCAACACCACTCAATGCGGTGATAAAACTGTAAACCCATGTTGTAATGGTACCAATGGTCCTGTATGTTGTGATCTATGTTGTATGGATCTGGATGAATGGGACCCGTCCAGCTCGTCATGATCCACAGGAACTGGAAATATTAGGATCGTTGCAAATGAACTGGTGTATAGTGTTTAACAACTTTGGAATATTCCCACCACAAGATGTGTCCCCTCGTTCCAGGGTTTATAGAAATGTTACTTACTGATGCAATGAAACTGTAAATGCATGGAAAGATGTGGAGTATACCCTAAGGGGGACTCCCTGTGTGTTACCCAGAGGTTTGTTTCTTATTTGCGGCGACAGAGCATGGCCAGGAATACCTGCAAATGCAGCGGGAGGCCCTTGCTCTATAGGCCGATTAATGTTACTGACCCTGAGTATGTCGTTGATACTGAATGTGACTCACAATGGTCGTCAAACACTCAGCATACGATGGTTTGAGGAAAATTGTGACTCTTCTGTAACCTTTTGGTCACCAGGAGAAATTATTGCAGCATTCATATTTGCCCCAGGGGTATCTGCTGCAGCAGCACATGCAAAATTGGCAAAATTGGGATGCTGGCTAGCGAAACAAACGCAACTACCCTAGCCTTGGCAGGACTGCTTGCAGACGTGAACTCTGTATGAAAGGCCACGCTGCAGAATCGCGCTGCCATAGATTTCCTACTGTTAGCACATGGCCATGGTTGCCAAGACTTTGATGGAATGTGTTGCATGAATTTGTCTGACCATAGTGAATCCATTCAGAGACAAATCAATAAGATACAAGATGGGGTATCACAATTGAATGTACAAACTGGGGACTGGTTAACCTCTATGCTATCAAGTTGGGGAATTTCAGGATGGATAACACATATAATTAAAATTGGATTATGGATTTGCTTAGTAATTCTATGTATCCTTATTATACTGCCGTCCTTGCTTGCTTGTGTACGCAATATGCTTTCTACAACCATTACGTGTCTGTACTTACAAAATGATTACGAACCCTTAAAACAAAAAGGGGGAGCTGTGGGATTTATAGCGCTCAGATAAAGATGAGAGGCCTCATACCTGGTGTGCAGTCACGTACTGTACCGAGATATAAGTAGCGCTGGTGCCAATATCTCAAGGCCAGAATGTGGGCTGTGGGCGTACATACTATACCGGAGACAGAAGATTTATGATAGACAATGGTAATTATTTTAGCATGCGAAGCACTCCTCTATATATACGCGGGCTGTGCGGGCAATAAAGTGGACTTATGCTCTTGCATACTGTGTATGCGTCTTGCATTAAAGTCTGATCCTGACCAAGACCCGAACACCAACAAAGGACAATGCAATATAGGTGGTGCAGGTCTGGGGAAGGGAGCAAGTGGTGTTTCTAAGTACAGAAAGCAGGTAAAGGTGAGAGATTACAGCCAGGCAGTGGAGCAAATAACTGAGAAAGTTTAGAATAAACCTGCCTCACTGTAAGGTCTTCTGTAAGATCCAGCTGTTCCACAGGAGCCTGGCAGCGCTGGCCTTGCCACATTTTGCCAAAAGAAGCACAGGGCTAGACCTCTCCAAAAAGCCCCTGAAACCTCACACAGAGTTCAAGATATAACTGCTTGTCCTCAAGGTTTTATCCCACCTAACTACAGCTCCCTGCTGCGCGTCGCTGCCTCCTCCACCTCTCCAGTCTTGGCAAGGCTCCTCATAGCTCGCGACAAGCTTCCAGAGAGGCTTCCTTGCCTTCCTCTGTACAGGCATCTTTCTTTCAGCGGGATTTTCCCCCTTCTCTTGTGTGATGACTTGCACTCCAAGACTAAGTCATTACCTATAGATCAGCCTAATTTACAGGCCAGGAAAAAAATTAATTCAAAATGTAGAGAAAGGAGACACCCTCTCCCTGCTCCCATTTGTTCAGTGGGCCATGGGAGTCCTTGCTGTGCTCACTTTGAAGCAGAGGTTTGAAGCTGAGACCCTCACAAGCCTGGGTTGTCCTTGAGCTGATGGAGGGAATCCCCGTTAGGAGGTGTAATTTTGTACTAGAGTGGAAGAAAAGCAAGCACCACAATCTTGATATGTGTCATTGAAAATCCTCGAGTTTTGAGGTGCCTTTGAAGCCTCGGTGACTTTTAGCAAGCAGGGAGAGATCTGCAGGGGATGGTTTCCAAGCAGAGACACATCCAGTCCTGAACCCCCAAGCCCTTAGGAGAGGGGAGGAGAAGGCAGAAAACGCAGAATCCAGCAACAGCATTAATTACTTCAGAAACAAAAGCTCAGGGGGCTGCTTCATCCCTGCAGTGCAGTGTTTTTTAAATTACACTCCCAATTACTTCCTGTGTCATTAATGTCAGTGACCTTCTCCCACAATAAATAAATAAATAAATAAAAAGCTGCTTTTTTTCCCACTCCTGTAACAAGCCTTTACAGATGTGTGCATTAGAAGAGGTGAGGAAGCTGTTCGTTAACTAACAAAAGCACCCATCCCTAATTGGGAAAAGTCAAGAGGATGCTATCTCATCTAATGAGATATGAACTAGTCATATATCCTATCTATGTTATTTTTAATTTTCTTGTTATTCTTTTCAACTTTGTTTCCCGTGGCCTTTAGCTGTTGCATGAAAATAGCAAAGGAAATTCCCAAAGGAATTCTCCAAAGAGTGGAGAGGTTTGACGTCCAGAAAGCTGATGGCCTGTGCCACTTAGAAGCTGTTATGTAAGAGATACTTAGGGTGATTCTCTACGAATGGGTGCCCTCAAATTGAAAACTGTTAGGGGTCATTTACAAAAGTGAAATCTTTAGTATGCTGACATAAATTCAATGAAAAATAAGGTCTTGTGTAATTTTAAAACTGTCCTTTTGTGTCTTATTTGAACTTTTGATTGTTAAAAATTGAATTTTCTGTATTATTATTCAGCCTGCACTAACTTTGAATCTTGTTTTATGTTCAGCATTGAAAAAACATTTACACGCCTTAAGGCTTCTCTCTTTTATCCAGCTGGTCCAGACTCCCCAAAAAACTTGCCTAAATTAATTAAATCAGCTTCACTTTCAAACATAGACTATTTCTATTTAATGTATTTGGGGCGGGGGGAGGAATTTCACACTGTTTGTGTTAAATTGATAAATTCTAAACAAATCCGAATAGGTACCTTTTATTCTTAGACATTTATATGATGATGATAAAATGTTCTACTTAGTACATTTGTACTGGCAATACCTGTTTTACACTGATTGTCTTGAGATTCAGTGAAGAAGAAAAGCTTTTTTACTATTATTATTTTGGAAAAGCATGTAATCTTGAAAACCTTGCATCCTAACTTTTACAATATCTGAAGTAAGAAAGACAAAGTAAATAGATGCCATATAGTCAAGTATAACTTTGCAGGCTATGTATGAGAGTGATATGTATGGTTATTTTAAAATATGTATTTTTTCACTTTTCCTTGAAACTGACAATTATTTCTCCTTGTGGCAGTCTCTACATAGAAAGCAGAAAGTTCTGTGTAAGCCCATGGATTAAAAATGTTAAGAAATGGATGAAGAAGAAGAGATTAAATAGTCACCACAAATGTAGTAGAAGACTAAGAAAAAAACAAAATTCCAAAATGGAAAAAAAGAGAGAGAGAGAGAAGCAGCAGTGACACAGTGACGCAAGTGCCGTGATGCAAACCCCCGTGGACTACGGCACTGTGTACAAGAACAGTGGAGTTCGAGGACGGTGACGGTAGCACTAAAATGACCTTTCCATTACCCAGGGTCTGAGGGAAATCGCTGTGAGAAAACATCACCTGAACCAGCAAAATGACATGGTCTTTTTGACAGTGTCTTGTAGTTACAAGTGCTCTGCCGTATCTCTTAGATCCAGAGTGGAGTTAGAGTCTCCTTTCTCCTGCCTGACTTTCATGCCTACCACTGCTTTAACATCCCATTAGGCAGTTCCTTCTCCTTGTCCCGTTGTCCCAGTCTCCTGCTTTGTCCCTTCCTCTCCTGCTCTTCTCTTTTTGCAATCATGTTGCCAGGGAGGGTTGCCCATCGGGGCCTTTCTTTGAGATCTGCTAATGATGCCAGTCTGGCTGCCTGCTCCGCAGTCTTCATCCCGTGGCATTTCACTGTCTTCCACTGTGTGGCACAGTCCCAGTTCCCTCCTTCCTTCCTTGAAATGCTTCAAACTAATATTCCCATAAAGCCAACTGAGTCAAATCGGTTATTCCCTCAGAGAAGCACACACAAGTAACAAGTAAGAGAAAAGAGAGATCTTAAACAAGAGTTAAGTGCCATCCTTAACCCGGGAGTATAATCTTCTTCCTCGTCCTCTACCTGTTAATTACTGTTTATTGTTCTCATTCATTGCATTAGATCTAAATTAGCTCCTCAGAGTTTTCTCTTGTGCTTGTTTTGTAATTTTCAAGCCCTAGCTGTGCACTGGAAGAGCAAGAAGGTGCACAGCAGCGACAGGTGGCAGAAGCAGCTACTAACACCTTCCCAAGCTGGAGCGAAGGTGTGAGGCTGCAGCAAGGTGGCCGGAGGGTATGGTGCTCTCACGGGTACACGCCCAGTGACAGCAGCGGGCTCCTTCCAAAACAGATAAGGGAAATGTAACTATCGCTTCTGAGCAGCGGTGAGGCAGTGTGTGCAGCCGTGCGTGCGGTGTCTGCGCGGCACCAGGCACACTGTGTGTGTCCCCACTGCGCCATCCATCCCCGACAACCCCGCAGAGCTGCCCTGCGGAGCTGAGCCCAGGCTGCTCCCCCTGTTGGGAACACAACCACTGGGTGCGACAGGCCGGCGGGAGGCAGCGCAGGAAGTGCCTCTGCTTTGATGCGTGCGTTTGGTGCGTTCTCGTTGCATAGGTTTTTCCATTGTTTCACTTGCGTTCTGCTCCTGCACCTCTCAGGGACCGCAGTGAGTGGGTATGAGGAGGAATCCTGCGCTGATGGGGCCGGGCATCAGAACACCAAGACAGCCAGGTTGCTCAGTGTGTTGCGCTGTATTCGTCACTGTCCTGCTGGTGCCGGCAGGCTGCTTTCTTCTGTTCCTCATGCTCTGCTACTGATTCCACATGTTAATTGTGTGTTTCCTTCTTGAGTCTTTGGGGGGATTTATGATGCTATTTCAGTGCCTCCTTGCTTTCCCATCCATCCATCACTGGCCTTTTCCAGCCAAATATTGAGTGCATCCCATTTCCATGCCTGTTCTATCCCAGATATCCATCATATCACAGTATTGGAGCCATGTGTCTACCTTTCCAGGAGGCCTGGCTATGTCTGGGGCCCCTGGGAGCCCTTTGGCTTTCACTTGCAGAATTGTAAAGTATCCCCATATGGTAAGCAAATCAAGCAAGTTTGGGAGACTGAAGAAAGTGTGTGAAGTCAAGCAGGCAGGAAAAAAAAAGAAAAAGCAAGCATAAATAAGGATAAGAAAAAGTGAAACTGTGGCTCGAGATAACAGCAGCATCTGCGATTGAGGGTGAGAACTCCTCAAATACTCAGTCTGTTACAGAAAGGGAGGTCTGTAATTTCGCTATGGGCTGCAGGGAGGCTCATGAGGGTCTGGCTTGCAGGTGAAAAATGCACACGGGGCACTCATTCCTCCAGTTTGGGAGGCAGCATCTGCTTCCTTGTGGTCACCGGATTTTATGCTGCCAGTTGTCCTCTCTCTCTCCCTCCCCTGCCAAATCCGAGGTTCCCAGGTACTCAAAGATTATTATTTCATATTTGAAATAATTGCAGTGCTGCAGTTCTTAGGCATACTGTATAAGGAAAGCAAACTGTAATCTGAATGCATTTTTATACTTTTCTAATAACTGGTTATGCTGCAAGGCATGAGCACTGTCAACGTCACTAGTATGATAAGACTCAGCCAGATATGCAACTCAACTACTACTCAAATACTTGCATTTCCTGGGCCACTTTCAAAAGGGAGACTTTGCTAGTTTCCTTTTCACCTTCAGGTTATGCAGAGCACATGTTGTCCCATAACAAGTTCTCTTGGGTTCAATAGATCAAACTCGGTTGTCAGAAGATACAAGTCAGATGCCATCTGCCCGGTGTGTTTCCAGTTTGGATTCATGTGCATTTTGGGAGAAAGGGAGTAGGAATAACCTCTGTTAGTTACCAAATAAACTTTCTTCCCCAGTCTTGCTTTCAGAAGCATCAAAACAAAACAGCCCTTAAAGATCTAGCGCCTACTACAGTTTCATTTATTCCTGAGCACCAACACACAAATGCATAAAAGAAAAACATTCCAATGTAGTGAATTATAAATGTGTGATCTCTTTGGCTGCAATATTGTGTGTGAGATTTTCAGTCAATGCTTAAAGTAAGTCTGTACTCATACGGTTCTCAGTAAAAGCAAACATGAAGTGACCTCGCACTCTTTGCACCTCAACATCATTTTTGACTTTTGCTATCTGTGTACTGGGCAAAAGAAATAAAATCGATATTTTTTTCAGTAAAGTCATCTCAACATCTTGTTTTGCAGAAGAAATTATTGCAGCACATGACGTTCCTTCCCTGAGGATGCTGCCTTGCATGGTCCTTTCCCAGGGCGCAGGTGCCTAACGGTGCCACTGGCAGCTTCTCAAAACCTCTGTGGGCACCAGGGCAGCTCGGGAGTCCAGTTCCTGTTGAATCCAACTCGGGTCTAAAATTCATTTAGTTATATATGGCCTATGTAGGTCTATAATTAATATGATTCTCTTGAAAATTCCTACAGATTCACTCCTAAATAGCTTTGAAAATCTGTCCCTTTTTACTCTCTATTTTAATAGCTATTACTGTAACTTAATAGAGTCTCTATCTTTGTGGGAGACTTACAAAAAACATCACAGATAAAATTGCTTAGGAATTATTAAACAACAGCAAAAAAATCTGCTGTGTCTATAAAGACAAGTCCATCCTAAATCTGATACAGTCACTTAAAGCTGGAAATAAAGTGGAGTCACGGGCTGGGAAAGCAGCATTTTTCTTTCACGGCACCTCTGGACTAGGAGCTCCCACCTACTTTAACGCAAGCGAGAAATGATGAGAGAGACCTACATTCAAACTGCTGTTTTGACAAAGTAGACTCAAATGATGAGTGGATTTTAGCAGGAATAGGAACAAATGTTGTTTGCCTTCTGCTAGCAAGACCTGAGCCTTGTCACAAAGTTATCCTGAGTTCCTTCAGTAACAGCATCTTTAGTAAATGCTATTTCCTTTCTCCTAAAAGGCATCTCCTTTCTTAGGTTTCAAGTTCTAAGGTTGCTTAGGTGCAGTGTTATTCTGCTACAGTAGTCCAGATATACCATGTACGGTCTCTATTAAGGTCTGCGTTATAAAAAATAAGTCACTGGGCAGATTGAGTGAAGTTTTACAACCATGGAAGCAGAATGACCTGAATTCTTACAAGCTGGTCTGGAAATAGTGGCAAGTCATGTGCCTGGAGTACAGTTTGGTTAGAGGGTTATAATTAATTACCCAAGAGATCTGGAAAGAAGCTTTACCAACCACTTTAATGTGATTATCCCAATCTTCCCCAGAATTCCATATAAAGCAATTACAGGATCTCAATAGCAGTACAGAAAGAGTGGAGAGATGATAGTAATTTTTATAAAATCAATACTATTTAACTTATTCAAATACTAAATAATAATATGCTTAACTTCATGGTATTTCTTTGAGTATATTCAAAATCATATCTCATGTTTGTTTTTTATATTCAATATCTTTTTTTTTAATATTTGTCTCTCAAATATAAGAGGTTCCATGGGACCCAAAAATTGGGGGCTGTGTGTGTCTGCTTGAGACAAGATTGAGGTTTTATCCAAACCTAATCCAAGTGATACAAATTCAGCTATTGAGATTTAATTATAGCTATCAGTTTCTACAAAAAGAAAATGCAAGTAAAATAAGATGTATTATATAACAAACTGCTTTGATAGAAAAAAATCTAAAAAGAGATTCTGTAATTTCATGTGCTGGTAGAATTATCATTTATATCAAAGATACTCTGAAGAAAAAGCTGATGCCATTAAACTTTCTCATTCCCAATAAAAAAGATTGCTATTTGAAAACAACTCTACCCATAGGTTTGTTCACTTGCAATATTCTCAGTGATGGGAAAAGTAGAGCAGAAGACTCATAAAGCTTAAGAAAAAGAATGATGGTGTCAACACTTGTTATAAAAGACATTTTACTGCTTATAAAGTAGTAGTAGTAAATCTTAGACTATAAAGAATTAGTCAGTCATGAAACTATTTGTAAGAAGAGAACTCCTGAACTTGACACAAGTTTAAATTAGTATCTGGATCTATCCTAAGAGATAAAAACACACGTTTTAGATTAGATACCTAGATCCTGAGTTTCACTTAAGATCGGAGGGTGTCCTTAACCTCAGTTTTATTATTCTAGGATATAAATTATATTCTAGGAAGTCTGTCATATTTTAGTTTTTAGCTATCCTTCATATGCAAGGTGTAGTCATTAAATATGCTTTAAAATGGGCACAATAGAAGAAAACTTATAATTCTATTGTCTATAGGTGGTTAATTTGTTTTGGGGTTTTTTTTGGAAATACATTACACTAATAACAAGGGTATTGTGTGCCTGCCTTACATTCATATCCTCTTTTATAAAATGGAAAGTTAATGTGAAAAACTATGAAAAGTCATTCACAATCTTGTACCATGGGAAAAAAGAAGCATAAATAAATAAAAAAAAATCCTCTCCTCAAGCTAAAATTAGTCATTTGGGTACCCTTCCTCAATCAGATCTGTGAAGATGTAACAAAACAGATTAGAAGAAAAAGCTTTAGCAGTGCTATTTGCATCAGCACATCTTGTTGAAGAAGCACTTCAAAATTGCCCAAGAAAATTCTGCTTTTACCGTTTTGAAAGCAAAGGTGACGCTCATGAAAAGCAGCACAAGATGTGATGTGCGTCATGGCCAGGGGCAGCTCGTGCCTGCTGGAGGCACAAAGCCCTTTGGTTCGGTCTGTGAATGGAGGGAAAAGGAGGAGGAAAGCTGGAGTTTTGCGCACCCCTCCCCCCCCCAGGGTCAGGCGTTTCTGAGGAGAAGCATGTGCAGCCTGCGAGCCTGTGTGGCAGAACCGAGCCAGGGCCTACGGAACTCATGTTCAGATAAAAATGTCATAATTGCAGAAATCTTTACAGTAAAAAAAAAAATCCTAACTACAGATTGAATTTGGCTCACACACAGACTGACATAGGCTTATCAGTGAGAGCAAAGTAGCAGAAAAACTTAAAAACAAAATGTCTCTTCCTGGTTTCTCAGTAGCATTTCTCAATTCTTGCACTAGGAAAAGTTGTACCACAAATCTGTGCTCTTCCATGACGATAGCAGAAGGGTCTCAAATTCGGATCTGAGAAACATGACAAGGATTAAGACTTTCAGTGAGAGCTTTCCCCCTCCTCCTGCACTGTTTACCTGATAATAAGTTGGTGCAATTAGCCAATTTATTAAATTAAAATTAACCATTAAAATTGTTTGTTATGTCCCGATACTGTGTGTTGTCCTATGTGCACTGCAGCAAACACACGTCAGGGAACCTAACACCCTGTCAGGGAGCCTGTTTCTTCGGCTTGGGGTTTTGCAACCAAATGATCCAGGTGTTAAATGGTATATGTGATTTTTATCTGACAGTTTCCCATTGCAATCAGTGTTTATATTCCCTGCACTGACAGGGAAGAAAACCGCGGGGACACTGCGGAGCCCACACACTAACAGATCACCTGGATATAAATCATCATTAAGGCCTAAAGGCTACAGCGATTGTTGTTTGAAATCCCCACATCAGCTTCCCGTGATTTTGTCCAATGAAGATGGTGTCTGAGATATGGCTTGACGGACAGGTGCTGAACGAGCTGGGAAGCGGCCGCGGCAGCAGCCTCCCGGCCCACAGCAAAGGGCACCGGCGCCACGAAGAGCGACCCGGCCCGCAGCGCCCCCAGCCCTCCGTACCGCGCCCCGTCCCCCACCGCCCGCAGCCTCCGTGCCGCGCGGGACTGGCCTCCCGTTGCCGGGCAACCAGTCCCTCGCCGCGCCGCACGCCGTCCTACTCTCACCCGCGGTTGGCTGCGCACTCCCATTGGCCGCCGCCGCGCAGCGCTCGGCTCCCATTGGGCGTCGCGCGCCGGCGCAGCGTCCCCATTGGCGCGCCGCCCTCTGGCCACGTCGCGTCATTCTCACACCATTGCCCCCGCGCGCGCCGGGGCGGGCGGCCGGCGCGGGCGGGGGCTGTTCTGATTGGGCGACGATGCTGCCGCTCTGCACCGCGGCCCGCGGGACTGTTTAAAGGCGCCACGCGCCACATCCTCCTGTGCATGCGAGCGGGTTGTGGTGTGCCACACGGCGGCTGGTGGAGCCATCGCCTCGCGTAGGTGAGAGCGGCGCGGTCAAGCCTAGGCCCGGGCTCGGCAGGCAGGCAGGCAGGTAGGTAGGTAGGTAGGTAGGTATCGCCTGCCTGCCTGCCTCTCTCTCGCATCACCGGGGAAGGGCCCCGAGGCGCCGGTGCCTCGAGCGCGGCCGGGGTGGCGGGGCCGGCCCCGGGACTGCCCCGCGGCAGGGCCGGGGTCGGAGTCGCGTTGAGGGCGGCGCCCTCGGCCATGCGGGGTCTTGGGGAGCATCCCAGGTACTCAGGTTGGATCCGGGGTATGTGCGGCTCCTACAGCTGGTTGCGGTCAGACGCTACTTGCTCTTCTCTATTCCTGTTATTTTCTTTTACTTAACCTGGTGTGTCTAGCTCGCGGTGAACAAGAGGGGGAGGGAGAGAAAAAACACATCCCCAAGAGGATGCCTGAATATCTCGAAGTGCTGTGTTATTAGGTCATGGGTACTGCTTCAGAAAGCAGTTTTAAATGTGTTTCTCCATGAATCTGTATGTTTTCATACAAAAAAACACAGAACGAAATGGGTTTTTAGGCCCGTCATAGATGGGTGCCTGCAAACTTCTTAAAAGCAACCAGAAAGCCTGCAAAGCTGTGTGTTCTTACCTTAAGTCTCAGTTAGGACTTCCATTTTCAATTATACATGTATACAGGAATACAATTCAATTATATATAGTGTTTCCCTAGCATTTGTGTTAATTTGTACAGCATGAAGTGGATAATTTATAATTAGAAAGGCTTTATTCCTTTATGCAGCTCACCTTCATTGTAGGAAGAAGCTGGATAAGGTCAATTTGACAGTACTTATAGCTTATATACTTAAAGATGTAAGTAAAAGTACAGGAAAAAATGTGCTTATTTACTTAGAATGGGTAGGGCTAAATTAATAGAATGTAGTATATAAGGATGTTAAAATGTGAAATCATAGGCTACAGAAAACATATAGGAGTTCTTCATCATAGACTATGAGGTATCCCTCTGGGTCTAGTGTATGGGAATGTCAAAACAGACTGCATGGTGGGGGGGAAACACGAAAATTGCCATCTTTGTTGCAAGTATATGCAACATGGAGGCACTTGGATCACTTAAAACAGTTTTGAAGGTTGTTTAAGGCTGCAATTTTCTGGTAAGATTACATTCTAAACTTAAGTTTTGAATCAGCAAGAGTAGAATGATGAACATTAAGACTCACGTTTCTTGAATACTAAGCATTTGTTGATTGCCTATTTTGCTTCAGTAAAATAACTTGGGCTGAATCTAAGCATATGTATCTTCAGGTCTGAAACTGCATTTTCAGATAAAAGAGCTTCTTAGTATAAAATTTTAGTAAATTCCTGAAGATGCTTACTGCAGAAATAAAGGCTTGCCTTTTGCAAAGGAAACTAAAATAGCTGAAACTTAACCTTTTTTGTAAACTATAGAAAATAGTAGTGTATGTGAAAGACTGCTTAAAAATGGATNCCTGGGTCTCTTCCAGTGAATGCTGTTGGCCGAAAGATGTGGGAATTGTTGCCCTGGAAATCTACTTCCCTTCTCTGTATGTCGACCAGACAGAGCTGGAGAAGTATGATGGGGTGGATGCTGGCAAATACACCATTGGGCTGGGCCAGTCCAAGATGGGCTTCTGCTCTGACTGGGAGGACATCAATTCTCTCTGTCTGACTGTGGTTCAGAAGCTCATGGAGAGGAACAGTCTTTCCTATGACTGTATCGGGAGATTAGAAGTTGGAACAGAGACAATAATCGACAAATCAAAGTCGGTAAAGACTGTCCTGATGCAACTCTTTGAAGAATCTGGTAATACAGATGTGGAAGGAATCAACACCAGAAACGCGTGCTGTGGAGGCACTGCTGCTCTCTTTAATGCAACTAACTGGATTGAGTCCAGTTCATGGGATGGTAAGTCCTGGGTAGTGTTGTTGAGAGGCTGCATCACTCTTCATTGTTGGTGAATTGTTCTTGTTTAACGACATAAATGAAATGGAGCCCTCTTAAGTCCTCACCTTAAGTGCTCTGGGCGTTGGCCACTAGCTCAATTCCATCTGGAAAGTAATAACCCAGAGAAGCATCACTGGGCTCCCCTTGTGAATGTTGGTGATTGCCAGGAAAAATATGAAATGGGGCAAATAAAGATTGAGCCCCGCAATCCTGCAGTCATCTCCTCTCTAAACAGAGGTCCAAAAATGGCTGCCAAAGTACTTAAATCCCTCCGGATGCTGACTCCCTTCTGGGGCTGTGTGTGTATTCCCTGCAGGCCGCTACGCACTTGTTGTAGCTGGAGGCATCGCTGTTTATGCCACTGGAAACGCTAGGCCGACGGGGGGGAGCTGGAGCAGTTGCCATGCTAGTTGGCCCAAATGCACCTTTAATTTTTGAGCGAGGTTAGTTATGTGAGAAAACAGATCAGCCAGACACTGATTTCCCTTCTGAAGCCTCTTCCCTGTGTTTGTGGGTTGCTGGAGGGCTGGATTAACCCCTGCTTGCATCAAAGTTGTAGTGTGTCACCTCTTGCTCTGGGTGACTTGTGGAAGGCCTGTTAGAGGAGGCAGGAAGTATTGACTAGAGATGCTTCTGTCTTGTGTTGGGGGGATGGGGGGGGGGGGAGGTGCGTGCCCTCCCCCTTGGGGATTCTCTAATAAAATTGACAAAGAATGGACTTGAACTGAATAGTAAAGCTCTCCATATACAAGAAGAAATGATGGAAATCCTGTGTTACTTGTGTTTGTTATGCTCAGTCCTACTGGGCTTGAGTACAAGGGAATCGAGAACTGTGCAGACAAGAAGGGCTGGAGGTGCTGTTAAACCTGCTTGTTCTTCATGTGTGTTGTGGTATGTTTAAGTAGCCTGAAAGTAGCTGAAAAAAGTAATTTTGGTCAAATTCTCTTAACCAGGGCTGTGTGGGACCCATGTGCAGCATGCCTATGACTTCTATAAACCAGACATGGTGTCAGAGTATCCTGTAGTTGATGGCAAACTATCCATACAGTGCTATCTCAGTGCCTTGGATTGCTGCTACACTGTCTATCGCAACAAGATTCATGCCCAGTGGCAGAAGGGTATGCACCTTGTGCTGTGGCAGGGCAAATGGACATGGATTGGAGTGTCCAATTACATGGACAGACTCAGGGTTTGATGTCTGATCTGTGGACTAGTGTGCACCTCATTTCCTTGTGTTCAAAGTGGTTGAAGTCTTTGTGTTCTGCCGTGTGAAATATCTGGTTTTAGTGCTGATGTGACTGAATACACTATCTTGAGCAAGGAGTAGCCTCTGCAGGCACTTACTACTTAAACCAGCTTGTTTCTTATTTCAAAAGACAGTGATCCTGTCAAGCTCTTCATTTTTCCTGCTAGAAAAAGGGCATTGTTAGTTGCCACACTATCAGTAAAAATTATTTTTTTAATAGGAGTTGTGGCAGTCTTTTGAATAAACTTGTCAGCAATCATTAGTGTTATGGTTCTTTTGAATGCTGACACACAATTTCCTGCTTACTGTAATGATGTAAGTGAGCACTAGTTCTAACACACCATATTCTGCCTCTTCTAGAGGGAACAGACAGATGTTTCACCTTGAATGATTTTGGATTCATGGTCTTTCACTCTCCCTATTGTAAACTGGTGCAGAAATCTGTGGCCAGGCTGTTGCTGAATGACTTTCTCGGTGACCAGAACTCCAAAACAGCAAATGGTGTTTTCAGTGGTCTGGAGGCTTTCAGGTGAGAATAGCAGCTAATCTTCCATATCCACCAGTCTGAATCTGTTAAACATACAAGATATTATTCCTTTCTGCTATTTTAGTAATCACCTTTATTTTTTCTAGGGATGTTAAACTGGAAGACACCTATTTTGACAGAGATGTGGAAAAAGCTTTTATGAAAGCTAGTGCTGAACTCTTCAATCAGAAAACCAAAGCTTCCCTGCTTGTATCTAACCAGAATGGGAACATGTACATGCCCTTCGTATATGGCTGCCTCGCTTCCATTCTAGCCCAGTAAGCCTGAAACCAGGAAAACAGTTGCAGCTTCTCATACAGAAAACAGTTTTGCTTCAGATAGATGGTGCTTTCACAGAAGCCTACATACTTTTTCTGTTAGATTACATTGAGCAGCAAGACTAAGACCAGAAAACTTTTGCATCTGCTTTTCATTTGATTAGATCATGTCTGCAGAATAGCTTTGTGTCAGAAGTTGACCTGAAAGAGGTATTTCCTGCCTTCTAAACTGAATTTTATTTGTAGGGCAGTAATCTTTCCCCAACCTCAAAAAAGAGAACTGTTCTATAGCAAGAATAGCCAAGTGAAATCCATATTTGTTTACTGTTGTAGTTTGTGCAATCACTGAGACTTTTGCAAAATCCCCTTAAAATAGAGCTGTCATCTTGGGTCTCTTTTCCTTTGTTGTCACCTTGCATTCCAGGATGTGATATTTCATTTACGGTTTTGGGTAATTTAGGAATGGGAATTAGCTGCCTTCTAGATGACCACATTCTGGGCATTTATGTGCTACTTTTTGTTTAGTCATCCTTGAAAATAATTGTATAGCAGCACTGCTCAGAATCATGTTTTTAAAAAGTCCTCGTTTATTCCTATAGTCATGGGAGGGGTGTTAGTACAGTCTGGTTGCTTTCTGTAAGCTAACTGCAGCTTTAGTTTATCTAAAACTGGCACTTGGGCATAATTCTTATTCTAAGCTGCCTTTTTTTGTCCAATTTGCAGATACTCCCCAGAGCAGCTTGCTGGGCAGAGGATCAGCGTGTTCTCGTATGGCTCAGGCTTTGCTGCTATGCTCTACTCCATTCGAGTGACACAGGATGCCACTCTGGGTGAGCCTGGGGAGCCTGTGTGGGAACTTGCCCCATGCAGGACCTGCTGCTGCCTGGGCCTACACAATGGACAGGGAGCTAAAGGCACTTTGGAGAGCTCTTAACTCTTTTCCTGAGCAAGTGGAGGATACAGAGTGTTCTTCAAATGCTGGGTGTTTTACTTGTATAATCTGGAATATTTTAAATTGGTAGAAGTTTTGCTTCTGTACTGTTAAGTATTTCAAAACATTCAGAATCTATTCAGAAAACAGATCGGAAGCATGAGCTTCACATGTTTGTGCACATCTCAGTACTGGTGCTGTATTACACAATGGCTTTTTATTGCAGATTCTTCCCTGGACAAAATAACTGCCAGTCTTTCTGATCTTAAAACAAGACTTGACTCAAAGTGCATTGCACCTGATGTTTTTGCTGAAAACATGAAGATTAGACAGGAAACACATCATCTGGGTAAAAAGCACTTAAATATATCATCCCTTGGTGTACAGCAAAATCCTTAGGGCTTAATTTGTATGAATTATATTAAATGATTTGGGTGTAGAATGAAGGACATGTCCAACGCCCTCTACTTCTTTATAGCTTGTAAAGTACTCTTCTGTAGCTTGTATTTATTGGTCCATTGCAGTTGAAATGAAAATGCGATCTCGGTTCTCCTGCCTACTGCTTCCAACCTGTACTTTACAAAACTCATCAGAAACTGAGCAACATTGTTGTCTTTCTTGCAGCCAACTATATTCCACAGTGTTCGGTAGATGATCTCTTTGAGGGAACATGGTACCTTGTGTGTGTGGATGAAAAGCACAGGAGAACGTACGCAAGGCGCCCGCTGCTGGGTGATGGGCTGCTGGAGGCGGGAGTTGGAGTTGTCCACCCTGATGTGGTCCATAAGGTGAACACTACACTCTTTCAAAATGGGAGTGAAGTAGTGGAGCAGGCTCTGTGCATGTGTTAGCATGTGGGTGCATGTCAAAAGAGGAAAGGGTCTGGCAAGGTATTTCAAGGACTTTTTTAAAATGCTATGTTCAGTATTTTACCTCTGGCTTGTACACTGTATTTTAACCAAGTACATTTTTTTATAACCAAAACAAAGCTGCACAAGTAACTGACTCCTTTCATGTAATGAGTTTGCATGAAATGTGGCTGACTGGAATGACTGAAGACCAGGTGCCGATGGTGTCTGAGTAGTGGAGTAGCTGGGAAGTAAGAATGTATGGGAACTAGAAAACTTGATTTTAATTTTTTTTTTTTTTTTCCCCCCCCCCCTTCTTAGCATGTCTCAAGCCCTGCTAAGAAAGTGTCAAGAATCCCTGCAACAACAGAATTGGAAGGCATTACTGCTGCCATTTCCAATGGAGAGCATTAAGATACCTCTGTGAGGTGGGGGATGAAAAAGCTGTGATGAGGGTAGGATGAGAGAGAAAACAGATTAAAATAGTGTGATGTTTCACTGTACAGTAAAAATTAATTGGAGCCTGAGAACTGTCTAAACTCATGGGGGAACTTTTTTCTGGAGAACCAAATGGTGTATTTTTTTTTTGTGTGTGTGTGGGGGTGTCACCAATTTGGCACCTTATTTAACTGTAACTGAAGATTAAGTATTAAGACATAAATTCTCAAATCTCCCCAGAAGATCTGGGAGTGGTGTGTGTGGTGGTTTGTGGTTTTTTTGTGTGTGTTTGTGGTTTTTTTGTGTGTGTTTGTGGTTTTTTTGTGTGTGTTTGTGGTTTTTTTGTGTGTGTTTGTGGTTTTTTTGTGTGTTTTTTTTAGGCAGACTAAAGAAGGGAGGAAGATCAGGTTGTCTGGAACCTTGGCCTCTCATTAGTTCATTAGTCTTTATATATACATTTTTAAGTGACTGTCTCTAACTCTGAATCTGGCTTCATATGTTGAAGCTTTAGTAGTGTTGTAGTATATGTGTGAGGTTTATTTTATTTTTTCCCAGCTAAAAGCTAGCCATTTTGCAAGTGATACCTGTACACCAGTCCAGCATAGACTATTAAAGTCCAGGTTGGAAATGAACTATGCTGTGAGCCTTGTAAGCTTGTAATATATTTTTAAGTTGAGTTCATGTAAAGAACAAAGTCTTGTTGAGTTTTATTCCTTTGTCTAATTCTACAAAACTACATAAAGTGGCAGAAGAAATGGATTTGTCAAGTTACAAACACTTCATTATACCAAAAAGTGTGATCAGTCACTTGCTGGGCTTTGATAACTTTTGCCAGATTTGTACAATCAAGCTTTGGTAAAGTAGTTGTTTGTTAGGACTTGTTGGGTACTAATGTGTCTTTTCTGTTGAAAAGAACTTCAATGCATCAAGGTAGTGGTGTGAGGACTGGGGTTTAGGTGCCCTTATGACACTGCCCTTGGCACCACAACAAATACTTGCCCTGGCACACAGTCCATTGCTGGCAGTGGACAAGCCAAGGATTGAACTACTGGCACAAAAAGTTAACCACAGGTCCCTCATAGTTTGTGAGGCTGATCCTTTAATAAAATAGTTTGAGATATTTGAAACCTGTTAGAGTGGTGCTGACTTGTTGGAATTTCAGGATGGTTTTTTATTATTATTTTTTATTCCCATTAAAAGGGAATAAAAAATAAAGGGGAAATTGGCCCTGTGTAAACTCAGAACATTGAGTTTTCAAGTTGTGTGGCTCTCCTGATCTTACTTCTTAACCCTATCTCATGATACAAGTGGAAAAGGCTGCTCAGGCTCCTGGGAGATGGTACTTCAGGGCTCTGTTTCAAGATCTCTTAAATGCTTTTGAATAGAAACAGTTTATAGAGTGGAAGAATTAAATCCTAGCTTATGAAATAGAATTGTGTTGCCATCTTCTAAAGATGGTAATTTTTATTCCCTTTCATAGCAGTGGAAGTGATTTGTTTCTTGTTTTATGTTTACCTGAGTCTGAATTTGCCATTTACCTCCTGGTGGTTTCTCAGAGCTCATTGACATTCATTGGTTCCTTTGAGGAGGTAGCAGGTGACTTTCAGTATGTGGCAAATCTGCTTTAATGTGAGAGAACATCCCTGAACCTTGGGTAAGTTTGCTTGCATTATAGGCTCTACCTCTCACTTAGGTCTTTCAACACCAGGGCCTAGGCAGAGGACAGTTACTGCCTCTAAACACCCTCTGCAGCTCAGCCAAGGCTGCTGCATGTTAAGATAAGGCCAGTACCTTAGCAAAGCTTGAGGTAGGAATATCTACAGGTTTATTAAGTTCAGAACAACTGGCAACACTGTCAGATTCTCCAGCACTTAACTTATGTCACCATTAGCTCTGTGCCAGTCATGCCAGAAGTTACTAGTAAAGTCTAATGCTCAATTTATGAGCAGATGCATTTATTAGCAGTTGCATTAAACTTACTGATAGCTAGTGCTAAACCAAGAATAAAGTTAGATGAATTTTTAGTATAGTTACTACCCTCTTGCTGCTTTATTGGGAGAGCAACTGGAGTCAAAGCAGGTCTTTCTCTGCCAACATGTTATAAATAACTGAAACAGAATGAGCAGGTAGTAACTCTCCTGGTTATATAGCACAGGAGCAGGGTTAAAGCAGCATGGCTAAATTTGACTGGGCAGCCTTGCTGAATGTCCTAACAAAGCAGGACACATCATGCAGCTGCTTTCAGTGTTTGACAGACAGCTTTGTGGTTTCTTGGAATAAAAGTTTAAAAAAAGAAGCGCTCATCTACCACTGAAATGAGGCTGGAAGAGGTTTTTAAGAAAAATGCAGTTGCTTTGAGTGTGGTCTGGTTTCTATTTAAAAATAATTCTCTGTAAAAACTGTCCTAGTTTGTGTTCAAGTTGGGTTAAGCTAAGGCAGAATTTCCCCAAAATTACTATTATAGTCCTGAACTGAGCTACTGCTCAAGAGCATTAAGTGCAGTACTGCTTCCTCTTTATTAAAACACCAGCAATACTACTGTTGCCTTACCTGGTTTACTTAAATGAGTACTTCCTGCACCATCTGTCCCCAGTCTCTGGGGTGAGGGCCGAACAACAGTTCATTAGCATCCTGCACTTGAGCTGTCTGTGTGAATTGAAAAATAGAGGTGGTAAGGCAGGTTGTTTGTTTGCTTTTTTGTTTGTTTGTTTGCTTTTTTGTTTGTTTGTTTGCTTTTTTGTTTGTTTGTTTGCTTTTTTGTTACAAAAATATAACCAAACCATGTGAAAAATGAAGAAAACTCTTAAGTGGGCTGAGGGTGGAGTCTTCAGTGCAGCTTAAAATTGCACACAGCTTGGATGTGTGCTTTAGCCTTGTAAGAGCTGCTGTCTTTCTGAATGTCCTGCTCCTGGGGGTCAGGGCTGGACATGATCAGAACACATTCCAGCACCCTCTTTCTCTGCATATGGTGCAGAAAGATCCTGTAGACACCTGTTATGGAGCTGCCTGTGTCCTTGCCCTGGTTGTTATGAATGTGTCTGTCCATAATCCCCAGATCTTGCAGAATACTTCTTGCTTCACTTTCTTTCGCTTTGTGTGCTGATCTCTGAAAAATACTTGGATCTGGTGAGAAATGTTCTAAGGGCTAGGGATACCATATCCCTTGCATCCACTTGCTGTTCATAATGAGCTTGACTGAGTAGCACTCCCTCGGCATGGGCTGGAGCACTTCTCTTAGCAGCCTGCCAGAAGCTGATGAGAGGCATGGAGGCACACTGTACGTCCTGTTGAGAATGTACTTCAGTTTGGCCACCATATCTGCCTGAAACAGCATGACACCTGTCATCATGAAGTACAGCAGGATCCCCAGGGTCCAGATGTTCAGATAGATGCTGATGTAGCTCTCATTGTGGAAGAGCTTGGGGGTAATGTAAGGGGGAGAACCACAGAAGATGTTTAATGTTTCATCTCTTGTACTGATTGTGCTGAAGCCAAAGTCTCCCACTTTAGCATAGGTGTTGCTGGTGTAGATGATGTTCTCTACTTTTGGGTTCCAGTGAGTGTTGTGCTCGTGCTGCAGAATGAGGCAGGTTTAGTGTTAGCTTGTTCACAGCAATATTCTCCAGTGACCACCAAGATTGTCCATTAGAACAGATTTATCTTAGGCAAAGTCAGAAATAACTAGTGCTGTAAGATTGAAAAGTTAGTGTTTACTGCTCTGGCAAGCATTTCTTTTAAAGAAGAAAGTTGCACTAGAATACCTGGAGAAGACAGGAAGGAAGAAGAGTTTTTCTTTTTAAGGATAACAGTCTCTTGTTAGCTAATAATCACTTTCCATAACCACTGTTTTCATTAAGCAGATTTGTAATGGCACCATGGGTAACCCTACAAGGCTAGATACTTTCATGTAGCAAAAGGTGCATAACATTTTTCAGGGTTCAGAACATTTGCCTTTGCAACTATTAAATGTCTATAATGACTGAATTAACAAAATTGGTTTCTTTTTCACAGTAATTGTGTTTTTGTCTATGCTGTAAGCAGATGGAATTGTGAAGTGAAAGTTTTTTAGCTCACAGATCATGATGTCCATAGTACCAGGTAAAGTGATCAAGTTGCTAAAGTTCAGGTGGGTGACCTCTGAACTAATGTCCTAAGGAGAACTGCTGCTGGCAGGAGGAAGGGACCACAAACTTGTCTTAGTGTCCTGCAAGGATGTGAAGTATCCTAAGTTCAGTAACATCTAGCCTTAGAAAGCTAAAAAGAATTGCTCTGCTGGGGCTTTTATTATTTTTCATCAAAATTGACAGTGGGAGATGAGCATTCAAACTGAATTTGCTCTGTTTAGTAGAGCTCTACCCTGTCTTGACTAGGTCATAGTTTAGCTTCAGCTTTGGAAAAAAATTAGGAGGAATAGATGGATTTGAGCACTCTGCCCAACCCTTCTGGGGGAACAGGAAATCCCAAGATATTTTTAGAATAAATTGTTAATTAGAGTCTGGCATCTTCCTGGCCCAATGTGAGGTGACAGCAGTGAGATGGGATATGAATAACCCAAATTTAGTGACAGATTAGCAAAAAAAAGTGCTTGGTAGAGAAGCAACTGTCCAGGCAGTAGTTTGGGTTTAATGCTAAGAAACAGATGTGATTGTTGAATGTAGAACAGATGGCACTAGCTCCTGGCCTCTGCTCCGTGAGAGCAGCTCCACTTCAGGGCTTGCAGGACAGGGGACCTGCCTGTCCTCATGCTTAACAACCTGGCACCTGACCTGAAAACACCTGTTGCTTTTGACTGCTTGGCTTTCCAAGTATGAGCCTATGCTGCAGGAAAATGCAAGCCAGAGGAGGGCACCCTGAGCCAGCTTGAACAAATACTAGTTTTACTTAACACTGCAGAACTCCCCTTCTTTAAGCTGTTGTTGTAAGTAGGGTAGTTGCTCTGCAAGGTGCAGAGGCTGCTGCCTCAGGAGTAGGTAACTGCTGTGTTCTGTCACTGGAAGATGCTTTGTGCTCTATATAAACAACATAATCCTGAAGCCAGCTGTGATTGATACTGAAGCCTGGGGAAGGGACTGACTTGCTTGCTGTTCACCTCTGTGCAAAGCAAGGATCAGGAATTTCTGTCTCACTTCCAGCCTCCTACACTCATTAATCTGTAATAACTAAACAGGCTTTTTACAATACCTAGAGACCCTCTCTCTGGAACACCTTTGTGCTGCCTCTTGACCTATCTGCAGGGAGAGAGTGCAGCTTTGCTCAGAGTAGGCAGCAGAACCCTGTGCTGCTTGGGCACTGTACCATCCACCACCACTTCCCAGTTCTCTCAGCCCAAATACTGTCAAGAGGAAGGCAGTAACTCAAGAGAGGGGGGGAAGGATCTCTTAGATAACTAAGACAGCTTTTCTGTAATAGCGTGTGTGGTAGGTTTTTTGTTTGTTTGTGGTTGTTTTGTGTGGGTTTTTTGTTTGTATTTTTTTTTTTTTTCCTTCTGAGAAATGTGGACCTGGAATCTTGATAACAGCAAACCTGACTGACAACCAAGGACCTGTGCACAGACCTGGGCTAGAGTAGCACAGAGCAACAGGAAGGATGCCTCACCATGTGTTTCACAGCAGTCGTGATCTGGGTGAAGATCAGTTTTCACTGTTTCCAGCAGCTTCCCCTTGGTGCTGATCTTAGTGAAGAGCTTCCCCACCTCCCATATACTCCAGCACCGGGTGCAGCTTGGAGAACATCTCCACCACTTTGTAGAGCCTGATGATGTTGGAGTGGTGCAGTTTCTCCATGTTGGATCTCATGTGAGAGCAAGCATTGAGTTGTCTTTTTCTAGCTTTGTCTTGTCTAAAATCTTAATTGCTATTTTCTCAGAAAAGAAAAATCCTTTTCCATGCTCTTTAATGCAGTAACTGTCCATCACTAGCTGGTTATAGAGCTGCAATAATATTTCACCCCTGATCAACTTATGATAAGCCACAGCAACCTACTGCAGCCTTTCCTACTCCCCCCCCTTGTTTCCTACATCCCAGTCCCTGGTGGGAATAGCTGGGGGCAGTAATGCAGTGCCAGTGTTCAGTACCTCTAGTCCTCAGGCTGATGTGTATTTCACAGTCCAATTTCCAGCATGTGTGTTAGCTGCCTGACCTGGGCCCTGCAGCAGGGATCCCTGACATGGGCCCTGTAGCAGGGCAAGTAGGAAGCTGGCATGGGCAGAGGGTTTGGAGTGTGAACACTTTCTTCCCTTGCTACCTCCAGAGACATTTTTCCCCAACATGTTCATGCACATGTGGCATAGAGTCCAGAAGAAGCACAGTTCTGTATCTGTATGCCACAGTGGGCCTTGAGAGCCTGGGGATGAGGATTAAAGGGCAGACCAACAAAGGTGACACAGTTGTGGGAGTTTACTACAGGCCTCCTGACTAGGGAGAAGAAGTGGATGAGGCCTTCTATAGGCAGCTGCAAGAAGCCTCATGATCCCAGGCCCTGGTCCTTATGGGGGACTTCAACCACCCTCATGTCTGCTGGGATAATCACACAGCTAGGAGCAGACAGACCAGGAGGTTCCTGCAGAGCATTGCAGATATCTTCTTGATGCAGGTGGTTGATGAGCCAACAAGGGGAGGGGTGCTGCTAGACCTGATACTAACAAACAGAGATGGTCTAGTGAGAAATGTGAAGGCTGGGGGCAGTCTTGGCTGCAGTGACCATGAGATGTTGGATTTCATGATCCCATGAGGAGGAAGCTGGACAAGAAGTAGGATGGCAACCCTGGACTTTGAGAGTGCTACCTTTGACCTCTTCAGGGAGCTCCTTGGATGAATCCCTTGGGCAAGGGTCCTAGAAGAAAAGGGGGTCTAGGAGAGTTGGCTAATATTCAAACACCACTTTTTCCAAGCTCAGGATTGGTGCATTCCTATAAGAAAAGTTGAGCAAGGGGGCAGGAGACCGTTGTGAATGGGCAAGGAGCTGTTGGGTAAACTCAATGAGAAAGAGTGTGTATGTAATGTGGAAGAAGGGCCAGGCCCCATGGGAAGAATATAGGAACATTGTCAGAGACAATAGGATATAGGAGATAATATAGGAACGTGCAGGGATGCAACAACGAAGGCCAAGGCCTGTTTGGAATTAGAGTTAGTGAGAGATGTCAGGGGCAACAGGAAGGTCTTCTACAAATACATCAGCAGCAAGAAGACTAGGGAAAATGTTAGTTCACTGCTGAATGGGGAGGGTGCCTTGGTGGTGGAGGATGCAGAGAAGGCAGAGTTACTAAATGCCTTCTTTGCTTCTGTCTTTATTGCTGAGGCCAGTCCCCATGTACTGAGCCTGGAGATAAGAAAACCAGGAGAGAGGAGGACTTTCTACTGGTTGAGGAGGATTGGGTTAGGGATTATTTAGGCAAACTGGGCACCCAAGAGTGCTGAGGGAACTGGCAGGGGTCATTGCTCAGCCACTCTCCATCATCTTTGAGAGGGCATGGAGGGCAAGGGAGGTGCTAGAGGACTGAAAGAAACCAAGTCACTCCAGCCTTCAAAAAGGGCAGGAGGGAGGAGCTGGGAAACTACAGGCCAGTCAGTCTCACCTCCATCCCTGGAAAGGTGATGGAGCAGCTTATCCTAGAGACCATCTCTAGGTATGTCAAGCAAAAGAAGGTGATCAGGTGTAGGAACATATCCAGGGAACAGAGGCCTTCCCACGAGAAGTGGCTGCAGGGAGCTGAGCTTAAAGAAGATACCGGATACTCCCTGAATTAAAGGAATGTGAACAGTGGTCCTTGAACAGCAGGCATGAGAAAGTTGGGCGAGACAGAGCCTTGATTAAGCTTGTCAGTAAGAAAGAAGGACTGGTGCACAGACCTATGGTGTGAATACATGCCGTTATCCACGACCAACTGAATGTGGTAGAAATGCATGGATAGTAGCCTGTGACCAATCGTAGCTGTACGTGTGTAGAGGGCTTGTTTCTGTTTGTGTATATAAGTACACTATTCGGGCTAAATAGATGGGTCATGGATCAGGATCTAATTTGCATGGAGTCTGCGTCTGTGATCCCCTCCCGATTCCTTGGGCTGGCAAGAAGTTTCCAACAATCAGGAATAGTCAGCATGGATTCACCAAGGGGAAGTCATGTCTGACAAACCTGATAGCCTTCTATGATGAGGTGACTGGCTGGCTGGATGATGGGAGAGCTGTGGATGTTGTCTACCTTGACTTCAGCAAGGCTTTCAACACTGTCTCCCATAACATCCTCATAGGGAAGTTCCAGAAGTGTCGACTGGATGAGTGGATGAAGTGGATCAAACTGGCTGGATGGCAGAGCCCAGAGGGTGGTGATAAATGGGGCCAAGTCTGGTTGGAGGCCTGTGGCCAGTGGTGTCCTGCAGGGGTCAGTACTGGGCCTGGTGCTCTTCACCTTGTTCATCACTGACTTGGACGAGGGCACAGAGTGCTCCCTCAGCAAGTCTGCAGATGACACCAAACTGGGAGGAGTGGCTGACACTCCTGAGGGCTGTGCTGTCATTCAGAGAGACCTGGACAGGATGGAGGGTTGGGCAGAGAGGAACCTCATGAGGTTCAACAAGGACAAGTGCAGGGTCCTGCACCTGGGGAGGAATAACCCCAGGTACCAGCACAGACGAGGGGTTGACCTTGACCTACCGGAAAGCAGCTCTGCGGAGAGGGATTTGGGAGTCCTGGTTGACAACAGGCTAAATATGAGGCAGCAATGTGCCCTTGTGGCCAAGAAGGCCGATGGGATCCTGGCCTGCATCAGGAGTATTGCCAGCAGGTTGAGGGAGGGGATCCTGCCTCTCTACTCAGTTCTGGGGTGGCCACACCTGGAGTATTGGGGGCAGTTTTGGGCTCCCCAGTACGAGAGGGATGTGGAGCTTCTAGAGAGGGTCCAGCACAGAGCCATAAAGATGATTAAGGGCCTGAAGCATCTATCTTATGAGGAAAGACTAAGCAAGCTGGGCCTGCTTAGCCTGGAGAAGACTGAGAGGAGATCTGATCGGAGATTGTAGGGAGGATGGGGCCAGGTTCTTCTCCATGGTGGCTGGTGACAGGACAAGGGGTAACGGATGTAACTTGAAACACAGGAAGTTCCACCTCCATATGAGGAAGAACTTCTTTACTGTGAGGGTGCCAGAGCCCAGGAATAGACTGCTCAGAGAGGTTGGACTAGATGATCTCTAGAGGTCCCTTCCAACCTTAACCATTCTTTGATTCTGTGAAAATTGCTTAATAGACAGCATAGCACTCTGAGCACCTGCACATCCCCTGCACCTCATGCTTCACCTTGCATCTGCCTTTTAGCATCTGTGAACTTTGGGCACCCTTAATTGCCCATATTCAGATGTGTTCTCACATCCTTGCATGATGGAGGGTATTTAAAATCAAGGTTACATGGAGCTTAGGAACCTAATACTCTGTAGCAAGCAAGAAAATTAGTAAAAATTCAGATTAGTAAAATGAGTAACCCTAATTAATTTTCTTAATATGTATGACCACGCCAAATGGTTTTCTGCCTTCTCTGAAATCATCCAAGATGACTCCTGAGAGAGAAAAGGAGCTCTTCAGCCTCATGCTCCAGCTGTTTTCCCCTCTCAAACCTTTTCACACAGGCTACTGGGACACATGACAAGGACTATGGAACCACACCCACTCAATCACTAATGGAGCTGAGTTTGGTGCTAAAAACAAACCTGCTTCCTTCTGAAAACCCAAGTGAAATGAGAGGAGGAAGGCTGTACTTAGAACTCAACACAGGGATAGCAGCTGAACTCCCTACCCACCACCTCCTGCTACCGCAGAGACCTGGCTTATATTTTCACCTCAGCCAAAAGAAGGACTTGGGCTCATTAGCCCTGGGCAGGAGCTGAGACCTACTGTCCTTTAGAGGAGCATGTGAGCACAGGTGTGTTTCTGCTTCCCATCCACATTCTATGAGGTCAGAAGAGCTTGGGGCAGAGCTGAGGCAAAAGAGATGCTTTGCACCCTCATCTCTCCTTCCTTGTGACAGTTACAAACTCAGCAGCAAGAAGTTCATGCCTTCTGCTATGAACATCTTAACCAAAAATAAGTTACCCGCAAAGAGGAGGAAAAATAATTTTAGAGATTTCTGATGAGGGAGATGAAACTTTTCAAGAAAAACTGATGACTTGGATTTTGGTATTTGGTTTATTCAAACTTCCTGTAGTCACAAATACTTTCTACTAACCCTTTTAAATGCCAAAGCAACATCTGCCCCACATTCAACAGGTAAGAGGTTCCTCCAGATCGAAGTTTATCCTTTTGTTTTTCTTAGCATTCTTCCTGTGCCTACCCCAGCAACAGCCCTTCCTCCAACAGCAAACACAAGACAGCCCTAGAAGGAGAAAATTCACTGGGGGGAGGGAAGAAAAAAAAATAAATTAAAAAAAAAAAAAAAACACAAAAAAGGGGCTAAGTGGAATAGAGATATTTTTCAAAAAATAAAATGAAGATGTTGCTCTCCTCTGATTCCTAGTGCATCGACTGCAACATAACTAGGGTAAAGATGAGCTTTCAGACCTCTGCAGTCTGGATTGGTTGATTGAGTCAAAGGAAAAAAGATCATAAAGTATGAAGGTTTGGGGGAATAACTAATTCTCTCACCTTTAAGATGCTGGAGGGAGGGAGGGATGATGAATTGAAACTTGAAAGAAAAGAATATGAGGAAAAGAAGGTAGAAGAGGACCAAGGCCAAGGAAGCTTTTTCCCTGAGGGAAAGCAAGAACTCCTATGGTCAGTGACAGAAGCAGGATAGATGAAGTTCTTAGCTATAACTAAAGTGTTCACTGCCATTACCTGGCCTTTCTAGTTCTTCCTAGAAGCAGCATCTAGGGAGCTTTTCTGTTCTTAAGAAAAGCGAAGCAGATGACTACTCAACATAACCTTCTGCCTAGGTTTGGCTGTACCAAAGCTCATTTTCCTGCTCAACCCACACCTATGTCCCTTGTCCTAACCCTTCATATGAAACTGGACTTAGTCAGCAAAATCAGTATATTTCTCATGAGAATTATTGATACCAAAAAAAGCCCTATCCTCACTAGCAGAATTTGCTCTGAAAGAGTCAGCTTTGCGAACAGGGGCATCCCAAGATGCTGCCTTTGTTGCCTTGCAAGCTCATCACCTAGTCCTGCAGCCTGCCGCCTAGGCCAGGGAGAGGGCAGGTGGACAGGACTGTCCTGGAGCAGGGGCACAAGCTGCTTCTCAAAGCGTGTGGGGCCTTCAGCCACATGTGTTAACTCCCTGAAATGCAGAGACTTTTTCTTTTCCTCCCAAGAGGAACGACCAGAGAAAATGTTTCTGACTGCTTTTCAAGCATAATGGATACTCCCAATGCAAGCATTTATCTGTGTCCCTGACCACAGATTCACTTTAAAAAAAAAAAAAAAAAGCATGTACAGCCTCTATGTGTATATAGGGTACAGAAAGCTTCCCAGAGGAGGTGCTCCACTAACGTACGTGCAGACCAAGTGTGATCAGAAACCATTGGACCCACACAGCAGTGCCTACCTTTGGTTAGGGAATGAATTCTAAGCTTCACTTGCGAGAAGTTCCCACTCCCTATTTCTCCTCTGACTTGATAAAATCCAATCCTCTTCCCTAGGGTTAATTCCTTCACCACCTTTTCATTCTGGGACATATCCTGGGTTAGTTTCTCGAATGGGGTCAGCCTGTTGCTGCCTGTCCTCTTCGTCTCCTCCATAGTTCTCCATGTGCCCATAGTCCTCGTCGCTGTCCTTGTGACGCCAGGGTCTTGCAGGGCCGAGGTGCTCCGAGACCGGCAGAGTGGTGCTGAGGCCCTAATGCCAGCTCCTCCACAGCTTCCTCCTGCCTAATTTTTACGGAGTCCCACAGCTCCTTTCTAGAGCACAGCCTGCAGTCAGTGGCCCTCTCAGGCTTCCCACACATTGTCAGCCCTGCAACTTCCTGGCACTGAGCCCAACGGCTGGACTTGTCCTGTCTTCTGAGGCGAGCTATTTCATTACTCCTGGAGCCAGCAGAATAGCTCCCATCTATTTATGGCCTAGGCTCCTTCCTGCAATTTTAACCAGTAAAATGAACCCCGACACCACACAAGAAGGGACTTGTTATAAAAGGAAACAATAAATCTAAGAGAGGGGGGAGAAACCAGGAAAATCAGAAGCCATCTAAATACAATGAAGAAAAAAATACTTTATTTTCTGTCTCCAGTCTGGCTGACCAGTGATCTGAAAAGCCTTGGGAGAATATAAAAACTGCCCAAATTTCTTATTGTTTTAAATAACAGTAACAAACAAAAAACACACTACAAAACTCACCATATGACAGAGTAAACATATATTAAGCATAAGACACATCCTAAGCCAGCATTGCTCTTATTTGACCTTGTTATTTAAATATTTCCGGGTACTGATGTCCTGGTCCTATTCTAAGAAGCGCTAAATACCCTCAGCCTTTAGCCGAAGGCTGAGCTAAAGCCCTAGATCACAGACTTGAGGAAAATCAAAAAGCAGAAAACCAAAGGAGAGATCACTGGATATACAAACTTTGTTGCCAGGATTCCCATCTTGGCAGGTAAATTAAAGTGAACTGATTTTAAGGCGCTTTTAATAGGACACTTGGAAATCTAAAATTAGCCAGAACAGGGAGCCCTAAAACTTTTGTGCTTTCCAGCTCAGGTCACTTTTATGCAGCCTCTCTTTAAGTCATAGAATCATAGAATCATAGAATGCCTAAGGTTGGAAGGGACCTCTAGAGGTCATCTAGTCCAACCCCCCTGCACACGCAGGGCCACCTAGAGCACGTGGCACAGGACTGCATCCAAGCGGGTCTTGAAGATCTCCAGAGAAGGAGACTCCACAACCTCTCTGGGGAGCCTGTTCCAGTGCTCTGTCACCCTCACCGTCAAGAAGCTCTTCCTTAAGTTCCCGTGGAACTTTTTATGCTTCAATTTATGGCCATTTCCTCTGGTTCTGTCAGTGACCACCAGTGAGAAGAGGCCAGCCCCATCCTCCTCATTGCCTCCCTTGAGGCACTTATAGACACAGATGAGGTCCCCTCTCAGGCCTCTCTTCTCCAGGCTGAACAAGCCCAGCTCCGTCAGCCTCTCCTCATAGGGCAGATGTTCCAGGCCCCTGATCATCCTCGTGGCCCTGCGCTGGACTCTCTCCAGCAGCTCCACATCCCTCTTGTACTGTGGGGCCCAGAACTGGACACAGTCTACTCATTTGATTTCTTTTCCTCCCTGAACCTGGAGCAGATCCTATTGCAATAAATGTGAATGAAGTCACACGGAATAGCCTCTTACTCTAACTCTTCAAAGTTTTCAATGAGGATGCTTCAGATACTGCAATTAATTCTGAATCCCCTTTCAGTTCCCTCTGTGGTCTGGACTGAGGATATCTACATAGAGGAGAGCTGGATTTGGGAATATTTCTTTAGGGAGAGGATTAGCTCTGGTTGGTTGGTTGCTCCTGAAGGGTGGCTTGTCTCTTTTGTAGAGAAGTATATTTACTGTGAGGCAACTGCAGAACTGAACTGAATGCAAAGTAGCAGAACTTTTTTTTTCCCTAAGTAATTAGTGAATAAAATATTGATCCTTTTTCCTCTATAGCTTTGAAAGTTCACTCATTGCAAGAAAATATGAACACCGTGGTATATTTGCCTACCTTTTATGAAAGGTGAGTGGCCAGCAGAGGCCGCAAGCAGAGGCTGCCTGCAGCAGCTATCTGGGCAGGCACATGTGACACGTTCATTCGCACAGGGAGAGGAACAGCTCCTCCTCAGGACTTCCACTCAAGTAATTAATTTTTCTTTACATTCCCCACTCATACAATAGCAAACATTAGCAGAGCTCAGTGGAGAGCCTCCAGAAGTGACTAATTCTTTTGACCCAGGTGCACCTGCCACCATGTGCATCCCAGAATCATTGCTGCTTCTCATCGGAGCACAAAGTTACCGCTCTGCTAATTACTGTTTGATCCAAACCAGACAGATTCAGTATAATTTACCTTATAAGTAATAACCTTATAAACCCCTTTGATTTTCCACACATGTAAGATGAACATACACAGCAGATGTACCTAAGGCAATTAAAAACAACACTTTGAAAAACATGAAAGCTCATCCCCCACAGGTATTGAACAGAGGCAAATAAAATTAGGTTTGATTAGGCTGATAAAAAGGGAGAAAGCCCCTTTATGGCTGCACGCACATAAGCACTATTTACTTTTCCACTTAAATGAAAGCCTATTTGTTTAATACAACATGTAAGCCACAACACTGTTATAAGGCCATGACTATAACGTACATGACAGTGAGTTACAGTACTCACTCCTTTCATTATCTGATGTGTTTTAGACTGCAACAAAACATGAAGACACATGTACATATAAGCAATATGTACAGGTCACACTATGCCATTACCTTTTAAGCAGACCTTCCAACAGTTGGACATGGTGCCTGGAGTGTAGCGACCTCAGTCTCATCCAGGAGCTTTGCAGTGCTGACGCACAGCAACCCGCTTACACAGGGACACAGGGTGACTCCAAAGTCACCTTGGCAAACTGTGCCAGACTATCAGCTGCAAGAAAATTCAGAGCCATCTCTTATCTTCTGTGCACATCTTGGACATAAACACTGTGGACAGAACAGCTCCTTTGAGACAACAGACTTTTGGGACACAAACATCTTTCAATGGTTTCCATGCAAAACCTAGCTTGGAAACCACAGCCTCTCAGGCCTTGTCCTTCCTGCCCCATTGCAGGCCACTCGGCTAACAAACCTGTGCTTTGACTCCCTGGTCCCAGCACTTAGGGCACTGGATCAGCTCTTTATCTGCTCCAGAGTCGAAAAGCAGGGAATGAAAAAGAGGTTGCACCTAAAATCCCTGAGCTCTAGGGTACAGAGTAGCCCCACACTTTTAAAACGCACAGGTCACAAGCACCTTCTGCACCCCCTGCCATAGGTTGTTCAACAGACATCCCCTCCAGTCCTCTCCAGCTACACAACAGGGAGCAGGGAGGGAGACACGTCCGACCTGCAGCTCAGAACTTGAGCCTCGCTGAATCACTCTGCTGTGAGCACAGAGATTCATTGTGCGCCAAGAACTGCTCCAGAGCCTACGTGTCCTGAAAGACCCACTTGTGGTTTTAAAGGATAAATGCATCTGGTTTTGGTACTCTGCAAATAAAATGAATTTCATCTAGAATAAGTGCAAATATATTTCAGAACTGGAAATAAAATTCTCTCTGATCTATTTGCTGCATCACTTCAATGTAGGGAAATAGACTGCTAAAGAACTAAGCAAAGATAATTAAGATTTTGGATTTTTTTTCATCTACTTGCACATAGTTGTGCAAAATATTATCAAAGAATAATAGTAGACTTCTTTATAATGTATTTTGCATGATCTCATGAACAGTTCATAGAGCTTCAGTGATTCCCCTATCTCTTAGTCTTGGAAGTTTTCCGGCATGATCCAAGTAAAAACAGTCTGAAAAATTAATCTTGCCTTTCAGTGGCTGAAATAATTACATCATCTTGATCGACAGGAAAGAGAAACTGGAGACCCCATGCTGTAACATGGTGGATAATTCACACACAAGAACAGTCCTTAGCAAACTCAGTGCAACAGGCAGTGAGTAAATACTGAGGAGTGATGCGGGAGGCAGGCTTTTGGCACCAGGCATTAACATCTTGCCCATGCAGGGAGCTCACAGGCTCTTTCTGATGGTGCAGGAGCAGCTGGAGGGCTCTGCAGAGCTTGGTCCCCCATGAATGAGGGGGGTCTCCTTTTCTGTCAAACCCCAATGTTTGCAGGGCAGGGAGACCAGGTTGCAGCACCAATTCTGCCCAGTGAGCAGCACAGATTAACCAGATCCCTGCCACCCCAGGCCACCCAGCTCATTCAGAACATCAAAGTCAAAGCTTCCCCATTTAGGAAGCAGCATGTTAAGGCACATGAAAAAAAGTTAGTCCAGCCACCAAACAAAAATGCCAACTTCATAAAAGAACAGTAATGCACGAGATATACAATTATCCATGTTGCACAACTGCAGTCAAACTAATCATGTCAGGGTGCATGCCCTCGCAGGGCAGATGTTCGAGTAACCACCTGACAACACGGAAGGCTCTAAGCAGCCACTGGGACGAGCACTTCAACAGTGACTCAGCACACAAGGCTTTGCCCAAGCCATCTATATGATGTCATGCGTAGCACATAGGATCTAGAAATCTTACTCATTTATTCATTTACACAACCCGATATATCTTGCTATATGTACAAAGACAGTAGCTCAACAGTGGATATGCAAAACATATCCAGTTTTGCTCCAGCACCCTGTGCACAGAAATGCCTCAACCCCACATGCAATTCAATTTCCCTGTCTACTAATAATTGTCAGAGTTTTGATTTTTAAATATTATCTCCTCTGCTGTGAGAATTACACAGACACCACCAAATTGGGCAAATTGGGCATGGCCCAGACAGTAGAACCTAACACCAGATTCACAGTCCACAAACGGTATGGAGATTATTGAAGAGAAAATAAGCGC
>VWPW01028177.1:43740-67067 GCA_013389825.1 Crypturellus undulatus | reverse complement strand
GCTGGTGCTCGTAAAACAGAGTCCCAATATTTCCCATCCTCTTTGTCATACAGCACAACTAGGATATAATGACTTCCTTCCTTGGACTAGTAGGCATTTAGAAGGCAGATAAAAACTCTTGGATGGAAAAGCATGGGAGCAAACAGCAGCAGTAGCATGAAAGGCAGCCACACTACGTGCCAGCCACGCAGTCTTTGAGTCCCAGAAGCGCACAAGATAGCAAGTCCTGCGAACTGCTTTTCCTGAAAAGGTCTCAAAGGGACAACCTCACTGTGCTTGCACGGGTAGATGATACAACCAGGTAGATAGACTTACTGAAATCAGGAACTCATCTTTGGGCAGACTTGCTCGTCAGACAACAGTCTGGAGTTATCCTAATTGCACAGTGACTAACTGAACATAAATTGCTCATATGAATTCAAAATTCTGTCTCGCATAAATGTTGTTAATCAGTTTTATTACTGTTGGCTGGGAACAGAAGTGGGTCACCAAAGCTTCCTCAGGAGGCACTTGGAACCCGCTGCTCTGTTGAGTCGGCTGCTGGTATTACACTGGTTGTCAGCCCCAGGCAAACCTTCACCAGACGACCTGTCTCTACAAATAATATGCAAATAAATGCAAATAACACATTAGAGAGGGTCCTTGTATTCCTTTCCAGGAAAGTAGACCCCAGTATGTACAAGAAACTGGATCAACCAATTGAAAAATCCTTGCTCTTTTTCATGCTCTTAAGTTTTCAATATTAGAGTGCTTTGTGCAAAAAAAATACTCAGTTCAATCCTATATGCATTTCTGATTCCCCAGGACATCCCAGGAAATTACCAGTGAGTTTGTTTCTTGCAGAAGAGTATGCTGGACTGTCAGAAGAGTCATCTTTTGGATAGCCTCCATATGACAAAAGGGAGTTGCCTTGGGAACTTAAATTCAAAAGTAGAGAGAAAAAGACTCTAAAATGTTACTAAAGGCCTGTAGGAAATGTTAACAGAGTTTTAGCTGACTTCACTATATATTTAACACAAACTTATTTGTCCCTTAACTGTACTAAATATTTTAATAGAACTTTTTCAGAAGCAGTCCAGGAAAATTCCAGACTTCACTTTGGCTGTGAAATACAAGAACAAAAGCAGAAATATGTTAGTAGGCAAAATCTGAAATGTTCAGATTATAGGGAAGTTTGGATCGACTTTCTTGGAGAATGGAATGAAGGACAGCTGGAGCCCTGGCCAGCATTTGTCTGAAGATTATTTTGGCTGTTTTCAGGTTTTAGGTCTGCCTACGTTCTCATTTAGGCACCACCCCAGAGTGCTGCAAAAGTCACATTACTTTTTATGAGCATTTACAAGATGAGGAAAATACTCATTTAATAAGTATTTATTAAATCTAATCTAATAATCTAACTTAAGAACCCAGTTGTATGTAGATCTGTATTTCTTACTGAATGGCTTACCTTTCATGGTACAGGCAGAGACCTGATAACTTGTCACTCAAAGAATAAAATGGTTAACTCAAAATTGTTCCTAAAAATAAAAAAAAAATCTTTATAGTCCCCATGACAGTCTTCAACCTCACACTTTATTTTATGTGGAAAGTGTCCCACTGGGGTAGTTGCTCTTGTAATGACCCAGTTGCATAGTTTTAGAAAGTATATTTATTGTTTATCCTCATGGAAATAATTCCCCCAAATTGTCTAGCTTGTATTCAGCATTGACTTTTTGAGTCTGCAGACATCTTGAAACAAGTTCCTCTGAAAAAATGTAACTGTACTGCTGAGAAGACCATAACTTTTAATCCAAAAGCTTTTAAAACCAAAAGCTTTTAATCTAGATTATTTTTATCTCAATCTCTCAAGGCTGCCTATAGAATTTCCATTATATCGGCTTTCAACATTGGCACAAGAACGATACAGAAAATGTGATAACTAAAATTAAATTAACTGTCTACAAAAACACTGAGGCATCTGTATTTACATTTTTATCCTTCTCCTCATTTTATGCACTCAAAAAGCATGCGAGCATGACAAATACATATGTCTGCCTTCATGTGCTTTTGATAATTTATATGGGAACCCTGGAGAAACAAGCAACTTTGTCAAAGACTTTGGATCTAGTTTGCCCCGGCATGTGTAGGCATTGTGAACTCTTCTGTATTAAGCTGCATGTATAAATCAATTAACAGCTTTGCTTTGGATTTGATGCATTCTCTGGTCAGCTTTCTGCACTGCGTAGCCTCCATCTGAGAAATCAAGTCCAGAAAAAATAGATCATTCTACACCCTGTGCTCCAGGCTGTCAAACGGCCTCCAAACCACTGTCAACTGCCGTCTTTAGTAAGGCCAAGGAGGGAAGGGGAAATCCTTTTCATAGTCCAGGTCAAGCTGGAGTTTTTGTCTTCTTGGGAAAACTATCCCTAGCTTTCAGAAGACGATGCACCTTTTAAACTCTTTATTAACAGGACAGTGAATGTAAACCAGTTCTCTCTCCTAGCTCTCCACTTTTGTTTCATTCTTCTGTGTTTCCTTCTATTTTGTGTCTATTGGTCATTTTATTTTATTTTTTCCTACATCAAAAGATCTGGAAAATTAAACTGATATTTGGTCTTTAAGTTTCTCCTCTTCCTGGTTTTGACTATGTTCTTTTTTTTTTCTTCTGCAAAGGACTGAAAAGACAGTATTGATTTTTCCTCTCGTGTCCTCAAATGCTAATTTATGAAGTTGAGCAGTGGAGGAAGGCGTAGCAGGTAGCATAATAGCTTAGGCCCAGCTGACAAGAGTGTCAGCAGAAGGTGGTAGTCGGTGGAAGCGGCCAACTGCGTAGACACAGAGCCACGCGCTGGCACAGCTGAGATTGGAGCCTCCCACATGCCACGTTCCAAGGCACGAGGGGCAGTTACAGGAGAGAAATGAAGCAGGAGACTTCAGTCAGGGAAGAAGGGAAAGGATGGCAATAGCTAAGAACAGGGCCAGGAAATATTCTCAATAAATAAATAAACTATTGAAAAACCTTCTGTATTACCCCAGGGAGTAGAAACTAGTTAGTTGAACCAACCCTGAATATCTGACAAAGTTATTAGTTGGAGACTCATACTGATTCCACTCAGATCAATCTTCCTAAGTATGGAAACTTATCCAAACTTCTTTGATCTTCTGATATATTCTTTTTCCATCTCACATTCCTCTGGATTTCCTCGTTCTGTCAAACTCTTTTTCCTTCTGTCTGAGCTTCATTTTATCTTCCATTCATTTTCTGGCTCCTTCTCCTGAAAATCTTCTGATTTCTCTGGCTTTCATTCATTGTTCTCAGATCTTCTTTACAGAAGACACTACAATGTAAATAACTTGGAAGTGGTGAGAGAAGAGAAATCCAACCATAAATTTGGAAAGGGAGATGACCTAGCCTCTTCACATGCATCCTCTTGATGTAGCAGTTATGACAGGAGGGTGTAGGAGGATGTTTTGTCGGATGGCTTGGTCAAGCTGAAACAAGATATTTATCAAAATGTTCCTCTCTCACACTAGAACACATGCCTGGATCTTGTTTGGATTATATCTGCCACATAGAGGTACCTCAGTTTTTGTTTTCCCCATGTCCTTTCTGCTGTTGCTAAGAGAGTGGTCCTAAATTTCTTTCATTGTAGAGCAGCATCTCCCTAACTGATGTGTTTTTTTATTATTAATTTTTTTTTCAACTGCAATGACAGTCCTAGGATTTAGCATTCATGGTTTAATTTCAAAGCCACAACATCAAATTGGCTTTGGGATATTAGGCAGGGACTGAGCAGAGACTGCTCAGCCAACTGTAAATGCACGTAAAATGCTAATACTTATTCCATTGAAGCACTCGTTGGTTGTTACATTAAATCCTTAATAAGGTTACATTAAAAGGCTTGTAAGAGTGAGACAGAAACTTCTCCCAGAAGGGAAATATGAGTAAGGATTTCTGCTATGTCTTTAATTTCTTTTGTCTAGACATCACAGCGGTCTTTATGCTTATCCTGCCAATGGTAATAAAGTCTCCTGAGGATGTGTAGTAAATTAACAAATATAGCAATAAAAGTAATGGGATGAAAATTACTTGACTAACTATAATAATACAGCTTATATTAATGAATTATATGCACACAGGTAACAGCTCCTTATCCTTGCAGCCACTGAGCTACAGTTCACACCCACCTCACGATGACAGGATTTTGACTGAAGTGCCAAACATTACTGAGTCAAAAACAAATGAGGAACTCAAAAAACATTTTTCTCTCTAAAATGACAAATCTCCACCTCTTCATGGACTACATCCCACACCATGCCTTTCTTGAAATTGTTAATATGTCAGTAAATTGAAGCAGTTCTTAAGATAGTGATGATGATTTTTTTTTTGGTGAGTTCACAGGGATTTTGTACTTCTCTCCTAAAACACATATTATTTCCTGGACTTTATTTTTCATATAGCCTTGTTGAACCTTATAGGCGACTTCAGTTTACAAAGGTTTTGTATTGATTTCAACCCCAAAGAAACTTGTCCACACCAAGCAGTTTAGATGCAGTTTTAGTGCACCTCTCCAAAAGGAAGTGAAGTTTCACCAAACACGGCTATGGAGATAAACTCTAGATATGCCTGAAATAATGGCTATGGATTACAGTCGATATATCACCAAAGTTATATGAAATGTGTGAAACGGAATTCCTCGGGAGACAGCATAGGTGGCATTAGCACAATGTTAGGTTTTATTCTTGAATATCTGAGCCTCCTTTTAAAAAGAAGGCAAAACAAGAAAGTTTTAAAATCTCAAGCCCTGTGCTGTTGTTAAACTGCTCCGGCCGGTCCCGAAGGGGTTCGTGATTTTTTTCTCCCGTGTTTGTTGGCCGCTGTCACCACAGCAACTAACTGGTTCTCCACGGAGCGGGAGCGCGCGCCAGCCGGGCCGTAATGGAATACATTCCTTCGCGTGAGTCAACGCCTGTGCCGAGGAGGAAGCGCACGGTGCTTGAAACAGAGGCTGAAGTGGTGTGTTCTGCTCAGGGTGGGAACAAGGAACCGTCTGGAATCGGGATTCTCCCTCCTCCACATGTTTTTAATCTTGAGGACGTTAGTGACGGATCCGCAGCCCACTGCGGCAATGGAAGTAGAGAGGTGAAGCCGATGACGCTCTGTGCCCTGCGGAGCAGAGTCGGAGATCCCTACAGGACACGTAGGAGGCTGGAGGCAACTATTTCCCAGAAGAAGTAGCATCCACTGTGGTGGTTTGCAGGCTGGGATGCACAGGGCCCCGGGGTCCGCTGACTGCTTCTCCTGATAGCCCATTTAAATTCACCATCCAAGGTCTGCATTTCCCTTGGAAAGCTGTTAAAGGTCAACAACTCCAAAAAAAAATGTTGAAAGTGTTTGATATCCACAATGGAATAACACCCCTCTGTGCAATGGGAGTCTCATAAAACCGGCAGCAGCGCAGGGAAACTCTGATGACACCGGGAACTCCACCGGCGCAGAACCAGCCAGGCCAAAGATTTTCCCTGGCCACATTCATCTGGCTGCTGCTGTATGAGAAACCTCAGACGTTGATTAGTAAGGAATCAAGGGTGTTTTCTCATGTGGTTTTATTTGGGGAGAGTTCTGGCTCAGTTTTAAGATATCTATAAGGCACGTTGCAGGAAAAATAACATTAACTTGTGTCCCAAGCAGCAATTCAGAGTCATGATTAAAATTTGGTAAATTATTAACACAGGGAATTTAATATGCTACACTTGAAGTTACCAGTCTGTGGAGGTAGTTCCATGAATTTTACATTTATATTTTATAGTAACATTGCATTGCCAAGTTCATAAATCAGAAAACAGATGAAATCTTGGGACAGATCATTTTTGCACCAGTTAAATTTCCAGTTCACAGAGCTACTTCAGACTGATTTGCTGAGAGCAGAATGACAGCCCACTTTGCATCACATAAATTTTGCCACTTGCTTTAAAAATAAACCTACAACTCCTTCCACAGACTGGTAGCCTCAAATATAACATTTCAAGCTTGTATGGATAAGTACAATATGAGTAACATTCAGATTTTTAATAATGACTTTGAAGTGGAATTGCTGTTTGAAATATGATTTAATGTCAATTTCCTCAAACTTTTACTTAAGATATTTACTACACACATTAAAATTGACTTCCCCAAATAAAAACAGATTACAAAATACATTGCTTCCTCACTCATCAGAGGGTTATGTGAGATAATGCAATGAATCTTAATTTTATCCTACTACAGATGGGCAACCACAGTAAGTTCGTGAGCGTTTCCAAGTAAATGTGCAGGGCGACCCCACCAAACTGTGACTCATTGACACTCTCAGATAGCTTCCTCAGAAAACGAAGTAAAAAAATGACTTGGTCTTCTCTGTTGCAACAAATGTAGTTAATGCTTAAGGTCAAAGAGAAAAATAAAAAATGGATAGTGTATTTCTGTCATTTTAATACATATTAATAATGATGAAATATGTAAGCACAACCACAAGAATTGTGGGATTTGGCCAATAAAATCTAGTGGATTCACAGAGTGTAAGCTCATACCCCGACAGGCTGATTTCCTGCTGAATGTCGTCCATGGAATGTCATCCAGCACCTCAAGCACTGCAGCACCCGTTATTAAACGGGTGTTTGGCTCTGGAAAGCATTCCAGACCGTTTCAGTTTGAGAACAGCAAGACACGGGGAACCCCACGCTTACCTCGGTACTTCCTTCTGGTGTAACTGTCATCACTATCAAATGTGTGGGTTTTTTCCTATTGGAATAACCTGGCTCTAATTTCTGGCCATTGGTCCCTGTTACAATTTTCTCTGATAAATTATTAATGATAAAAATATCAAGTATGATATTTCATGTATGTAGTGATTGTGTGTGTATGCAAACAGGTTCTACTCTTTAAAATTATCACTGTAAAGGATTATAACACCCCCGAGTGAGTTAATTTTTGCTTTCGTCTCTTTCTCCAAAAGGGGTTCAGAACGGCACAGGGTATTCCTGTATCAGCACAATAAACAAAGATTAAATCATTTTCCTGCTTCTTTGCGCTACTTCCCAGTTTATACAAGCATGGATGATAATAAATATTTCTGGCACTGAGTGCATCTGAATGGCTGCAATGATGAATAATCTCTTTTCCAAATCGTTGAGGTTACTCTCCTGAAGTGCAGAACTTGCAGGAGTAATAATTTTACTTTTCATAGTGGCAGGAAAAAAATGTGCCCTACATTTCCAAGAGGCTTGGTACAGTCAGCAGGGCTGCTCCTCCGCCAGCTGGTTCCCAGCCTGGGCTGACACATGGGGTTCCTCCAGCCTGAGTGCAGGTATTTGCACTTATTGAACTTCATGAGGTTTCTCTTGGCCCACTCCACAGGTCTCCCAGGGCCCCTCTGGACTGAAGCTCTGCCACTCGCCGTGCCAGGCACTCCCACCAGTTTAATGTCATCTGCAGATTTCCTGAAAATGGTCTTTGATGAAGAAGTTGATCTTCAGTACGGGCCCGTACTGACCCGCCGGAGTAGGCACTGCTGAACACCCATCAGCCAAGTGCTGAAGCAGCAGCTGCTGCACCTTGAGCCTGACAGTCCAGCTATCTTGCAGCCCACCTAAGGGTCAGCTGTCCTGTCCACACTTCCTCAGCTTCCAGAACACCTATCACTAACTTTTCCCCCACTGTATGAAAGGGCCCAGGATTTTCTTCATGTTCCAAAGTGCTGTGCAGAGGATGGGGAGGGGTGTCAAGAGCTGTACTAAAGTCCAAGCACACTACATCCACCACTCCCCCTCACCCACAGAGCCAGTCATTTTATTACAGATGTCACTCCATCTAGTCACACATGATTTACCTTCTGAATATGTGTTGGCTGCTCCTGTTTACTGTCCTGCCCTGCCCAGGCTTGTGAGATCAAGAGGACACACTCCATGGGATAGAGCTGAGGCTGATGGGCCTGTAATTCCTCCTTCTTGCCCTTTTAAACTTTAGGTGTAAAGTTAGTCTTTTATTTGTTAGAAACCTCCCCAGTTGTCACAGTTTCTCACAGATGATAGACAGCAGCTTCGTGCTCACATCCACCAGCATCTCCAGCACCTTAAGATGACTCTTACCCAGCTCCATGGATTCAGCTCATGGATTCAGATGCATGAAACTTCTCTACATAATCCCAGACACGTTGCTCCCCACTGCTGTCCGCCCTTCCTCTCAAACAGCCCTAACAAGCAGGGGCCCAGGAGCAGGCTTTGCCTGCAAAGACCAAGGCAAGATGTCTCCCACATGGACGCATGTATTTCGTCTTACGACCATCGCTCCTGTAAAATCCTTCCTTGTCACCCTCAATAACCCACCCTGTTCTCAGCTCCAGGTGGGATTCCCTATTTTCCTTGTTCTTTTTGATTTCTCCTGATCTTGGAGAACTTACTTAATTTACAGGGATGAAAATCAATATCATAACTCACACAGTCCTTCAAGCCCGTGTCTCTCTACACATAGCAAAAAGTAAAATTAGTAAATGACTCTAGCCTAAATCAAAATGAAAATAATTTGGGGCTGCTGAAACAGATCATTTGAGTATTTACTAACTACAACAGTCATCACTGGCTTTTAGATATACAAACACACTGTGAAGAGCAATTTACTAAAATAAATGAGGTAGATAAGGGAGGCAGTTGGTCTTCAAAAGAATAAAGATATTAGCCACCACTTTTGCACATCCCATATGTGCCTCTGAGACTTTAGGCTGAGAAGTGTGCCTATTTTCTTGGCCATATAAAAGTTTACTGATATATGAGCCCTGGAACAGGCTGCCCGGAGAGGCTGTGGGGTCTCCTTCTCTGGAGATCTTCCAAACCCACCTGGATACCACCCTGTGCCACATGCTCTGGGTGTCCCTGCTGGAGCAAGGAGTTTGGATTAGATGATCTCAATGGCATCCTGGGATGCATTAAGAGGAGAGTCTCCAGCAGGTCGAGGGAGGTGATCTTACCCCTCTACTCAGCCCTGGTGAGGCCACATCTGGAGTACTGTGTCCAGTTCTGGGCCCCACAGTACAAGAGGGATGAGCAGCTGCTGGAGAGAGTCCAGCGCAGGGCCACGAGGATGATCAGGGGCCTGGAACATCTGCCCTATGAGGAGAGGCTGAGGGAGCTGGGCCTGTTCAGCCTGGAGAAGAGAAGGCTGAGAGGGGACCTGATCAGCGTGTACAAGTACCTCAAGGGAGGCAGTGAGGAGGATGGGGCTGGCCTCTTCTCAGTGGTGGCCACTGACAGAACTAGAGGAAATGGCCACAAAGTGAGGCATAAAAAGTTCCACAGGAACTTAAGGAAGGACTTCTTGACAGTGAGGGTGACAGAGCCCTGGAACAGGCTGCCCAGAGAGGTTGTGGAGTCTCCTTCTCTGGAGATCTTCCAAACCCGCTTGGATGCAGCCCTGTGCCACGTGCTCTAGGTGGCCCTGCATGTGCAGGGGGGTTGGACTAGATGACCTCTAGAGGTCCCTTCCAACCTTAGGCATTCTGTGATTCTGTTCTATGATTCTATGATCTCCAGAAGTCCCTTCCAACCTCAGCCATTCTGTAATTCTGTGATGAGAAGGGTAACACCTGCTACACTGAAAAATTTTACTTCAGACGTGATAGCTCTGTGTTTACGCCATTATCCTTGAAGATTGGAAACTTGGGTTAAATTTTTCCTCCAAAGCATGTAACAAAGCATATGAACCAAGGTCCGCATGTGTCAGAGGAGTGTCTCCATCAATGTATGGTAGCTTAAAGATAGTACCACCACCATGACTTCAGGACTTGTGAATCTTGACCTTCATTTTCCAAATTTCTTTGCTTTAGGAAGCAGTTAAAAGGTCTGACTCAAAGCTTTTGAAGGACTGCCAAATATTAGATATTCACAGAGTTCTGCTCAAAGCAACCTTGTTTCTATTCTGTACCAGTTTCTTACTTTTCTGAGAAAAGGCAGCATGTCCCTTGCCAAAGGGACAGTGAGTTATTCCCTATATTAGCTGTGACCTGAAAAGGAACACTAAAGCATAACTGGATGTGACCAGTTGTACATAGCTTTTTTTTTTTTTTTTTCAAATTAGAAGATCAGAGGTCAGGGTGTCCTTAGACAACATTATTTTGTGTTAATTCATATGAGTAAAAGAAACAGAACTTTTCATAGGTGTTGATGAAATTCATCCTGTTGCAAATCAGACCATATGGCAGATGAAAGCTCCCTCCTATCCAATTTGTAAACTACACAGTGAAGGGTATTGAACCAATTTAGGATTTCCTTTCATCCCACCTCTCGCCTCCCCCACAACTGGGCAATCACCAGACTTAGCTCAATTTTACTAAAATGAGCAGACCCATAATGGGTCTGTTCCTGGTTGTAAAGTTAAGTCTCCACCGAAGTATTTGTAGCACTGGGGCTAATTTGGCTGCCAAGCCAGAAAACTTCACTCTGATTTCCATTATACATATTACCTTCCAGAGATTAGAAACATCATGATTTTTAGAAGCAGTTGATTTAGTCTTCAGTTAAAAAGCACCGGTGGTGGAGCTTAGTCAGATTGGAAAACTAGACATATCCCAAGCCCTCATTTATTAGCCCTCCATGACTGCATTGCAAGAGAGGAATGACTCTATTTCACAAAGTAGCAGCCTAAGAAATCAAGTCCAGATGCCAAAAGGGAGAGTTACTATAATAACAGTGATCTATTTATTTTAGAATTGGAAACCAGCGTGTTGTCAAATATACTCCAAGAATATCTCTGCTGCAATGCGCTAAATAAAAGTAACAGGTAGGAGGCCAAGTGAACACTCTAGCCCTGGACTGCACAGAGAAGAGATTGTTTCAAAACAACATAATAGAGTCCAAGGAACCACTGTCTACCTTAGCATAACCTTCTCATAGATCTGTTTTCCATTGTCGGCTGTAGATAGAGACTAGTCACAGTAACATTTTTAATAACAGTAAAGAAACAGCAAGATTACCATCTGTCTAGCTGTCAAGCCAAACTCCTGTATAAATTTCAGCCTATGCAGCATTTGGCATGAAGAGAAGGTAGAAGTCTTCTTTTTTTTTAAGTATGCTTTAAAAAATATGCTAGAGGCATCTGTTAGTCCAACTTTGACCACACTGAAGAAAGAGAAGGAAAATCTCTGAAATCCTTTGGGAGCACAGTTAAAATGCCATTGTGAGGCTTGCTTGTCTAACAAGAGCTATGAGAAAGGAAATTAAATTACTATTTCAGAAACAGTTGGAAGATGGATATCACAGGATTCATAGACTCTTTTGTGATTCTGACTGCTATTTTTCCCTAAATGAAAAAAAAAATGACAGTAAGATCTGTTATATCCTCCTTTGATGTTTTAATTACTACAGATGCCCCAATGAGACCTAGCTGGTAGTCCTTCTTTGCTCTGAACTCATGTCTAATCCTAGATGTGTAGTAAGCACACATTGCTTTGAAGTCGTAGCATAAAAGAGGATGTTCTCATTTTCATGGTCAAGAGTATGGTCGAGATTTAAAGAGGGCTTTTAAAAATATTTTCAGACTTATTCTCCTCAGTCCAAGCTAATATTTAACTCCTGTCTTTCTTGTTTGTCATGATCATGTTGCATGCAATTCCTCTCACCTACATACAGATTAGGTACGTATTAAAATTAGGTATGTATTAAAATTAGGTACGTATTCTAAGCCAGTCTCTTCCAGAAGGTCACTTATTTCACTAACCAAATTTTAGGATGAAGTGAACTGTTCTGTAGTGTTATTTAGGTCTCCCCATCGTCTATAAGGCCTGCATCACAATCTCAGACAGCATGCCTAACTTCCAGATATCTGATGACCCCATCATTTTTGGCAAAACTGTGAATCCTTTCATTTGCTGTTCAGATGCCTCATGTTTTCCATTGATTTGCATGACGTTTGTTCCGATGTTAAATTGTTCTCCGTCTGTAATTTTAAATTGATTTTATGTCTTACTCCCCTTTGAGTCCTACCTTTAGTATGCCATTTAGTGTGAAATCGCAGGATTTTATTATCCACAATGAATGGCTATTACCACAGAATGACTCCAGGAGAAAATATATCATTGCTGCTAACCTTTTGTCCTTGGAGTGTTCCCCAGTTTCATACGCTGCACACCCTGTACTTTTCTGTCTGCCAGTGCAGCATCTCTGGGTAAATGCTTGTTTGGAGGCAAATGGTGCATATCTTCCTAGTACCGGCGTTTGGTCTGTTTTGCATGACAGACATTGACTGCAGATATGTGTTCTCACAGGCCTTTGCCCTGTGTTTATGCTCTGTATGAGTCGGACCCTGCTCTTGTCCCTTCTTCTGTTGTGCGCATTGGGTTCTTGACTGAGGAAAACTTCATACAAAGAATGGAAGCCTCTAATTAGGTGGGAACATAAGTAATGCCATTTCTTCTCTTCCTGCACTGGAGGGAAATCTATTTGGTTTGTGAACCATTTTATACACATACACACGCACACACATACGTGTAGTATAGCTGCTACATAAAAATGCGCAAGCTAGCTCAAATTACCAAGACAAGGAACCGTGTCAGTACTTTTGTATTTCTTCTGGTGCTCATGTTATGTGATTTTAATCTAGTTCAATATCACTACATAATCTTGTATTCTGTGGCAAAGAATTTTTTTTCTTAAAAAAGGTATTCAAAATATGGTTTAGTTTTATTCTGATTTATTCTTAATGGGTGATTTCAGGGAGCAATATAAAGCAAGACACGCCAGCATCACTTGCATATGATTTCGTAAGAGTCATTCACACCAGTGTAAGTCAAGAGGCATCTCCCTGACATGAATGAAGTCAGAGTGATGTGAAACTGCTGGGAGATTGTTACAGCAATCATCAGAGAAGAGCAGTAACTTCAAAAGCAGTTTTTGTTACATTCTAGGTTTGTTCCCACTCTCTGAACTCAGATCTGCTGCCTTTACTCAGCTGAGTGATCCTGTCTTATATGACCACTCAAATTAGTATCATGATGTCCTTAGCTGCAAAGAGACTGTTTCAGATTACCTATAAAACTACGGTTTTCTGGACCAAGAATGAATGTTCTTTTATTGCTTTTGATGTCAAATTTCAGTTTTACAACATCAGATGTTCAGAGTTAAGAACATAACACATCTATCTAGACAGCAGAGGTGCCCCAAACTGGCGCATGCCCTACTGAACGGTCCAGGAGCCCTGATACAGGCAGCAACGAGTCTCTCAGGGTGACAGTGCCTCACCCTGGCTTTCAAGAAAAGCATAGCACCTCTAACAGGAAACACTACAGTAATAATATCCAATGCATATTTGGGTGTTATTGTGGCCTTATATCAATTCTTGCAAATGAAAAAGAAAATTAATTACAGGACCGCACCTTTGGTGTCAAATGTTTAGTCACACAATCACAGAATCACAGAATGGCTGTGGAGGTTGGAAGGGACGTCTAGAGATCACCTAGTCCAACCCCCTGCTCCAGCAGGGACACCCAGAGCACGTGGCACAGGGTGGCATCCAGGCGGGTTTGGAAGATCTCCAGAGAAGGAGACTCCACAGCCTCTCTGGGCAGCCTGTTCCAGGGCTCTGTCATCCTCACAGGAAAGAAGTTCTTCCTCACATGGAATGGAAATGTCTGTGTTTCAGCTTACACCCATTATCCCTCATCCTATCACCAGTCACCATGGAGAAGAGCCTGTCAAGGCATTCTGTTCCCTAGATCATATTCCGCTCTTCCTAGCAGTGCGTCCTTCGCAGCCATGCTCAGTTCCCAGCAGAGCCACGGCTGAATCAAATCTAGACACTTTGGGAGAAATGAGTAAGTTATTCCTATCTACTCTCCAGGAAAAGTCGATGTCGAGGCAAACTGTTGTGTTATTTATTCCATTCTCTCCTGGAATAAATTATGCTCCTGGAATGTCCTTTAATGTATAACTAATAAGGAACCATCAGACTACATGAGATTTTATAAATATTTCAGTTATGCATAGTCCAAGTGCAGAATCAGGGTCAATATGTAGATTTGGCACTGACACTGAAGGACTGAGCAAATAGAAACTAATTAATGAAATTACTGCCCTGAAAATCAGTTGAATGCAAGACTCTGAAGCACCGTCATTTTGTATTTCCACTTCTGGTCTTTCCTCTGCTGTACAAACATGCAAACACGCCTGCAGGACCAACAAGCGAGCTCTTCAGCTAACCCTTTTGGCCAAGGTCCAAAGTTTGGGAAGATAACAGGAAAATTCACACTGGCTCAGATTTCCTTTGCTTCTGTTTTGTGATCTGCAATTGAAGCTAAACTTCTCCTAGAAGAGCTATAAAAACATCCACGCTCAAAATGGACAACATTAACACCCGTGAGGTTCAGCCAACTGGATCACTGGTCTCAAATCCTTTTCCAGCCATCAAGAACTATCCTGTCACAAACCCTATTTGTCTCTTGCTATTTGCTTTTCAAATGGCCGGTGGTCATACTGTCATGACCACAAGTAGATATAGTTGGTATTTTTCCATTTCAATAGGCGACCTGAAGGAAAAATAGGTAAAAATAATGTTGCAGTACTGTTTATCTCCTGGTTTAGTTGATGCCTGTTCCTCACAGATTGCCATCACTGAGTTTTGTCTATTAACACTCTCTCGGGATGAACTTCAATATCGGAAATTGATTTGTAGTCAGAAAGTGTTCTGAAATGGGCTTACTCGGTTATTTTCTACAACATAAATCTTCAGATCCTTTCAAAGTATTGACTGAGTTGAATATCTGAATAGTAGATTATCTCTCACAATTAGAACCACTTTGGAATATTTTTAGAAGCTCAATTCCAGGAAAAAACATATACATATATATATATATATATAGCAGGCTCAAGCAAGATATATCCAGCCACCCTGAAAATCTTAAAAACTTTCCACTCAGCCTTGCAGATTCTTAGTGGGAATTTACTTAACCAAATTCTGAGTCTGCTCACCTACTCTTACTGTAAAATTAATGAAAAATTAATGGAAAGAAAAATAACAACGAACTCAGTTCACAGAAGAACAAAAGAAATTCCTGTGAGCCTTATTGAAAATTACAGTCATCCTGATGTAGAAAAATATCAAGAACTTTCCTTGCCTGCACCCACTCCATCCAACTTGCCTGCTTCCTTTCCTCAACAAAATATGCCTGCTTCAGATAAATGGGCTAGCAGAATTTTGCAAGCTTGTTTTCTTTGGATAATACGCAAATCAAAACAATTGACTCAATTGCAGCATTATTTTGTTTGAGGGAAAAAAAAATTAGCCACCTGCAAAAAATGGGAAATGTTCCAGCAAATCTAATTTAAAGCAAATGAGTGACTATTGAAGTATCTAATGGGAAAAAATTTGCCCTCAGCTGCACTGTATGGCACCAAAAAGAGAATCCTGGAGTCAGGCTGGCGAAGGCTCCGGGAGAACACTGCTCATCATATGAAATAGGAGACAGATGCTTAAGGAAAAAGCAGAGCACAGGGACACGGTATCATATGGCAAAACGATCCAAGGCATAATTGTAATATAAAGTATCTGTGGCTCTAAAGCAGTTGAAGTTAGTCAAACAAAAATAAACACATACTGCCTCACAGATTTGTAGGATTAACAAACACTTTAAAACGATTTGCTTGTATTCAAACTTAAATTCTTTGTTGTGTTTTTTTCTTTTTTCATTATTTTAGTACAGCCGAAGTTTATTGCACCCTCCAAACTTTCAACATAGGACTTTACACGATCTGAAAGGCTTTATAGACTCTGATGTGTGGCTGCAATATACACATACTGATATATTTGAAAGCTAATACACAGCAGGATTGATTGAAAGTGTACAGCAATCATAGGAGGCTTTTCATTGATTTTGACTGAGTCTGGAGCAGAGCCATAATGTGAAAACCAGTAAGGGAAATGTTGTTCTCATCGCGATGGTGTAGATGTAGAAGTAACTCTTCCCAACTCTTTCTGGGCAGTCACCTCATCCTCCCTTTGCGGAGGCTTCACAGGGAGCAACTGGTAGCAAATACCTGTGCATATGGTGTTCCTCGCTGCATCCTTCACTCTTCAGGCAGAGACTGGCAGAGCTTGCAGGCAAGCGAAGCACTTCGGGGAGTCCCATAACGCGAAGGAAAATCCACTTTCGCGCGGGGCCAGCTTGGAGCAGGGCAATGCTGGTCTCTGCTTAGGGCAGCTGCCTGCCAGGGGCAACCTAATAGCCGTGGTCCCACTGATTGTTTCTGCAGGGCCAGGGCACGCAGCATTTGCACTGGACACTGCTCCGGGCAGCAATGTGCGTGGGGCAGCGGGGCTGCTCCTGCGGGTCACGGTGTTGATCTGGGCTGCCCATTTCCACCCCAACCTCATGTCCCAGCTCCCCTCCTGCCTGTGTGTCTGTCCTGCCCCGGGCCTGGGACCAGCTCCACATTTTGCTTCAATAACTCCGTCTCACTCAGACTGCTGCAAAGACATGAGCTGGTTCTGCATTTGGCCGCCTGCAGTTGATCAGGACTTGACTGGCTGCTCCATGACATCTGATGGTAAGCCAAGTAGAAAAATAATAAATTCAATGTATTTTTTTAGGCCAAAATTGTACATAGCTTAATGTTACCAAGAAATGTGCATTTAGAAAAAAAATGTGCAGCCATTTCCTTGTCACATTCATGATTAGGTGATCCTGAATTCAGCTCTAACAAGGTCTTAAGTTCAAAATTTAGGCATAAACTTACAATACGTGCTTGGTTCCATGCTTGAAAAAAGGCACATGAAGGTTACCTGAAGTAATTCAGCAGTTTGGTGACAAACAGCAAAGCTCACTTAACAAATACTTGCATTTAAGTGCTTTCCAACCTTCCTCAAGAAAAGCAAACAAAGAAACAGAAGTTTCTCCTCTCTCTGAAAAGCAGCAATCTGTATTCCTACTTAATTCACTTTCCCCCATCCGCTTACATGCATTCCACGCAGTCTTAATTGAATAATCAGACACAATTCTGAATTCCTTTAATCGTGGTTGCAAAAAAGACGATTTCTGAAACTGTGAGATTGGAGAGATGAGTTTTATTCTTACGTCTTCCACAGATTGACAAAAACATATTTTAATATCAAAGCACAATAAGCCAAACTAAAGAGCATTATTAGTTCTGCTGTTTGATCTGATTTCATAAGACTAGCATTGTCTCATACAATTATTTGCTGTTTTTCTCCACACAGATCCAGATGCACACACGCTAAAACACAAGGCGTTGTATCATCACTAAACTTGAACAAGCAAATGATGTTAGAGAATCCAGTACAAGCTGTTGAAGATGGCTTAGGGCAGAGGGTCCTCAGGCCCTGCAGGTCTGGGAAGGGATGACCATGGCACATCCCTGAGGTGTTTTGCGTTATGGGGCCCTTCCTGTACATAGGAACATGCTACACCCCACCAGAATGGGGGAACCATATTGGTCTGAGTATAAGGTAAGGTTTTAAAAGGCTGAAAAAGAGGGGTACACAGAGGTATGAGCGATTTTGCAGAGGTTCAAAAAGCTTCTAAGTTGGGGGGGTTTGTTTGTTTGTTTGTTTGAGGGGGCAGAGGGGCAATAGGATAAATTTTACTCTGCTCAAATCTGAGAATTTCATTGCAACTACAAAAACACTGGTGGACAAATCTAAACCAGATGCCTTCCCCCGAGGGACAACAGAGGAGGGACAACATTGGGAGCTGTGAGCCCTGGCAATAGGTAAGGTACTCNAGGCTGAAAAAGAGGGGTACACAGAGGTATGAGCTATTTTGCAGAGGTTCAAAAAGCTTCTAAGTTGGGGGGGTGTGTTTGTTTGTTTGTTTGAGGGGGCAGAGGGGCAATAGGATAAATTTTACTCTGCTCAAATCTGAGAATTTCATTGCAAATACAAAAACACCAAAAACACTGGTGGACAAATCTAAACCAGATGCCTTCCCCCGAGGGACAACAGAGGATTGGGAGCTGTGGGCCCTGGCAATAGGCAAGGTACTCAAACACCATGGTCCTGCGCCCAGGGAAGGGAAATAAACAGCACAGATACAGCTGGGGAAGCAATACCAAGTGCTCACACCCTTCCTCGTGTAACAAGCTGATTTTCTGCTTGCTGCATTAATATTACCCTAATATTACTTTCACAAGTAACTAAGCAACCTCCAACACCTTGCTGCTAAAACGGGCTGAGTCACTCTCCTGATTCTCAGCAGCTTTTTATTAGGACTGGTGCATCAGAAAGTGTAAAGGGCTTTTCCATCTCTTATACTACAGTGCCACCTTATGGCACTTCTTCTACAGAACCCTCGAATTTCATTGCAACTAGCATATCATGTTGTTTCTTAAGCATATCACGTTGTTTCTTAAGCATATCATGTTCCTTTACTCACATGCATAGCCTACCATACAACACTGTAGTGGAGAGTACCTAAGATTGCAGAGAATTGCAGCCTACTTAATAAAACTCTTTTTCATGTCTTGAACTTTCGATAACAAAACTGGGAGAAATGTTAGCTAATCCATGTTGCCGTGGTCAGCATTCCTAACCAACATTTGGCTACTCTGTTCTAGAAATGTCCAGGGACAAGATGCCCAGACCCAGACCCTCACCATCCCTTACACCCTGTGAGTGCCTTTAGCTGTTTCATTTTAAGTCAGAAATCTCTAAAAATCTTTATCAGGAAATAGTTATCCATGATTCTGCTAGAAACAGAGTTATGACAAAGTCTTTCCTTGTGCAAGTACTATTCACTTTTCATATTATTAGCAGGAATAAGGAGTAAAGTCCTGAGAAGGACTGTGGGCATTTTGGAGAAAAGGGTTAGAACCCAGAGTTATTTTGTAAAATTGAAAAAGTGGTCTGAAAGACTGTACTGTCCTGTAAATCAGTAGTTTCTACCTGAAGCAGGGAGAATTCACTGGAGAAAAGGAATGGTAACAATTCTGCAGACAAGAATCTATGGTTATAGTCAGTTGCAGCTGAACACAATCCAAAAATATTATGCAGCTATGAAAAAGCCTAGTACAATATAGGCCTGTGTAGTGACGTTATCTGTAAGATGTTGCAAAATAGAAGATAGGAGAAAAAGAATATCTGTGTAAGAAGCAGAAGGTAAGCATAGTTCTTTTAAAAAGCTAACGTAAACAGAGGATTCACAAAATGTGTGTGCAGGGCATTTTCTTGAGAAAACTATCTCATTCTCTCATTTCTTTGAGAGAAGAAGTCTTAAAAAATTCTGAGTAAGGCTATGCTTTTGTATATATCTGAAAGACATCTATGATCTCGAAATGCAGAATGACTGAACTAAATCTTGATCATAACACTTCACACTTGGTATCAGGGAGATTCAGCAAGAACAGAAAATATGCCTGTTTTCTTCACAAAGATTATTTTCAAGCCTACTATATATTCAAACAATTCCACAGTAGTGGGGTTTACCCATGAGAGTAAAATGACACCTCCTTTTTCCTAGGAGTTTACTAGGTAAATTAATAGAGCCTGTTCTACAGCAGTACTTCTTGGGAACTTGTAATTCTCAGCTCCACCAGAAGGGCTGTCTTTTACTGTTTCTTGTAACAGATAATCGTGGGATTAAAAAGAACACATAAATTAATGGGAAGCATTGAGAGAGCAATAGCATTAAAGGATAAAGAATCCAAACACGAAAAATCAGATTAGAACTTCATTGCCATCTTGCTCTTCAGTGCCTTCCAAATTACAGTGCAGGAAACAGGCATACAGAAATCATGCCTTCTCAATCCATTTTTCTTCTATCACAAAACACCTGCAAGTTCTTAGAAAAAGCCTTTTGCTCCACACTCTAACACAGGCAATTCATTTGAAGGTTCTGTTCTAACTTCAGCACTTGGTGCAGCTTGCAAATGTCTTGGTATGAAAAGTGAGTTCAGAGCAGCGGCATAGCGGAGGGACTATCAGAGCACGTAGGGCAAAAGGGGAATTAGTGAGAAGAGGTGGTGCTCAAAACAGCAAAATAGAGAAACACAAAGAAGTGTTTTTGTGTGAGAAATGTAAAGGGCCACATGGCACTGACAGAAGTCAGAGAGAAATAGTGAGGAAAATAGGGGGAGTGACAACAGGTGAAAACTCAGAAGGAGGAGAAATAGCAGAAAAAGGTGTTCTTGCAGAGCAACTTTGAACAGGATATATTATACTGGGAACTGGAGGATGCAGGTGGAGTAAAGACTGTAAGTTTGGAATTTAAAGATGAAAAATGAATTAAGGCTGTATCTATTCTGACAACTTAATTTATTAGTTTAATCCTTCAGCCTGGCTCCCCAGTCACCCACACTGCCATATGTCAGCCCATTCTTGCGCTCCCTTCCGGAGGGAACCCAGCACTTCCACCTGGATGAGGCCAGGATGCAGCCCCAGGGGCTATTCCCCGTGGGCAGCGTGGATGAGGCTATGCCACCTTCCAAAACGGAGCCCGCTTGCCCTGCAACCACATGCTCTCCCGCACGCCACAAGCCAGCCCACTGAGCACCCACCGTTATAAAAACACCACTCAGATGGGCTATGTCACAGCCTTGGTTTATTTAAGTGATTTCAATAAACTCATATTACAATTTTTGTGTTTTAAGGAGCCGTGATTACGATGATCAAGGCCACCACAATAACGCTTCATGCCACACGGGAGGTCTGGGCGGGTGCTGTGCGCTGTCCTCAGCCGTGCGGCAGCGCCGTCCTGGCAGCCACGGAGCCGCCTCCGGCACAGACGCCTTTCGCAAGCTGGACCTAGGGCAGTACAGGAGGGAGAACGAGGGTCAGCTGCCACAAAAACAGCCCCTCCGGAAACCAGGTGAGTTGGGAAATGACCAAATTGGGAAATGGCCGCATCCAGACATGGGTGAGCTGAGGTAATCCCAGGCCCACATGCCGCGTGCTCCCCTCCCGTCTAAGCCAACCGCAGCTGCAAGCCACAACAGGTTAACGGTTCAGGATCCCAGCTGCACTGACAGGAAACGCTGAATTTCAGCCTACGGTCGCACAACCTGCCCTTGGTGCAGGAATACTAAAGTCACACAAGGTGTTATTGCTCCATTACGAAACATTATGAGATGTAACACAATGGTCTGCCTTTAGACAAATTTGCTGCTTACAATGTGGTTATGGTTTCCTTTTCACTGTTTACCTCTTTGAGGAATTGGCTTTCTATGCTAGCTTTGTGCAGGGGGATGACATAATTATTTCAGTATGTTTTTAAGAGTTTTCAACAGAGAAAACATGAATATTAATAAAATAGGATGAAAAGATAAAAAGTCACTGAGATGATGTAGATGCTATGGCTTTACCATCTTTCCAGGGAGCACAAAAATGAATCCTTTTCACATCAAAAATGACTGTTTCTTGTGAACAACAAAAGTGTTTAGAACATGTTACTCTACATAATTAAAAAAAAAAATCCACATCCTTCTTCCAGGTGGACAGAGAACGGACAGATGACACCAGGCCTGCAGCAAGCCCGGCTGCATCCCTTTTCCCCTCGAGGCTGCTTGTTAGCACCCGGACCTAGTGCAGCTGCTTGCAGGTGCCTCCCGACCCACCTCCCAGCAACATTTCCAGCTGGAATTGTTCCTATCAGAATCACCCTGTTATGCCAGACTTGTGCAATACTGACTGACAGAAGTGCAGGCTGCCGTTCCCAGAGATGGCTATGCCCTTTGGGAGGTGTCTGGCGCCTCTAGGGTCAGGGGGAGCATCTTGGCAGCTCCAGGAGAGCTTCATCCAGACTTTGGGGATAGTGTTTTCTTTAGCTTCAAAGGTACCTTCTGATTACAAAACCACCTCTCCAACAAGTCCGTGCTTGCTTTCCAAGCCTCAATGTGGCACAGCCTAAAGCTACTTGAGGGAAAATGCCTTCTGAAGCAATTTTTCATCTTGCTTGCTTGTTCTCTTACAGGCCAGTGGCTGCTGCGGCTGTTGTTGCTTCATGAACCACAGCTGGAGCCGCTCAGGAGCTGGCTACAAAATTCAAACCACCTACAAGCTGCGTGCCAAAAACGATTGCACAACCTTTGGACAGGATTGCCCTTCACTGGTGTTTTAGCAAGGACTGTTTTATCCAGACTGATAAACTTAAAAGGAACTGAGAACAACATGAGCTGTCCACTCGGTTTGGTGATAGCAAAAGAGAAATAATTTTCTGATGCTTTTAAATATTTTCCTTCTCTAGGTGTGAGAAGTGGCAACTTTATACTGCTTCTTTTATATTTCTGCCTGTGAGCGTATCGAACCTGTGTTTGCTCTTCTAATCAACCACCAGCCAAATGCATAGTGTTAGGCATTTCCATAAAATCTGTCTTATTATATAAGAGGGCACCTGAATGTCTTCCTGCCCAGTATTTTACCTTAAGAAGCCATGGAAGAAATCACGCTGGCCTCTAGGGTGTACTGTGCAATAAAACAGCTGGAACCCTAGGAAGGATGTGGAAGGTGCTGTAGGAACCCAGTTGCGACTGTTCTGGAAACAGACGCCAGCTTTCTGTCCTGAGGGTGTATTTTGAGGTTATGCCACAAGCATTCACCACTTGTACCCAAGTGCACAGAACTCTATGCAATGCTCCGTGCCAACAGGCACAAACATTTCTGAACTCCATGGCCCCTCTGTATTTTGGGTGGGTGGAAAGAGTTACTTTTAGGGCAATTCCCAGCTAGATGTTGGTTTGGGTCCCTGATTACTGCAATTGAACATGCAGCATGAGCATGGAAAGGGTAGGGAAGTCAGACAGGGAGTTCAGGAGATCTGAGGTACTATTATGGTGAGAGGAATCATCAACATTAGGTTAGATCTTACTTAATTTTGTTATGCATTTGCCTGGGCAGAGATGCCAGTGAAATTAAACTGCTGAAACACATAAACTACTTCATGCATATTAAAAATCTATCAGAAAAAAACACTCAAAATACTAGATACACCATGAAGCAAATACAAACAAACATAAACTTGTGCAGCAGACTGTGCTGGATAGGCCACAGAGGTGACAAGTAACTAAGATCTGGGGAAAGTGAGAGCTGGTGGAGAGGTGGCAAGCACAAAGACTCATTTTGGCACTAGAAAAAAAAAGGAAAAAAAAAAGTCAACAACCTTTAGTATTAATGTAGATATGCTAGCTTGACTCATGCATTTTTGAGGGAACACGGAAGATTTCACACTTGTTACACGGCTAATGACCTCCTGCACCGCAGCGTCTTGCGGCACCCCGACTCCTCGGTTAACCTGCAGCTCGCAGCAGCCTCCTCCGCCGCTCGCCGGGCCAGCCCTCACGCAGCCCCGCGGGGCGGGCGCGGCTCCCCGCCAGCGCCGGGC
>VWPW01028177.1:0-43470 GCA_013389825.1 Crypturellus undulatus | reverse complement strand
CTCCTTCCTTTCCCTTCCTGCCTGCCTCTCTCCCGCCCTTCCTGCCTGCCTCCCGCCGCTCCATGCGCAAGATGCTGCTGGCCGCGCTCTCGCGGGTGCTGCAGGGCCCGGTCGCCGCCGCCGCGGCGGGGAGGACGGTGAGCGGGGAGCTGCCCGGCCGCCTTGGCGCGCGCGGCGGGAGCGCGGCGGCCCAACGGCCCTAACGGGCGCGCGGGGCGGTTGGCGGCGCGGGGAAGGGGCGGTTGGCGGGAGCAGCAGACGCGGTGTCCGCAGCGCGCCTGCACCTCGGGAGCGCTGAGCGCCAAGGAGAGCGGCCGGGCGCCTCCGTTCCGACGGGAGAGTGGCGGATAAACAGGACGGGCTGCGTTTAAATAGGCCTCAAAAACAATCTTGTTAGCGAGAGTGGCGATTTTCCTGAAAAAAATCCCCCCCCCCTTTTTTTTTTAAAAGGAACCTTTTACAAGTGCTGGTAAAAATACCATAGATGGCTACACACACCTAAAATCGATGTGGGATTTTTTTTTTCCTGGAAATGTGCCTACTGTAGCCTGTATGTCACACAGGGGAAGAATTTTCCTTGCTCCAAGCAACTGCAGTGCTTGGTGCTGAGCTGAGCATGAACTAGATGCCACTTGTAAACTGGTGGCTGGAGCTGCCCAGTTCCTTTTCCAGCTCTGGGCATAGTGGTCCTTTTGAGAAGCATCTTTGTTTATGTGTATATATATACACATAAAGCTTTTTATTTAAAAAAAGCATGTCCATGCAGGTCAGAGCCTGGGCAGTTGTAAACGTTATCTTCTCTAGCATAAATCCAGATGGCCATCCTTGAGCTGCCATTGCCTTTGTTTACTGTAAAAACACCTTTAAAAACTTTCTTCCGTATTTTTTTTTCCCAAGTCATTAGTTTTGGCGTTAGTGTTTCATTTATTGTGTTCTCTCTTTCATGTGGCATATCTTCAGAATTCATCTTTGAATTTTCCTTAGCCCACTCTAGTGATTGTCTTTTTACAGTGTGTATGTAAGATGTGTTCATGACGCTGAATTTTGAAGTGCATTATAAGTTTGACAGGAGAGGAAGTTTATATGCCATACTCGCTGCTATCCGTTGGACTATACTTAAGTACTGTGTTGATTTTCAGATATTTTGAGGGAACTCGTGACATATTTTGTGCTCCTGTTTGCTCTATAACTTGGATCAGAAAATTCTTTTGCTGCTGGAAAAATGCCAGACGGACTGAGCAGGCAGCATATTGCAGAATGAAGGGTTGGGTGCCCAGCTGTAAGGAGCTCAGCTTCTGCCTTCCTTGCATGCAGCCTTGCGGACGCTTTTGTTACCTTGTCTGCTGTCATGCATGCTATAGATTGACTAAATAAGATACTAGATTGCAGACCTTTAATGTGCTACTTAAGGCCCATCGGTTTAAAAATAAATAAAGTTTTCTGAATTTTTTGAATCTGCTCCAAATCACCAAAGCTATTAAGGACAGGTTTCATCATGTACTTGAGCTGATGTAGTTGTGCCCCCGCTGAAGTGACTTGTGATGTCTGTCCTCAATGGCACTTAAGTGGCCACAAAAAATCTAGCCCATCTGAAAGAATTGTCAGTGAGATCAAGAAGTTAAGTTCTTCTGGTTAGCCTTAAAAGAGTAATTCTTATAATTGGTGGTGAGCTGCCAGAGGAAAACCTGTTAGTGTGTTCTAAGGAAGCTGGCTTACCTGTCCTGAGTGAGGTGGCAGGGGAGTGAATAGATAATGAAGATAAAGATTAGAGATTAGATTAGAGAGCAGATTCACCAGAAGATCCTCCTCTGTGTGATGGGCCTATGGGCAATGTGTACCTAAAAGTAGGTCCTAGTTTATAACTGCATTAAATAACACTGGTGTCTAAAATTTGTCCCTGACAGCAAGTGCTTGGCCTGTTACTGACATACTGCATTTTCTGAGAAGTCTAAACTACATGTACTTTAGAGAGCTTAATGCAGACTTCTGGATCCTAATGACTCCCACCTATGAAACTGTTTATCTTGAATATGCATTTATATATGCTCTGCATTTATAGCGAATGTGTGAATTATCAAATAAAAAGCAGCCTTATCCACAAGGCAGCATTTTATACCTCATTTGAGCATATTGTAGTGGGTAAACATGGATTCCATGACTCAGAGCTTACCTGTAGAGAGACTACCACTTACAGTGCTTTAGTCTTCTGACAGTTTGCTGATAATAGGTACTTACTCTTTTTCTTTTCCTTTTTTTTTCCCTTCCAAATGCTGCTATCCTAGGGAGCTGTTAGTGAGGTAAGGTCCGAATAAGTTTTGTCAAAATTTGTTTTTGATAGTTATACAGACCATGCATTTTGAACTTTAATAAAGATTCCCTTGTGTTATTTTTATGTAATAATCCTAAAATCTTGTTTTACTTCCAGCACTAGCAGTAAAATAGCTTTTCTTCACTAATAGTAGTGTTACAGATTGTTAAATAGCTAGATAAGCTTAGTTTAAATTAAAAACTCTAAATATGAGGGAATAAAAAGTGAGGATTACTAAATCACTAAACTGTAAAAGAGTAGACAGCCAAGAATAATTAGGAAATTTCTCTAGTATTTCTTCCAAACTTTATATCTATCAACCAGGCCTTTCTGGAGATGCTAAACATTTTCAAAATTGTGAAGCAATGAACTTTCAGCTAAATATGCAGCATAATTCTATGGTTGAGCAAACTATTAAAATTAACATATAATTTAATAAGTAACATTATTATGGAGCTAAAGATGAAGTATGTTCCTTGTGCTGTGGGCACAGTGCAGTCAGACAGATGATCATCATATCTGATGGTGCAGTGAAACTTCTTAAATTTATCTAAGATTATCAATTGTATGTTAATTAATAATCTGTGCATGTTATTGAATATGGAACGGTAATATACCTCTAAACATCTTTCCTGTCTCTCACCTGCCATCCTGTCTGTATTTCATGCATTTTAGGTGTTCAGTCTCTTCCATCTCTTACATTTCTGTGATATTTTTCAGCAGTGGCCATGCTTTTTTTTTTTTTTTTTTTTTTTCCCTTTCCCCCACTGAAGGCAATCGATTTTATTTGGTGCTGCAAATTTAAAATTTAGTTCTCTTTTTGTTTTTGTCTTGGTTTTAAATATTGGTTTTGAAGGAAGTCTGGCACTTAAATTTGTGTACAAAACAAAAATTCTCTAATACTTTAATACTATAGGGATATGCCACTGGTTAGCTTGATTCACAAATTATTTCAATTTGAGAGTATTGTTAGCAATTATGAAATGAGAATCTGCTTGGTAATTAATCTTTAAATGTTACTTGTGTTCTGTTTTTTTTAAGGCATCTCGAGTGATGGTAGCATCACGTAACTATGCAGATTTTGCAAATGAAGCTACATTTGAAATTAAGGTAAAGAAACTGAGTACTGTATAAGCACTGTTGTAGATCTTGGCATGATGGCGTTCACCTCTTGACTTTTCTGTTAAAAAAAATGCTGTTTGAATATCTAGAACCTTACTAAAGGATTTCTAGGAAAGGTTTAATAGATTACTGCCTCCTCTTATGATTTGAGGATGCTATCAGGTGGGCATATATGTAATATATGATACAGAGCAGAAACTGTTTTGATGGTGAAGTGGTTGCAGTAAATGAAACTAGCTTTTGCATATGACATGAGCATCTAGCTCATACCTGCTATATTTAAAGGGAATTAGGAGGTCTAAAAGCTCTGTATAAGAGAAAACTGGAAGGAAAATGAAAATAAAAAGTGTAATCTGTGTATTTCTCTTCTGCCTTGCCAAATGAGGAGCAGAGAAAAGGAAAGCTTTCTGGGAGAGATGTCACCAAAACAGTATTCTTCATTTTTGGTAGAGGGGATGAAGTCCAATCTTAGGACCAGGCCTTAAAACTGTTTCACGGAGGGAGATCCTTTCAAATTTATTTATTTATTTTTATGATATTCTCTCTGGTCTTTATAATATGTAGTTTAATTAGTAGTTATATGTAATATAATTGGTAGTTATGGTATTGTTTTACTCAGTGCTTTGCTAAACTTCTGTAGCTTTTACTAAGTATTTGGCAGGCAACAGCCATGGAAATGGCTGTATTTTCCAGTATTCTGTTATCATTTTAATTAATATGTTGCTAATGGGAACTTCATTTAAAGCATGGATGTGTCTTTATTAAAATAATATTATTAAATGTGTCTTTATTAAAAACAAAATTTTTATATAGTGACCCTTGGATATATTGTATATTATTTTGACCTATAAATTGAGGTTTTTTGTTTTCGGTAGCGAGAGGGATTACAAGTGAAACTTAAAATGGGACATTGTAAAAACAGAATGTTACTAACACTGATAAATTCAAGAAGTACGTGTTTAACTTTGCAGAAGTGTGACCTCCATCGCTTGGAAGAAGGTCCCAGCACAACGGCAGTGCTGACTCGAGAGGAGGGCCTCCATTACTACAAGACCATGCAGACCATACGACGCATGGAACTGAAGTCTGACCAGCTGTATAAGCAGAAGATTATTCGTGGCTTCTGTCACTTATATGATGGTCAGGTGAGAATTTTTTTTCCCCCCGAGAAATTTTATAAGGTGCATTTCACTCTCTTGCCCTTAATGTAAGGGCTTGAGTAGGGTGGAAATGAAATTAAGGTACTGTATGTAGATACTCAGTTCTGAAGTTGTAGCTGAATCAGTGATTTGGTTCATTAATTTTTTAAAAAATATTCCTAAGCACGTGAAGGAACCCCTAACTTCTTGAGACAGCAACAGAATGAGACAGAAAGCAAGATGCATCTGAAGAGCAGATGTCTCTCCTTTCACTGTTTTTGAATTGCAGTTATTTAGATGTATTGTTTGGGATTTGTGGAAAAAAGTTTATGGATATTTTCAGCCTTCTCTGTCTGTCTAGTTTTGTTAGTCAGAGTCAGGGCATCATGGGATTTGGAGGTGAAGGTTCTAGTTGCTCCAGGGTCAGATAGGTCTAGCTTGCTTTGGGGTTTAAGGCAATGTTCTGTATCTGTGCTTTTCTTGTTTTCTCCTGATATTTTAAGTTTGTATGGGAATTTCCTAGAATCAGAATTGTAAAGGTTGGAAAGGACCTCTAGAGATCATCTAGTCCAACCCCCCTGCACATGCAGGTTCACCTAGAGCACGTGGCACAGGATTGCATCCAAGTGGGTTTTGAAGATCTCCAGAGACGACTCCGCAATCTCTCTTGGCAACCTGTTCCAGGGCTCTGTCACCCTCACTGTTAAATTTAGCTTTTTCCAAACTGCTAGCTATTGGGTGTTGAGTGTTTTTCTTTACTACTAAGCTTATTTCTCCTTTTGTAACAGGAAGCTTGCTGCGTAGGCCTTGAAGTTGCCATAAAGCCTACAGATCATGTAATAACAGCTTACAGAGCTCATGGCTTTACGTATGCACGAGGAGTTCCTGTTCGAGCAATTCTTGCTGAACTTACAGGTTTGTGCTTAGTAAAATGGGGATTTAGATGCTGATGTGCTTTTGTCAGTCTTCCACTCAAATTCAAAAAGATGTCGATGCACAAAGTATTCTGGGCCTTCAGAAGCAAGTTAGCAACTTAAATCAATGTGTGACTTGTTGATGCAGCCACTTTTTATAGTAAAACAAATCAAAAGCAATATTTAATTTGAAGTGCCAGCGCTTAAAGCTCAACTTTATAATTTGTTTCTTGATGCTGTAGGCTGCATGTGTTGTGCTACAGCAGCTTGTTTATGTGGAACTTGCAGCACTAGCAATTACATTGCTAGTGGTAGAGATCTATTCTTGGCAGAGCAGAGCATCACCCTTCATAGGGCAGACTCAAATTTTTCAGTTCAGTATTGTTGAACTTTGCTTTTAGGAAGAATGGTAAATATTGATTGTCGTTGTAAACTGAATGTGGTTTGGGAATAATTCAATGTTAACAAGAATAATAAATGGTAATATGGCCAGACCCAAGACTTTGTGGAAAGGAGAGATGCCTATTTGTAGTAAGTTCATAGGCAGAGCAGGCAAGAGAAGAGTGGCTCAGTCTGCTAAGCTCTCGTGTAGGGAATGCTACAAGTGAAGAGTGGGAAAACTGAAGGTCTTTGTATGCTCTCTGTATTGTGATATAATAAAAACCCAGTCTGGGAATTTGAGTGCTTGAAACGTGAATATATGACAGTACATTTTGGAAGCAGAGAAGTATGGTTTTGTATGCTAAGTATATGCTTGTAAATAATGTATATTAACAACATAGCACTGAAGCCCAGAATCTTGTGGATGACTTGTCAAGTATCACTAGAGACTGGTAAGGAAGAAAATAAGGAGTCTGTCCTGGCTGAGGACTGTTACTGGTTCTGAAAACAGAAATATCAGTGTCAGTCTTTTTTTTTTCTTTTTTTTTTTTGTCTTCTGGCACATTCTTCTATACCATTATGCTTGGTTTTATTTATTTAATTGGGAAAAGAACAGTAGCAGTACAGAGACTGTTCTTTCAAGAAATTCTTCATTAATCTAATTCTCTGCTTCTTGATTGATGTTTATCTTTTTTTTCCCTCTTCTATACATTTTGTCATGCATTTATATTTAACTGTAATCTCTTTGGGGAGAGGCCATTTTGGCCAATGTGTAAGAATCAATGTCTTCAATCTGCACAGAAGACCTGTAGTAACAAGAAGACAATACTATTGGACTTGCTTTATAAATGGGAATATCTAATTCAATTTCTGTAGTAGTTTTTCTTCTATGTATAGTAAACCGGAAAAAAAAAAAAAGAGATAGAAACTAGGAGTAACTAAAATCCTATTTATTTCACTTGTTTCACTGGCTGGCAAGTAATTGCGTGTTGATCATGTTTCAGGGAGAAAAGGAGGATGTGCAAAGGGAAAAGGAGGATCCATGCACATGTATACCAAGAACTTCTATGGTGGTAATGGCATTGTTGGTGCTCAGGTACATATATATTTATACATCTACATTAAAACACAGGCTGAATTTCAATAGTAGCCCGTGTTTCCTTTCAGATTTCATGCAGTGAGTTTGTATGCAGCTACTCTTGCTCTGTGGCTATTAGATCTGTGTCATGTCTTTATTCTGGTTCCCCTAGTTTGAGGACCTGTAACACAAAGATGAATGAGACTGAATGTAGTTAAAGTTTAGCTTCTGGGCTGTAAAGCAGATGGAAATAAAGGAGTTGGTAACAGCTCCTCATTTGAGTGCCTCCCTGACATTTTAAAGGCCTTTTCTGTGGCTCACAAGCTGACTATCTGCAACTCCTCCAAACATTGTTCTAAAATTTTGCTCTGTTCTGTGTTTGTGCTAGGTTCCTCTTGGAGCTGGGATTGCTCTGGCCTGTAAATACTTCGGTAAAAACGAAGTCTGTTTGACTCTGTATGGGGATGGCGCAGCCAACCAGGTAACCTAGAGTTGTCTAACACGGCTCAGTGGAGATTTGCCTGATGTGAGTGCTGCCTGGTTACAGTGAGATGATGGAGCACCTTTCCCCTTGTCTCTGTTTAGTATTATACTTTATAGATGTGGTTCATTTGCAGCTTTGCTTTTATTAGGCTTTTGTTAGGAAGTGCTCACCACTGAGATGAACTTCATGTAGTGGCTGAGCAGCTGGCAAATTTTGGACACCTAAGGCATTCAAGTAGGTGCCTGTGCCTTTGAGGACTGTGTAGCCCCCAGAGGAATGATTCAGGTGAACAGTTTTTTAGATGCTCTTTACGTAGCAGGAATGAGCCTGTGCTTGGGATTTTTTCTGTCCCAGCCTGTCTGCTATAAGCAGCACTCTGAGAACCATCAGCGAAATTGGTCATGCCACTGCATAGACAGAAGCACTTGTATTTGTGAAGGCGAAGGGGAGGACAGAGCATCTTGTGCAACCACTTATTTTTGACATTTGAATGGTTATTTTCTCATTATGGGTAGAAATATTAATCAAGCCAGATGAGAAATTGATGGATTAGAGAACACTGTTCCCTACTGCTGTGTAGTTTCCCATTTTCTAGATACAGAGATCTTAATTCTTGGTTTTCTGTATGTTCCACTTAAAGCAGCAAGGCCAGTACAGTGTGGTTGAGCTGGCTTTTTGTGACTTCCTAAAATAGTTCAGTCAAAATATTAAGGTTTTGTGGTACTCTAACACAGATCCTGAATTATCTTATAAAATTATACAGAATTTAATTTTTAAAACATAAAATACCACAAAATACAAGTACGTTGAGGTAACTTTCATCTTGTATAGTGTATTTTTTCCTCTTATTCCTCCTCAGCTGAAGGAAAAGGCTTAGTTTCAGATCACTTTTAGTATTATGAGCTTACCAGCCAGACCTGTGCAACTGAAAGATTTTCGGTAGAGTCTAATGCTTAAAGTTTGAACTATCTCTAGGTTTTTAATGTGCTCTTTTTTTATTATTTTTCCTAGGGCCAGATATTTGAGACCTTCAATATGGCAGCCTTGTGGAAGCTGCCCTGTGTTTTTATCTGTGAAAATAACCGGTATGGAATGGGAACGTCCGTTGAAAGAGCTGCAGCCAGTACCGACTACTACAAACGTGGTGACTTCATTCCAGGCCTCAGGGTGAGTTTGGCTCCAGCTTCTTTGGGGAGAACGATATCAGCAAGGGGGTGGGTTTGGGCGGAAAGGCTGTTTATATATTGAAAAACAGATTATGTCTGCTGTTGATACAAATAAAAATTATTGAGAATGTATTTACTATTATAAATATATAATTTGATTATTTTTATATATATATTTCATAGAATAATTTTGAATTTAATTACTACTGTACATGTGGATTTGTTATCATTTAAAGTTTGAGTTGGGGGTATCTTTTTGCCTCAGCTTGTAATTTTTTTATCAGGTGGATGGCATGGATGTTCTCAGCGTTCGGGAAGCAGCAAAGTTTGCAACTGAGTACTGCAGAGCTGGAAAAGTGAGTCAGTAATCATCATTCTTTTAATGTAGGTGATTTTTTTTTTTGCAAGGTTGTTGCTAAACACAAAAATTTCATCTAGCCCATTTTTTGTAGTTGTTCAAATTGTATTCAACTCCCCCATCCGTGTGTTGAACCTGCAAATACTTGAATGGTTCTTTGTTAAAATTTATTAACCTTCACTTGATATTAACAAAATATTTTTGGATTGTCTTGTTTTTTAAACCACAACCCTGATGTGCTGTCATCTTCTTCCTGCTTTTACCGCTGAGAAAGGTTTGAAAGGCTCTGAGTGCTAGGCAGATGAAGGTATACGTTAAAATGCTTTTCCTGCTCTAACAACACATTGGTCACCCAAGATGGTTAACATCCTCTGTGTCTTTTGAAGGGTCCGATTCTGATGGAGTTGCAGACTTACCGTTACCATGGCCACAGCATGAGTGACCCTGGAATCAGGTACCATTAGTTGCTTTCACAGTGTTCAGTGAAACCAAGCATGGATGATCAGAATGGTGAAAGAATGTGTAATGGATTTGATGCTTTTGTCCACTCTGAAGTGCAATTTTAAACCTCTGTGATCAATTTAATCATTCATCCTACCCCTCAGCAGACAATCAGTGGCACTGGGACATACAATTTTAAAACAAGCACTGAGTGAGTTAAATTTCTGTCCTTTTGATTGAGGATTCTACATGCTACATGGATTTTACTAAGTAAGCTTTGGCTGGAAAACAACATGTATTTCCAGGACTTCTAGAACATACAAAATTCAGTAAATGGTAGTACAGGAACATTTGGGAGCACCCAGTCAAGGAGAACACTTGAAAATACAAGTATGTAGGTGCTAATGGGACTTGGGCCTTGTGCCATCTGAAACGTATGAATTTATCTACATGAAAAAGAGCTGTCTTCCAAGGTTTCACTTGAAAATTGAGTTACTTAAAGACAATCTGTGCCTAAGCAGCCTTCAGCCGGTGGATGTACTGTGACCCAGTTGCTTCAGCCCTGCTCCTCTTTCCCTTAGGAAGATGGGTAGCAGGAAGTGGGCTCCCATGGTACCTGTGTCAGGCTGGGCCTGCTGCTTCTGCACTTTAACTCTGTCTCCATTCTGAGATCTCAGAAAGTTTCCAGGTGTAGCTGTGCCTTCATTCTTTGAGTAGTTAATATTGCTGTCTTTCTATGGCATAGCAATTTTTGCCAAAAAAAAAAAAAAGATTGACATTTGTGTCTGCTTATTTTTCTGATAGCTATCGTACTAGAGAAGAAATTCAAGAAGTGAGAAGTAAAAGCGATCCCATTACTTTGCTGAAGGACAGAATGATCAACCATAACCTTGCAAGCATTGAAGAATTAAAGGTATGCCTTTAAGTTGATATGTTTAAGCAAGCTCATGTGCATTCCAACATTAGTGAGCTCTGAAAAGGGCATTATACTGCACCATGCATCACTCCTTTGTTGAGCTTGGTTTTGTTTTAATAGAGCAACTTTTAATCAGTGAAAGTAACATGTTGGTGCAGATGAGCTAGTGAGGGTGTTCTGGTCAACTTAAAAAAATATGGCCAAAATACACCTGAAAATAATTAGTTTACTTACTTAATGCTATATTGTTTTACAGTAATAAATACCTCTCTAGCTAGAAAGGCTTGAGATTATAAATATTCTGTTAAAAAAAAAGTCAAGTTACTTTAGCAACAGAGAATTTCTAGCAAGTAAATTAAATTTATTTTTCTCTGTATTTTCTTCATGCAAAATGGTGACTTTTACTAGCTTTAGAAAAGGCAGTAATTATTAGCTCTCAACAGCGCTTGCAGATAAATTTATGCTATAAATTTGTTAAAATATATAATAAACTATATATACATGGGAGCTTTAATAGAAAATTAAGCTATAAATAAAATGTGAACCTAATACATTACAGCAAGTTTAAGAGTTACGTGCCTTTGAAATGGGCTTTTCATTTAACATTGGTAGAGGTTGTATTGTAGATCTATGTTGGTCTTATAAAGGTTTGTATATGCATGAAAAAGTGGTGTTTTCCTCGCAGTCAGCATCCTCTGAGCATCCTGAACATGTTTTGCAGAATCACAGTTAAAAAAAAGCTCAGTGTCATGTTCGGCAGTAAATTAACTATTATCCAAACAGAGCAAATGCTGCTGTTGAATAAGAAGGGAGTGCTTTTTTTTAGAAAAAAAAAAAAACAGCTTCGTCTCATTTTCCCAGATGCTCTTCCCCTTAACAGTGACCAATACTTCATCATGGGGTTTAAACTCAAAATTTTGACACTTCCTGTGCAGCTTTCTACTAATCTTCCGTGTTTGCTCTAGGAAATTGATGTGGCAGTGAGGAAGGAGATTGAGGAAGCTGCCCAGTTCGCCACCACTGACCCAGAGCCCCCGCTGGAAGAACTAGGTCACCACATCTACTTCAATGAGCCACCCTTTGAAGTGCGGGGCCCAAATCAATGGATAAAGTACAAGTCTGTCAATTAAAGGCCTTTTTTTTTTTATTGGGGGTAACTTATTCTTATGAATAAGTGAATGCATTTACAAGAACTGTAACGACTCGGAAACAACTCTTTAAGCTTATTTAAAAGCTCTTTCAACAGAAGGGAATCTAAAGATTGTGTAAGGAAATCCATTTTATTATGGATTGTCTTAAAGAGGGTGAATGTAGCTTCAGAAGGAGCCAAATTAGGAGAATGCAGTGGTTTATTTAAATTGCTATATATTTGCTTTAGTGAGTTTTCTTTGGATTGCTGCCTCTGTCATGTACAGTACAAACATTAAACTTTAACAACAACGTAAAATGTGGTCAGCATTTTTTGTTTCTTGATAAACCACTTTTCAGCAAAAACATTGCATGCGGGTGTTTTCAGAAACATTGTTCAATGAGAATATCACACCAAGCTTTTCTTAGTAGTTCAGTGGGAGTTGCTTTATTATAAAATGCTATATACATTTGTCTATGAAGAGGTGACATCCATGCTGCAGCTTAATGGCTCCCTGCTCAAAACAGCAGAGACTAAAACACATTAGGGTCACAATTTTCACCCTGCTAAATCTAACTCAGGTGTGGTAACTTTTTGCAGAGACGCTTCTCGTTGGCTGCTGCTTGACAGTGAGGGACAGCTGAATTGTGCATTATGCTCTGATAAATAAGTGCATTAATAAAAGACTTAAAAGCTGTTACTAAACATTGTGTTACACAGATGGTCAAATAAGCTACACTGTTGTGCAAAATCTGCAAGCCTACAGTACATGCATATATATGTATACACATTTAATAATACAACTATTAGGAATGTGTCTGTATTTATTTATTCCCATTAGTCAGTCAGTTTTCAGGGAATTAGCTTTCTGCCGCTGAGGTCCCAGCTGTCTGTCGGTGAATTAATATGGCATTCCAAATTCTGCAGAGAAGCCCACCACTGGGTGAAGAATTGAAAACAGCTGGTAACTGCAGTGACACAGGGTGAGGCAAAACTCCTTTTCTCCATTATTTTAAAGTGAGCAAATAGTAAAAGTATGAAACACCTAAGGCGTTATCAGTTATGACAGTACCCTTTTAAGGTTATGGCCAGAAGAAGAGCTTTCAAGTCAACCAGGGCATATCTGAATGATACTGAAAGGACTTCTTTTTTTCCAGCGGGCAAGAAAGAAGAGTCTTGAGGCCTGTTTTCCATCTACTGATTTAGTGACCAAGGGTGGAACTGCATGGTCTGGGCTCAACATCAGTAACTCAAAATGCGGATAGCACAAAGCACCCTTGGTGGAGCAGCAGTTAGGTTACAGGAAACTTACTTAAAGAATGCTGAAATTAACAGCAGTTGCTATTAAATTACCACTGGTCCATTTAAATATCCTAAATTCTCTTTAAAATACTTCTCTAGATGTTAATATTTAACTAAGCTGTTAATAGTAAACTATCTTCTTACCGCAGTTGGAGATGCCGCAAGTCATCTTTAGTGATATCATTGAGGACAGTACTGAGAGTATAATCCTCTTCAGCAAACTGAAAGGCAAAGTTGTCCCTAAATTAAGGTTACTGCTTTATAAACAAATTCTGTGCCCTTTGCTTTACTTGTTTTTTTACCATCTTAATGACAGCGAGGTCAGCTCCTTGTTCCTTCAGCCAGTTTGCAAGCTTGGGGTCTGCATTCTCTCTAAGAGTCGCTGCAGGTTGTTGGGAATCTTAACAGAATTGAAAGACATAGGTAAAGCAGGACAGAAGTTCAGATTATTTAAGATCAAATCGGGTATTTTTTAAACTACCCTGTGCTTAAGGAATCAAAAGCTGCATTTGTGCACAACTGTCAAGGGACACAGCATCTTTTCCTACCTTCAGCTTTAAGTTTCAACTGAAGCAAGCGCAAGTCTTGTGTTTTTTGCTCCAAAGATTGTCTTAAGAGGCTCTGATACTCTTTCTCCTTTTGAACCAGGTCTTCCAAAAGCCTGTTAGCATTTGAGAGAGGTCAAACACAGCCATACTGTGAATGTCTAGCTGAAACAAAATATTTTAACTCCCCCCTCTCCCTCCAAAGAATAAAGTTATGCAATAGATATTTTTCTCTTAAATAACATTTCCTATGACCTAAAAGATTTCATTTTGCTTGTCTGGGACTTGGCTCAGTGGTAGCACATTAAGGCTTTCACTTTTGCACAAGGCCATTAGTAAACTTGCTGCCAAATCTGTCCCTGTTGTTGTGCAGTTGCACTGCGTAGAGTTGCTGCCTTTATTCTGCAGTTTAAGAAAGAACACACACAGCACTGCAGAGGGGTAGCAGGGATGTTCTGATTGCACATTTACATCTGTAAGGAAGAATGGGCCATGCCAGTGTTAATGCTGTAGCTTGTTGCCAATATGATAACTCACAAGCAAGAGGCGACTCTGAGCTCTGCCTGGGAGCAGCCGGCAGCCTCAGCAGTGGATGAGGTCAGGGTCCTACAGCCCTTCCTCGCAGGAGGAAGCAAAAAGGTCACCTCCCTCTATGAGTTTTTTAAAACTCATAGGAGCTGACAGGCTTCAAGACCACTGCCACAGGGCCAGGCAATGTGCAGGTTGCTAAGCAAGCAGGAAGGAAATTGGCAGAATTGGCAAAAGATCATTAAAAAGAAAGCCACAGAAATGAAGTTGTACCCAATGCTGTGGCTGAGTCAACACATAGGTGCTGCTGTCACACAGTGTATCCAGAAGCCACGTTTTGAATATTTGCATTATGCATCGTATGTTATGTAGCTACATGACGCGGCAGCCAACATGTGTGGGAGCATTTCCAGGATTCCCTAGAACAATAAACGCGCCGTTCGTACATGCCGGTTACCTTAAGGTCTCCTGTTTAAGTCTGCCCAACTCCAGGCCAAGCTGCTGCTGAGTCGCCTCCTGCACTGCCACAGAACCAGGGCGGTCGAGTCCTACTGCCACAGCTGGATCCTTAGTAGGACGTTGCTCAATGGGCTGGTAACTGCCCTCTGCTTCATCACCATCTTTGTCCCCACTTTCAGTTTCTGATGCTGGCTCAAAGTGAGTGCGAAGCTCTGATAAAATGAAACAATGTAAGATTGTTTGTACAAATCTGTTTTGGGGTGTAATTTGCTCTCTATTCCTGGGTTGAGGGGAGCTTCAGTTGAGAAAGCAGCCTCTCCCTCTCGTGCTTGCTTTTGTAATACTGGGCAGGGGAATAGCAAAATCGCCTCTTTTCATGAGTGGCACCAGGGTAGCTCTGTTGTAGATTACCAACACAGGTAGATGACAAAGGAGAGGATCTTTTGTCAAATATGGTTATGATGCAGTAGAAAATTAATGAAGTGCATAACAAAATAATAAAATTAATGAGAAGCCCTGTAAAGCATTGTTTTATTTTTAAAGAACAAAAATAAGTTGCTTCCCCTCTATTACCTTAGACTGAAAATTTTTAAAAAGTCTTCCTTTTTTCCGAGTAGCATTTCTAACCTCATTTCTTGCTATGCACATGCTGCCCTTCCCACTAAAGAACAATATCTCCATCTTTCTCCTACTAACGAAGTCCTGAAAAGATTTGTCCCATTTGGCTAGAACGCCACCGGCACCCTGGACTGAAAAGGCTCACCGTAAGTGCGTGCACGTGGAGGTTTCGCACACTGGAGGGTAACTCACGCTGTTTGGTACAAACAGGTACCGAACTACTTGGAAATTTCCACCTTGGACAGTGTACTCATACATCCTCGTCCTTGGTGGTGATTTTTTTTACTACTAACACACAGGTAAAAATATACTCCTCGTATAAATGCACAACCCCTTCCCTTCTCTGCCAATTTCAGTGTTCAGTAGTATTTTTCAGAACACATAATGAAACCTCTGCATGGTTATCCACCTTGGATTTCACTAAAGTGTACAAAATAGTTTGTTTCTTACTAGAAATGTTTCAGCTTGGGATGAATTTGCCTTTTTAATAGCTGGAGCACATTGCTGGTGCAGAACCACTGGAAATGTGCCTGCTGGATGCCTCTGCATGGCAGCTACAGCGTTACCGCCCAAGATCCACACCTCCATACAACAGTTTGACCCTGTGCCTTTGAGGAAGTGACACACGGGCTGCAGTTAATGATTTGCTGACAGATTAAATCTAAACATCTAAACCGTTTCATTTGCTATATCTGTGATATGGAAACACCCTCATCTTCTTTCCCCTAACACTGTTCAGCTGCTTTGACTTACCTGGAATAAGAATAGTGACTGCCGCTTGGACTGCGCGGCGAATGATGTTATCCATTGCAAACATCCAGTGGGGCCTTATTAAGTGGTTTCTTAAGACTTTGTTCACCTACAAAGAAATAAGCAAGTAAGGGAGCAGCAGATGACACATGTTTATTATACCTCTGGAAAGAAAATCTTGCTCTTTAATTATCAAAGCAACTGCAAGAGACAGGCAAGCCTCCTCACCTTTGAAAGCCTAATCAACAGATTTGACATTTCTAGGCTACAGCACTCAAATTCACTCAAACAGACTGTAATATTCAGGCCCCTTCTTCACTACAAGGAGGGATAGAGGAGGAAATGGATGTGAGCCCCACGCAGACATCAGCGCTCGCTGTCGGCCCGTGGGCAGCGCAAGCCCCGCAGCCAGGAGCTCCCTGCTGTTCTGGCTCACCTGTGCAGGGACACAGCACCTCAGCAGAGCCCATCAGGGCTCAGGGCAACCTGACAGGAAACCTGACAGGAAAGGGGAGTTCAGCACAAACAGGGCAGAAGTCAGGGCTGTGTGAGGAAGAGCAGGAAAGCTACAAACACCTGCGGTGAGGTTTCCCTGGGAAGATCCAGTCCCGCTGGGCTAAGCCAAGAACTCACCGCATCCTGAAATCCAAACAGCACCAAATGAATCTGATTGATAGAAGTGCTGTCAAAGTCCAAATCCATTTTCAACTTGGATATGGTAGAAGCCATCACTCTGTGCTCAGGAGAACGTATGAAGTCCCTTAAAATCCCAATAATTTGCTTGATGTGGGTTACTGAAAGCTGCAATTCTTCAGAACTCTGGAGAAGTGAAAAGGGATGCATATTAAGTTAACTCCTGATGCAAAAAAATATAGTAGCATCAGTATACTGAAGGTTATAATTTTTAAATTCACACGTGTATTTTCATGGCTTTGCACAGAAAAGCACACATGTTTTGTTTATTCACAGCTCTTACTGTCTACCTTTTTAACTTTTTTTTTCTTTTTTAAAATATTGATTTAACATTGAAAAAGTAGGTGTTATGTCTATGGATATTGTGGCTGTCATCCAGGGAAGAGGTTTCAGGTAAGATCTGCATCTCTCTCCAGTCTACTGCAGAGGGTAGCACTCCTCCATAAAAACAGCAGAGTGGGCTGACAAGAAATCCACATTTTTGTAAATGCCATCCCTTACAGTAAGCTGAATGTGACCTTACATCTAATCTTGCAGACATCTGATGTCCCCAGGAACACATGTTTATACACATGTTTATCAGTCAGAAAAAGTTGCACAGTGATAGACCTCAAGGCTTCATTTAATGATTTGCAACCCATAAAGTTTACACAGTTAGAGCCACCCAGGTACTATAGGGGAAAACAACAAAACTGTATTATAAGACAAAAGGAGAAGTTTTTCAGAAAGACAGAGAACATTTGAGCGATACCACAGAACAGCTGGAGGCCAAGGTAGGACTTGCTGTTACTTGTACCTTGTAGTAGGTAAACTCCTACTGATTTTAAAACTGTTAGCACATTCATTTATTAGTCCTCAGAAAAAGTAATGATATTGACTACCCAATCTTTAACTTTCCCTTTTAAGCAGAAAAGTAGTGCTGAAGTGAAGTTACCAGTGCAATACAGTCCTGCAAATTTGAAGCGACTTGATTCTGTTCTTCTTTCAGAATCTTATACAGGATGGCTCGACGCTCACTGTCCTTCCTCAGCAGGAACAGGCCGGCATCCTTGTCCTCCACGGAAGGCGACGCGCTTCTGTCCTCTGCAGCCAAGCTCTCGTCAGGCAAGCTAGGGCAGCAGCGGGGCCAAACACAGAGACAGAGCTCGGCATTAGCAACACGGCAGCATCACCACAGGGGAACGCGAGCAGCTAATGCAGTATAACGTGGCTTGAGTACCAGCAGGAGATTGACCAGGCTGTCAAACACTAATTCAGAGAGAGAAGATGGTTCAGCTCCTCAACCAGCCGTTATTCCTCCCCGAAGCTGAGGGAACCACTCTGATTTCATCCTACTGAGAAGCTGGCACTAAAGTTACTTAGAACTTGTTCAGTTTTGGGGAGGAAAGCTGAAAATCCTGGACCAAGATAAAAAGCATTTTTTTTTCTGGCCCCATACTGTAACACATCAACTTGGAAGTGTTTTGAGCGCCCTGCACTGCAGAACTAGGTTTCTGCTGCTCCTTTCCCAAGTTGTTTCATGAGTGCTTGAAAAGGAGGAACTCTTAAACTTGCTCCTGACTCAATATCCATTCAGTCAATAGGAAAACTGCCATTTATTCACCAGAAAGAAGTACATAAATCCATGGAAACCTTCAGAAGAGACAGAATCACTATTCATTAGTTACATAAACCACCTGGTACCTCACTGAGGCAATGCACTTGCTGTTTAACATACCTGCTTACCTACTCATTACACACAACACAGTTGCACAACAACTGTCTTCCAATAAAAAGTAATGTGAATTGAATACACATAAGCATCACTAGACTTAGGCCTAAACCAAACACTTTACCTTAATAAATGGGAAATGTGATGCTTTGTCTGCATCTCTGAAATGGATCTCTTTGGCCTTTCGAAAAACACGTCATGCTGTATGTCGGAGTCTGGTGAAACGGAGCCGTGCTCACTGCTGCTGCTGCCAGCCTGCTCCCCGGGCACAGGCAGTGGGAGAGACGTGCTGCAATTGTAATCTGTGAACGAGCGCCAGAAAACGTTTAACAGAACCGGGCAGGAAAGGGTGATGCTCTTAAAATTACCGTGATTGTCCTTGGTGATGTAAAGACCTCATTTGGCTGAGGCAGATGTAGCCTCACTGATATAAAGTGAAAACAGAAGTCAAAATCCTTAAATACACGAACATTAAAAGCTTTGAATTAGCTAACTGCTGTACCCAAAGACAGCAAAGCAAATGGAGATACTAATATGAGAATGACATTTTGTTACCAAATATTTCTCTCTCTCACAACAGGTTTCTTGGTGCTGGTCTCCTGCAGCCACACATCTGGCCATGCAGCTGTTTCAAGAAGCCTTTCTCGATGCATTAGGTTACCCCCAGCTCTTCCAGCACAGCTTCTCCCCTAAGCAGAGCGGAGTCAGCCTCCCGCCTCCTCCCTCTTGACGCAGCCAGGCTGGGCCCATGACCTCTGTTCACTCCTTCTCTGACCTCCCAGCTGTCTGCCTTGCTGCATGTCCCCTCGGCCTCAGTAAGGGCCCCTCTTTTGGGACCAGCCTGAGAGAAGTCTCTTGTTGCACACAGGTATCTCTGATGCTCAGAGCTTCCTACAATTCTGATTGCCTAGTTGTAGTTGTGTGATAGGAAAGACAAGGGGGAAGGGTTTCTATCACATATCCATGAGGCTAAAATATTACTAAGGTGTTTGATGTTTGTCAGCAGAAATTGCTCAGAGGAGACAGGAGCGGAATAGTGCAGAAGTTGTTCAGAAAGCTCTGCCATACCCCACAGTATACGACTGATGGTCAAACAGCTGCTGAGATGAAAAACATATGTCACCTTGCCAGAACTGGCTCAAAGTGCCTCAGCACAGAAAATTGAAAGTTGCTGCCCCAAGAGTAAGGGCTGCAATTTGATCCGGGCTGCTTTGATTAGCAGAAGGAAGAAGAATAAAGACAGGATGGAAAGACAGGGGCAAAGCTAAGGACACTGCAGCACAGGAAACAGCAGAGTAAACTGTAGCTGAGACTGTGCCAAATGCTGCGCTCCATGGTGCAGCTCCCTCACAGAAGAGAGAAGACCCTGTTGCTCCCAGAGCCTCTAACACAGCGGGCTACATCCTTTCCAGCACTGTCCAGCTGCTCCAGAAGCAAATCCCTGGCCAAAGAGGCCACAGGAGAGGTGTGTGAGGTGTGCATTACCACAGCGTCTGCACCAGCCTGGGCAGCTGCAAGGGCTGCAGCTGTTCTCTGTTCTCTCTCTGCACCCACTGGCCCTCCGCATAAGGGGAGATGCCCACTTCCCCCTCCCTCAAATCAAAACCCGTTAGCTAAATGTTAGAGTCTCTGTCGTGTTTTTCCCCCTTAGAATTCTACTTCCTCCTCTTTCCCTTCCCAGAAAGGGAAATATAATGGAGTTTGCCCTGAGAATATGTGCATGAGTGATAGGTGAGGGAAAGACCAGGGGCTGTGCTTGTTTTCTAATGGGAGCCTCCTTCAAACACTAACATTTTCTTTGGATGGTCAAGACTAAGATTTGCTTACCTTACCACAGAGAAAGTGGCTGACTTCCAATGGGATTAGATATACAGTTTATTGGAGGAAGAGAAAGAAGAGGGAGGGAGAGGACTCTATGGGGATGAAACACAACAACCCTTTGCCCCGAACACCTACTTCTGCACCTAAATGTCAAAGTTCCAAAATAGGTAATAGGTTTAAAGATGCTCCCCTATGCGCACCACAGAGACTCGTGTAAACTGAATACTGAACAAATCCAAGTATGCCTGACAAAAACAGTGTGTGCATGCGAGAGAGAAAGAAACAGTGTACCCCAAGATACACTGGTTGCCCCAGCATACACCCAGGTTGCCACAGCATAACTCATGAGGGAAACTCATTTGCAGATGCCAAAGACCTTCTCTCGAAAACTCAAATCTCTACAGGGCCTATAATGGTGAACCTAAAATACAGATTTTCTTTGGGAAGTCTTGACTGAATGTCATTTTTCTAATTTTAATTTACTTTAAATGAGGCACTTGTTTTGTGGAGAAGAAGTAGGATTCAGAGGCTTCAGCAAGGAAAGCACAAAATAAGCGAGACACCTTTTTATGGGAATGGTTAGGTTTAAATATGAGTAATTACAAATCACAGGCACTTTCAACAGTTGGGCTCCTGCTGATTTCTTGGCACATCTAACATACTTACTAACAGAAATTGTTTAATGATTTCAATATTTTATGTAACACTTAATGATGATGTTGACTCGTATTTGGCTGATAATTTCTTACCTGAAGGTTTGAATGCAATTCTGTTCTTCTTGCCCTTGTTTATTTGCTTCAGGAAGGAGTCTCTGAGCAAATCAGAGGCTGTGACACGTTTACTAGGATCAGGTTCGAAACAGAGCAAAATAAAGGCCCTTGCTTCAGCAGATAGTGATTCTGGAATTTCAGGATGAATCTTAAACATCCCAACCTGCAAGTTAAACACAAACTATTTTAATGCCACTCAATCAAATGCAAAAAGACCGTGGGCCAAAGCTTTTTTGCTATAACTGTCACATCTGCACTGACTGCATCTGCAAAGAGGAAAAGCCACGATCCAGGTGCTCGCGTGCAGCAGCAAAGTGACAGCGAGGCTCTGACCCTACTCTTGTTTCATCGCAGACAGGCCATGACTACCATCCCTCATGAATGTGCAGCACAAATGCCAACACATCGATGTATCCAACCTTCTGCCTTCACACAGCCTCAGGGCCTGGACATTACCTGTATCAAGTGCTTCAAACGCTGCGTCTCCTGTCAGCCACAGATCCCTACCGCTGCTACATACTCTTCCCACCTCCCCAATCAACGCGGTCTCTGTGCCCAAGGAGCAGGCCTGCACCTGCCCCGCTCCTGCTGCTGCCAAATTCCTGTGCATGACAGCTCACAGTGACCTTGCCAGACCTCGCTGCCAGTCTCGGTGCTCAGCCCACATGCCTTCTGCTGCCTTTCAGTGTCATTTAACTGGAAACTACACAGTATCCAAAGGGTTAACAAGACACTCCCTGCCCAGCCTACGCACACACACCTTAATTCAGCAAAGATATATTTCTCCAGGTTGCTCCCCTGTGATTTCACCATTTCCTTCAGTGCCATCTCATTCATCAGTGCAAAGCAGGCACAAATGCTATGAAGAAAGAGCTATGCAATGGGTGCACTGTCTGGCATGTGTCTGCCAAAATTACACCTGTAGGCTCAGCATCTTTATGTAAACGCGTGTTTAAGTCACACAGGCTCTGGAGAACAAACAGCAAGGCCTCCAAAAGACAGTGGCCACAAGAGAGATTAATAGTCGAGTAGTTAAACAAGTACCGGCAACTCACTAAAGCAGAGAACTGCTTAAATTATCTCGCTGTACAACTGCATTAACCCTCCACTCTATTCTGCACTTACAACAGTGGTTTAGCTTTTTGAGATGGGTGAAGCCTATTCCAACGTAGACTGAAGTGTTCATCACTTCTGAGGCTGGACGACGGGACACTTCACCAAGGCAGCCTGGATAGACTCGCTTCAGAGCCCAGACCGAGACGGCCAGCTCTGCTGGGCTCCAGCAGCTCCTGTTGACCTGCCCCTTCTCCCTTGTTCATGCACTCCAAGCACAGGTTCCTGCAGCCCGTTTCAGCTGGGGCAGTGTTGCCAGCTCACAGCATGGTGAGGCCAGGCTGTATGTTTAAGCAGACTAACAAAACCCAAGATTATTAAGCCAAGTCTAGAAACTTCGGAAGTCCTTCTCCAAATCTCATGTTAAACTCCACGGTCAACAGGAATAATTTTCGTAGCAAGTATCTTGAAATTCTGTGGCAACGCTTATCTCCACTGACTCTCATTTCTTCCCACTCTTTTCACACAGGACCAGATACACACATATGTTCAGAGATGAAACACCAGACAATGTATAGTCAGTCAAAAATTATTTCCAATTCTAGATTTCTTTTCCCTTCTCCTCTTCTCTACTTGGTCCAACTCTTCGGTCATTTGAAATTTCTTACATGGCCAAACTCAGCCTTCCCTTCTCCTCATCTGCCCTGTGCACACAACAGCATGCATATCTGGAGGTGCGGACACTTAGAAGTTCAATATTCCAAGGTTTTCAGACCCCTGCTCCTTCTACATGGCTGCTCAGTCATCCTAAATTGCAAACATGGCTACTATTTTACTTGCTTCTACTACAGAGCAAAACAAAACAGCGAGGTTTATGGTGCCCAGCAAGAGGCAGTTCCAAGTAGTTCTCAGCAGAATTGAGAAAACAAAAGCAAATGGTTGACTGTAGCATAACAACACAGGCTGCAAGAAAAAAAAAATGCAAAAACTCTGCCACATCCTTGAAGAAAAAAGGGCAAGGCAAGAATTAAAAAAACCCCAACAATTCTAAGGCTTTGGGAAGCTCTGGGGCCAGAAGATGCTTATGGATGGAATCTAAGGACATGCATGATCCTGCCTGCATTTACCTCCTCAGCCTTTGCAGGGCTCAAACACCCACAACTGAACCAGGACTCCCTGACAGCTCACTAAAATGTACTGGAAAATGAAAACGCACATCCTTCACTGAACAGTTCGGCCAAGTGCCAGGGCACATACAACATGACAAGGCATCTGCTGACAGAACCGCATCTGGCGTTTGCAACGACGTGGAAAGACTCCCTCTTCTCATAGCTCCATCAGGAGTGCTTCAGTGAACCAAATCATGCTCTCTCATGCTGCTTCCTTTGAACCAGCCAACAGCATCAAGGCACCATGTTACACTGGCAGAATAATTAAATCAAACCCCCAAACAATCCCTTTCTTTGCCTTTGAGCTGTGGTAGATGAGAAAACTCAGTCTAAGCTGAGCTTCTAAAGAAAAATGAATTAATGCCAACTTAGAGAAATACATCTTAGAGCAGAGAAGGCTCATTCAGTCAGCTTCAGAAACGCAGGTCACATTGGCTTTGTGAAAAACAACTCACGTAAGAAAAGGTAATGACCAATTAAATTAACATTAAAATACTAAGTTAGCATTTCAAAATTCAAATGCAGAGAGGTTATGCTTACTTTAAACATTGCTGCTTGAGGCTCCCCTAGTTCATGAAATGGAGGTTTGCCTGTTGCCATTTCAATGATGGTACAACCTAAAGACCAGATGTCAGCAGGTGCACCATACCCACGCGGTCCTTTATCAATGATTTCTGGAGCCATGTACTGCAAGGTTCCTAGCCATGACAAAAAGCAGTAGTCACATTTATATTTTTTATTGTTGTTAAAGAGAAGTAACAAACCTATAAACAACCTTTTTTTCCCCAGATACAACCTGCATAAACAATAATTTCATTTCCACTATTAGCACTTAAACTGTCCAGAAAGTTATGTTTTGACAGCTCTTCTATAAACTATCCTTTTTTGGTCTAATAAGAAGGTGGAAACTGCAGAAAATATATTCACCACATAACCCAAAAGCTTTCCCTGAATTTAATTACACTAAACAATATTTGCAGACCATCAGTCATAACAATTACGCAGGAAGGGGTGATGAAAACAACAAAATGATGGATTTTCTTCACAAGAATATATTTTGTGCAAGTTTACCCCTACAATGAGAACATAGTGCTATATAAAATCAATCATAGTAGACTAAGGAGTTCAAAAAGAGAGGAAAAAGCCTGGTTAGAAAGATGGTTGGGCTGGACAAAGGACTTGATGAATAAAACAGGTTAAACAACACTTCCATCTTCATTTTAAAAACTATTATCATATTAAAGAAGATTAAAATGAAATATATACATGTACATAATAAATATAAATAAATGAAATCTAAGTAAATAAGAAAGATAGTAAGTCTGTGTTTACAGTGACCATACTCCTGTTCAGTTTTCCCTGAAAAGAAGGACACCTAATCTCATTTTCCTCACAAACCCAATAAGCCTCCCAGCTCTAACTCTGAATCTATCATCAATCCAGTCCGGGATGCTAGGAAGAATCTATATTAATAAAACCAATACGAACTCTTACCTGTAAATGTTTCAGTGCAGGGATTGATTCCCGCCAGCCTCTTGGAAGTACCAAAATCAGATATCTTTACTACACCACTATAGGTGTTCACCAAAACATTATCCCCCTGTGGGTTGTATATGAGAGAGAGATAAAAAGGAGAGGAAGAGAGGAGAAGAGAAGAAGACGGATGAATACAAAAATTCCAATCTTCAATCTCAATACTCCTTCAAGTTATCTTTATAATTTGCCTTTCCACAAAGGAATTTTCTAGGAGCAGCAGATAAAGGGAGTGTTTTATTCTTGTCTTACTTTTAAGCTTCCTTGAAATCCTACTGCAAGTTCTATTTGAGGTTAGAATAAAACTAACTGAAACAAACATAATCAAAGAGAAACCATATCAGACAGGAAAATTTACCTTTATATCTCTGTGTACAATCTGGTTCTCATGGAGATACTTAAGCCCTTCTAGAATCTGCTTGATGTAAAATTTTATAGTGGGTTCTTTCATTGGGCCCCACTTAGACCTTAGAAGAGCTGAGAGGCTACCTGTATTGGTTAAGAAGAGACTGTGTCAAAATAAAAAAATCCCAAGACTCATGTAAAACTTTTAACGCTGGAGTAATGTTTTGCTCAATACCCTAGCACGCAAGAGAAACCCAGTACCTGCAATTAGGCATTTTTTTCCCTAGTTCTGTCAGAGCAATTTGTTTATTGCTGCTCTTGCCTGGTTCTCTCTTTCCTGTCAGTTCAGCTTCCAACTCCATGAAGTATATATGTGTTATGTGACCAGGCTGGATGTATCTCCCTCACTACAGTCTAATGACTCTCAGTACTGTGACTAGCTATCACTTGGCTCTTAATAAAATAAAGGCCACAGTAGGTAACACTGTATTGTGTTATATAGTATAATCTGTAAACCATGGGTGAAGGACAGCTGATTTGCTCTGTCAAGAAACCAAAAGAGACTTGTAAATGTGGAATTAATTTTTGGAAACATCTAGTAATAGAGGATAGAATGGTCCTGAAGGAAATCAAGTCATAGATCACTGGATTGAGAGACAGGTCATCCACACTCCTGCTACTTATAACAAATCAAATTGTTTTTTTAATAACAATAGCTTAAACGTCCCAGATATATTTAGCTACAGTTTGAATGTTTGTGTCTGGATCTTTGGTAGAAAACCTGAACTTTGTTTTACCCTTTGAGAGACTAAAGCCCAGAATGGTACAAACCTCCTGGCACCTGCTCCATAAAAATCTTAATGTATCCATCTTCTGAAATAGATCCAAGATATTGGACAATGTTCCGATGCTTTAAATATTTATGCAGTGCTATCTCTTCATGAAGAGGTTGAGAATATCTATTAAAAAAAAAAGTATCTATGACTTTCACAATGCAGCATGACTAGCTACCTACTCAGGAAAGCCACACAGGTAGAGCCAAGAGGAACCCACAGGGATAAACATGCCCTCAAAGAAAGTATTTACACGTATATCTTTCTGCATCACTGTGTAATACTGTCTTTGCCTTGGGAACTCTTTATCTCTTGCTTCACAACCCAGCACCCCCAAAAAATATAAATAAGATACAACTGCAACTTGAACTTGAAAATTTTCAGTAACAAAATGCACTTTCATTAGCAATGTATATTTAACAATAAATTAGGTCCTTACCTGCTGTCCTTCTCGGGTATTTCTTTGATGGCTATTCGGACCTGATTGCTAAGGTCTCTTCCAGCATAAACTATTCCATAAGTGCCTTTTCCTAGAACTACCTTGTCACCATTTTCATCATAATCATATTCATACTGCAGACAGAAAAGATAAAGAAAGTAGTACACAAATTGTTAGCGCTCACCTTTGAGATTACAAAAACCTTTGTTCTATCAGTTACTTACTAGGTTACACACCAAGCTGATACATTATACAGCTTCTAAAATGTCCACTGTTATTTGCTTTGCAAACAATCTTTCCTAACCAACTTCCAAATACATCTGCCCAAACAAGGATCATAGCATTAAAACAAATTCAGCAAAACAGTGCTGGTGAAAGACCTTCAGACATCATCTCTAACAATTTCTGACAGAACTTTCATAATAAGCAAAAATATGGAGCATAATCTAGTTTCATAGCATCAGAGATGATCAGTTGTGCACAAATCTCCCTTCATACCATCCTAGGTTAAAAAAAAAGAGACAATGTGGGAAAACTCCAGGTTATCCTCTGTGGCTTCATAGGAATTGCCTGTGCAAAATGAAAATTTCTACAATTAGCAATTACAAATAACAGTTCTGCTATTGAGATGTCCATGCGTCACTGAAATTTCCTTTCTCTTCATCTCAGAAATCATCCTAAGCTTCAGTCCACTAGATGGAGGGTACTAAAGAAAACCTGTCTGTTTTTTATCCTAACAACATATTCTGGTCAAGGGTACTGAATTTGAGTTAACACAGCAATAATACAGTTTCATTTTTTATGTTTCAGTATTTTCATGGTTGATAACCTAATCTGGTTATGTGATAGGCACAACTCACCCAAAGCGCCATATGTAAAACTTGTCAAGTTCTTTGGTAGTAGCATATCCAGTTTTCACAGCTATCACACAACTTAAAACTGTGTGGAAAGGAGACAGCAGCCACATTACAAGATTTAAGATTAGAGCAAGCAGGGTTGCTGTCGATTTCTAAGACAACTCTATAATTACTGTAGAGAAACCTGTGTTCCCTCATTGAGGATACATGAAAATTGCTGAAGCTATAGTTTGGTGCTAGCTAGGAAACAGTTTAACAAACTGTCTCTACTTGATGCCATTTTTACTTTTGTCTCTTCTCCTTCCAACAGCCAAAACCAAAAATGGAATAAATCCCTGCTGGCTGACAAAAATCTGAATGTGTGATACACTGGATGTGCAATGCAGCCATAACGTAGAAGTAAACAAGTGTTTGAAGTTGATCTTCTGTATGAACTTGGTCGGGGCAACATCTGGTCTCCACAATATCCTAATCTGGTGCAGTAGGCACTCTTGAAGTGATAGGACCTTCTTCAATATCAATTTATCAAGATACTTTGACATTCCAAACTGTCTCTAATTACAAATTCCTGTTTGCTGTAGATCTAAGTTATAGCTGCTTTTGAACAATACTGCAATCCAAAATACACCATCCTTTGGGACAATATTCTCACAGGAATTCTGATGAGACAGGTGTGACGGAAGATCCAAAATCAGGTTTTCTACCTCCAAAAATATATTCAAGATTATTTCCTCTTCCCCAGATAGAAACAGCTCTTTTACTAATGGTAAGAATTTCTGCTTTCTCTTGTCCTTGTCAAGCCTAACAAGAAGGTGCATCTTCCACATGATCTCTTTTTAAAAGTAAGATCTAAGCATACCATAAGACACTACAGTTTTTTTGCTCATTTATAGGCTAACCAAATTAACTGCCCCTTCTGTATCTTGATTTCATGACTTAAGGCAGTAAATACAAAGCAATAATTGTGAAAACTACAGAATATGTAGAATTATATAATTTAAAAATTCAGAATTAATTCTTATATAGTCATTTCTCTATACTTCATTGACCTGTGCAGGATTACACAGTGGGAAACATTTTCAAATGCCTTTTCCTTCTCTTCTTTGCTATTAGCTAAGCTCATACATATGCAATGTTAAATCTGCAGTTATATACAATACCTTTTCTTTGCCACACCAGAATCCTGATTCTGTTTTATTCTATAAAAATGCTGAAACCATACACATACGTATTAAGCTTGCTTTAACAGATATGCGTGTCTTGTCTTTTTACTCAGAGAGAATTCTGTGGTCAATATTCACAAACTTTAATGTGAAAACTCTTCTTTCTCACTCTATGGAACTACACATAGCAGTACTGTGGAGTCTTCTTAATCCTTTTTTGAAACCTCAGGTACTATAAAAGGCTATGACAGAGCTGTTCTGAATTTCAGTTGAGTTGCTAGAATGAGATGTAGTGAAAAGCAGAGGCAGCTCAAGCAAACCACAAAATTTGTTTTACAGACAGGAATTTGAGTGACTGTGTTTGCCTGACCACAAATAAAAATTACATCTTGACCACAAATAAAAATTACATTCTACTTTTTGTGATGGCTTTACAAAGTGCAGGACAAAAAGTGAAACACAGTATGTATTCCGTGCTGCAGATCTGGATATGTGCTGTGAGATAAAGCCATGCATTCACTTCACCTTGCTCGGATCAATAAAATCTGAGTAACTCTATCCAGGTTCTTCTGTCTCTGTACTGGTACTCAGATCATTGCTTCAGTGAACAGCCTAAAACACAAGGGATTGACCTGATCCTAAACATATAGAAATCTCTGTGACAGAAGAAGACCATCAAATGATTCTTTTCTGGAATTGAAGTACATTTCCTAAATGGCTTTTTCCCAGAATTTATTTCATATCTTGTCTTTTCATTCACTTGAGCCATTAGATGATTTTTATTTTTTGGTACTTAAACAAAAGATCAGTAACTCTCTTTGTTAAGGATCACTGCAGCAACAGACTCATTTCATTTAAAAAAAGCCCCTTTTTGAAGGAAAGCAATTTTTGTATACAAATATTTCAGATCCTAAGATTTGAAGTTTCACATGCAGCTAAATTTAAATGTTATTTCTTTTCTTTTCAGGATACTGGTATGAAAAAGGCAAGGAAAGTAGAAAATAAGTTTTGGAGCTTTTAGATCTTTTGTTCTTGACTTACCTCCAGAGTGTCACTATCGATTTCTCCTTCTAGTTCCAAAGTATTGCCAACTGCATCAGACAAAATTTCTTTAACCAAACCACAGAATCTAAAAACATCAAATATTGCAGGATCAAAGAAAAATATCCTTTCAGGAAGAGAATAAACAGATTTTTCACACAGTGGGCTTTCAAACACATGGACTAACATGCTTAGACATAGGTTTTATTTATTATTCGCTGTCTTCATGCTCATTCCATTTCATATAATGAAGAACATCAACCATACACTGAAAATTGTATGTAATATATGCATAATAATTATTGCAAGAAAATTAAATATACAGTCTATCCCTAAATATTAAGTATATTAATAAACCAATCCTACTTTAACTTTGGAACAGTTATATGTTACATACAACCCCCCTAAAAGAATCTAGTCTATAAAGATTTAGTTCTGAAATTCAGTTAGCATACTGACCATTTAGAGAAAACATGTTCATCTACACAGATTATTCAAATACACAATGCCAACATAACAAGTATCTGTGAAATAATATAAGCTACAATTTGCATTATATCTAGATGAAACCCAATTGAAAAAGTATATGAGGGAATCTAAAACAATATAGTACCTTACATGTCACAGTCAAGACAGAAAAAGAAGGTAATAATACTCTAAACTGGAATAAGCTACCTTAACCAAAGCCCTCTTCTTTAGATCTAAAGGTTTAATGTAAACAGATCGGAACTAAGGAGCAATTTAAGTGTAATGGGACAATGGGACAATCACTGAATTTAGCTTACTATGTGGAAAAAGAAAACAAGACAACCAATACATCATTTTTCAACCAAAATAACTAACTTTTAAACTTTACTGAACCAGACATACTTAGGGCAAAGTTCTCTCATATAATACCCACAAATAAATTTAACTTACCTGCTACACTGGTTTTCTGTAGAAAAGTAGATTTGAAAGTCATCAGAGTTGTCATGGACATAAAGAAAACAACACCTCTCATCAAACTTGGATATACTGTAAAAGTTGAATCGAGAACAGTTACTTTGGATGTAACTATGTGAAGGATTGGAGCAGGAAGGAGGTTTTTCTATTTGTATTATGAACACTGAGCAACCACCACTAATATTTCATAGTAGAAATATTTCAAAATATTGCACACTAATGCAATTTGAAGCGTAGTACAATTTAAAGTTGTCACACAAAATGAACATGTGACTCCATTAAGTATTAAAAAAGTTCCTCTTTGAACTTTGCAATTCCTAGCAGTGACTAAGAATCAAAGCAATCTCCATTTAATTATGTCATCTTTCTAAGCTGTGATTAATTTCTGTGCCATGTGTTGACATGGCATTAATTTGCATTTTAGAAATGGTTTGCCCAGTTATTCAGATCTGTGGAGCTGTTGAGCTTTGCATCCATTCATATTACACTGGACTAGTGAATTACATTCATTTAAATGAAAACATTTAAACATCTTAGAAAGAAATAATGAAGGTATGAGACAACCTATGTCCAAATTACAGAATCACAGAACGGTTGAGGGTGGAAGGGTCCTCTAGGGATCATCTCGTCCAATCCCCCCGCTCAAACAGGGACACCTAGGACACCTGGCACAGATCACATCCAAGTGGATTTGGAAAATCTCCAGGGAAGGAGACTCCACAACCTCTCTGAGCAGCCAGTTCCAGTAAACAAGTTCTTCCTCACATGGGGATAGAACTTCCTGTATTTTAATTTGTAGGCATTATCCCTTGTTCTGTCACTGGCCACCACTGAGAAGAGTGTGGCCCTATCTTCCCTACATTCACCTCTCAGGTACTTATACATATTGATCAGATCCCGTCTCAATCTTCTGTAAGCTAAACAGGCCCAGCTCACTTTTAGCCTTTCCTCATAAGATAGATGCTCCAGTCCCTTAATCATCTTCGTGGCTCTACGCTGGACCCTCTCCAGAAGTTCCATGTCCCTCTTGTAGTGGGGAGCCCAGAACTGCACCCAGTACTCCAGGTGCGGCCTCACCAGGGCTGAGCAGAGGGGCAGGATCTCCTCCCTCGACCTGCTGGCAACGCTCCTCCTCATGCAGGCCAGGATCCCATTGGCCTTCTTGGCCACCAGGGCACATTGCTGCCTCATGGTTAACCTGTTGTAAACCAGGACTCCAAATCCCTCTCCGCGGAGTTGCCTTCCAGCAGCTAATCCTAGCTAATCTGTACTGGTGCCTGGGTTTATTCCTGCCCAGGTGCAGGACCCTGCACTTGTCCTTGCTGCACCTCATGAGGTTCCTCTCTGCTCAACTCTCCATCCTGTCCAGGACCCTTTGAATGGCAGCACAGCCCTCGGGAGTGTCGGCCACTCCTCCCAGTTTGGTGTCATCCGCAAACTTGCTGAGGGTGCACTCTGTGCCCTTGTCCAAGTCATTGACAAACACGTTGAAGAACACTGGGCCCAGTACTGACCCCCAGGGGACACCACTGGCCACAGGCCTCCAGCTAGACTTGGCCCATTCTTCATAACCCTCTGAGCTCTACCATCCAGCCAGTTCTCAATCCATCTCAGTGTCCACTCATCTAACTCACACCTCCTGAGCTGAAATGACCAAATGACCAATGGAAGACTTTCAGAGTAATTACCACTCATTCAGAGAAGTATTTTTTTCTGTGAGCTTATTTGCTTAAGTTATACAAATTCAAATGAGACGAACTTGGAACCTAAAGTTTAGATGCCTACAGCCAAAATTGCAACCCAGTATAATCCTCTGCTTGACCACTACAGAATTCACCAGTACCTATATAGCTGTGGTTACTCATATTACCGGTTTCTCAAGCACTTAAGCTTGTTACACAAAGAGCTGATTCCTGCCAATAATCATTTAATGTCCTAGGGTGGCCCGACCCACCAGTGAAGTGTTTCCCAGACTCAGGGAGATGGGAAATACTCAGCTGCATGCCCTGCACTTACGGCTGCCCTAGTTTGCAGCATCTCTGTCTCTTGCTTTTCTGGCAACAAGTGGTCCACCCCAGGATGGATGAAGAAGATCCTAAAGTCTTGTATTTTGCAAGTGATTATAGCAAACAGTTCTCAATTCTACTAATTGAGTTCCACAGAAAAAGTCTCTTATTTGCAGGTAATAAATATTCTGATCTTCTTTTGTACTAATATTTCTTTCTGGAGATTTCTTTTTTGTCATTAGTGTTATTGCTATTAGTGTTATTATTAATCTAGGTGTAATGAAATGTAACTATTTTAACTATTTAAAAGTTAATCCTTGAGATGCTTTCCTAGCCATCTCCTTCCAGATGAAGGATTCAGCACAAAACATGTCCCTGCCTCATTTAACAGTCCTGTAGTGAACCAAGTTATAGCTAGAAGATTTTTAAATAGAGAAGACAACCACATAAGAGATTCCAATTTCCTTATCTGAATTCTAGCTGTCAGTACAATGGGCAAGAAATAGGATCTCATTAACTGGGAAGTTTAATGAATACGAAAAAAGGCAGGTACACAACTGAAGGCAGAGCAATTTCGAATGGCATGAACACACACACATTCTTAGGTGAGTTCCCATTAGAAATACACAGCTCTGATCATGCATGGAAAACTTTGTGATGTGTTTCAAACCAACCTGAACATAAGAAGCTTTATACTAGCCCAGACAAAGCAGAGGTTTAAGGCAGAATCCAGATTTCCCACTTAAGACAATAATAAAACCATACTTAGATGTTTACAAACATACTGACCTTATTCCCCTAATGGAGGAAGCTGTAAAATTCCATTCGTGAATCTGCTTCTGTAAAGAACGGGGTTGTGTATCAGTCAAGATGTATATTGTGAATTATTAGTGAAAAGAAAATCAAAGCATAAGAAACAAAAAGTTTTTTTCTAAGTCAAGTTTTCTTGTTTCTTAGTTTCAAATAGGTAGATGTACAGGCTGTATTTCCTCATGTAAAATTCAATTTGAAGAATGAAGTCTGAAGTACAGTTTACTAAACATTGTGTTTTGACTCCATAAATACATCTTTTTATATTAAACATGGCACAGACTCTAAGTTTTTATATTCTCCAAGCTGCTCAGGCTCAAAGGGAATGGAAGCTTCCCACTGCTTCCTGAGAGACACTTACCCAAATGCTCAGGTCGAGCAAGACACACTGCTGGAAGGACAGCCTGTATCTAAAAACATAGTCCTTCCTATATCCCCAGCTACTAGGTGGGTCTTATTTAACACAGCTACCTATGCCCTAATACCAAGGCAAAATTGACATTCACATTCACTAGAAACAATGAAATGTTTTGACTAACATGCCTTTTTTTCTACAATTCAGCTTTCTGCAGTTTTAGACTATCTTCCACCTATGTCTTTCTGACATTAGGGAGTGTTGGCCAAATACATCCTGGATTTCAACTCTTTCAATATGAAACTGAAATTATTCCTCATTTTAAATGATTATACAGTCCATAAGGCATACTCCTTTGCTAATCTCCTATACATTATCCAACAAACCAAGACATCAAAAGATCTTATCACTTGGCATAGTTTTTTTTGTCACAGACCTGTACTTTTTTCTTCTAGTTCTACTTTTATAATTCTAGAAGATTTACAATTCCTGCAATGTTAAACACAATATTGGTCTCTACTTTTCTATACAGCTCTGAGCTTAATAAATTACGTACAATTCTAATGAGAAATATTAGGAGCAGGGTAAGCAGCCCAAGCGCTTCTAAGTAACATGGTCAAGTGAAATAAGCTTGAAATTAGAGGATAAGAACATTCAAGTTCTAATCTTAGATTTTCCTTTTATTTTCTCTGTAAAGATTCTATTTTCAATATGTACATAAAAGAGAGACCGCAGAAATGTAACAAGCTTTAAAAAATGGTAAAGCTTCCAAATCTACACATGAGAAAGGGATTTTGAGCACAACGATTCAAGCTCAGAATACATTAGATGCATCTGCCAGTAATTTTACCATTTCAGTGGGAGAGACATGCCACAAAGACAGAGATCTCTCATCTGCTTCATTGTTGATTGATACATACGCAGGCTGGTATACTTTAGTTGGCTCGATCACTAAAACCTGAGAAGAGAATAATTTAAATTAATAAAACAACAGCTTTTACAGAAGAGCATCTTGGGAAAAAAACAATACACTGGTATAGATAATAAGTAACCTCTGCGTATAATATGGAGAGTAGTTGAAATTCAGAGCAAGGCAAGAGGAAGTTGTTTTCCTAGGTGCAGAACTGTATCATCATGATTTGTTACAGTAGACTTGCAATGATTTTTTAGGATGCTCTTAGGATGCCGGGTTAAATGTTTAAAAAAGCGAAGATTAGCAGAAAACAGGTTTTTAGTTAATGCAATGAAACAACAGGCAGCTAAGCATATAATTGCTATGTTTAGAGTATCCCAATTCTTGTTATATCCTGTCCAGAAACATAAGACATACAGAACTTGTTTAGCATAACATCTTACTGGAAATCTCAGTCCATTAGTTGTTTCTTTCGATGCCTCAAAAATCATGTCTAGCCAGAATGTCAATCTTTCTTGTCTAGGAGAATGTTCTATGCTGAGTTTCTTGAAATGTTGAATTAACATCACATTCTGAACTAAAGATTTCAAGTACCTAGAATGTATTGAATTAGTGAGTTAGCAGAAAACAAAGAATTTGACCAGATACTAAAAGCACTTTACTTATATACCCAACGAGTAACTGCAAATGTAATCCACAGCAAAATTAAATACATTTTAAAAGCTACTATAAATGAAAATGATTGTGTTGATTTTGTTTTTCAGATTTCCAGAAATAACAGAAAGTTTAGTGAAAAATCATAAGTATGAAAACCTTAAGTCATAAGCTCACATACGCATTCACGAACAGCACCTTACCAGAAAAGAGTATAGTTACATGAGTAGTTACATGGTGATTTGAAAAACAGAAAAAAAAAGTCAGTCACAAACTAGGGGGAATGGGTAGCAGCTACCTAGGCTCTGAAAAGAATTCTCTTTCACAAGGGATCATCACTAATTTCCAAATTGATTCCTCTAAGGCTTGTGCTTCAATGGAATCCAAAGCCAACAATGAAGAGTAACTTAATTTCCAACCAATAACTCTTCCTCTTTGGTTACCAAAATATAAAAACAGACTATAAAGTCAAGACTTACAAAAATGTGAGATTTAAAGATCCAGTTAAGTCACAAAGTGTCTGCAAGACTGCTTTGTGTATTTCCCAGGGGTGGATTTGGAAGGTACTGCCTTTATCAACATACCATACTGGAGGTTTCAGCTTAAAAAGTTTCTCTGCTGCTTGTACTGCTTTACCAACATCATTAGCCAGCATGCTCACACTGAAGAATTGCCCCACATCCCAATAACTGTTCATTTTTTCTAGGCTTCCTTTTCTTCCCAGTAAGCTGTTTAAACGTACACCTGTAAAAGGTAAAAAATATATTTTTTTTTCTATCAGTAAGAACATATTCCAAATTCATACTAAGACTAGTAAGATTTGATTTAGCATTACTGCTTAAACAAAAAAGATAGCAAGTAACATCCTCAAAACATTTCAGACACGGAACTCCTACCACACATGATGCTGAAAATGCTCTTGTGCTATCTGCCTGGGATATCTGCCTCCTGATTTTCAGTGTAAGCTGTGCATCCCTGTGTCCTCAAGATCTGCATCTGCTGCAAAAAATCAGCAGTTAGAGTCTTATGAAAAGCCACACCAGAATAAGGACACTGGAGTGGTTTAAATTCTCCTTTGCATTCTTCACCTTTGAGGTGAAGAACAAGGTACAAGTGTGTGTTTCAGACAGGATTTTATTCCAAATATAGTTATGGTAGTTATCAACTATAATTTTTCTCAAAAGAACTGAATATTTGTTTCTACCATATGATTTATTTAGAGACCTATGTGTAGAATGGCATATTTTAGTTAGTACTTATTTGAATGACATCTGAACCTAGGTAGGCTACTAACTATCCTGATAGAGCCTTCCATATGATTTTGCTAGGGGGAATCTTTCAGTTCAGGGATAACAGAAACCCCATGGACTGAGGAAAGTTGGGCTATGCCTTTGTCCCTTGCTGGTTATGCAATGGGGTGATCTCAGTGGTGCTGGAGAGGCAGTTAACAGATGGAGCTGCCTTGTTATCTTGTTTCCTTCCCATCCTCTGAGGTCCTTTAGGAGGGCCTGCTTGCAAGGCAAGAGTAAACAAATATTCCTTCAAGATCCCTCTGCTTTAGGCTGCTACTTGTGATCCAAGTCTGGACTGCCTTTCTATTAAAACAGTCCATCCTTATAAATACATATATTCTTTCCCTCGTTGCTTTCCTTTCGTTGGGAAGGAAGGCAGGAAGTTGTCTGCAATGCAGTGGATACCTACCTATTTTTCTCAGTTCCATTGAGCTTTCAAATTGTTGCCCTGCAACAAGCAGCAAAACTGCAAGGTTGATTCCCGAGTACAGAGTTGACTGGAGTTCAAATCCTTTGCGATACCTGGGGAGAGGAGTCATGAGCTAAATGTCTCACACTGTAATAGAACAAAATACTACAAAGTTTTAGTAGGTGTTTTAACCTATCAGTTTGCTGCAAGGATAATATAGCTAGTTGGTACCAATGGCACCCTTGGAGTAGTTTGTATGACTACACAAAGATACACTTGTGAATATATGTTACATATAACAAAGTCTATAAAAAGCAAGGAAAACTTAAATATATAGATAAATAAGTGCTCTCCAAAGTCCTGGTCCTCAGTACACCAGTTGTTCAATCAGCACTATAAAACATCTGAAAATAGAACATTTGATCTTTTTCAACTGTCACAGCCCTGCTTTAAACAGAAGTGTAAGTCCGAAAAAAAAATTTATTAATAGAGGTTTTTTTTTTGCTGTTACCATTCAATGGCATGATCTCGACTACTGGTATCTTTATAATCAGAATCAATAAACATATCCTTGTAGATCCTCCCACATAAGCAAAACATATCTGGAGCAGGGTGATCACACGTCTGCAAGACTTGAAGCATAACTTGTAGTGCCTTCTCCCTGTCACCCACATTGTTCCTTCTGAAAGCAAATACAGAAAATAAATGAGTTCAAGACTGAAAAAGTGACTGCAAGATGGCAGCATAACATTATCCTCTCTCTTTCCTACAATCCATCCATCATTACTAAATACAGATTTTGCTTGATTTACCCTGAGGCACAATTGGGTCATTAAAAGAAAAAAAAAACAGGAAAAAAAAAGCTCCACAAATGTATTAAATGTGTTCTCCTATCCAGAGACTCGACTTCTGGCTCATCCGAAAAGAAAATTCTTTATGAAAAAAAAATGGCCTTCTCTCATAATTCCTTCACACACAAGCAGACAGACTCTGCATGTACTCTGAAGGGAAACAGGTGCTGTCTTAGTGCAGTCAGGCTGACAACTCCTTTAGCTATGCCCAGGGTTTGCAATCTTGAACCCAGAGGACCCAGGGCCAATACTGAGCAATATTGTTCAACTGTGAAAGGATGAAACATCTGAAAGGGTGATGAGGCATTTGAACTAAAAGGAGAAGGAGAAAGAAAAACAAACAAACAAAAAAATAGACCCCAGTAAGCCATATTCCTTTCTTAATTAAGATTCTTCAGGCTGGAGTAAAAATTTAGAAAACAAATGGTGGTCATAAGCTTATTTTGATGAATATTTATCATTTTTAGTAAGAAAACAAATTATTGGTTAAATATCATTTGAGCACTGAGCTGTCATTAAACATAAACATAACACCATAATTTTTGACTCATCTGACATTATTTTTAGGGGTTTTAGAATTCACTATTTGCGACAGCAACAACAAAAATCAAAATATTTGCAGCAGTAATGCAAACTCAGCACTCAAGACTAATTGCCTCTTCAAAACATTTTTTAAACACTAGAGAGGATTTGAAATATTTACCAATCCCTCTTCAGAACTTTTTACAAGTTGTTGATCCATATCCAGGAACAGGTTTATATGTTCTATGATTACTTTGTCAGCAGTAGGAGCACCAGATAATGATTTCTGGTAAATTAAGCATTTGCATGTCCTAAAGGATTAACACTTGCTGTAAAATGGCTCAGTTCCTACATCATGAGTTGTCAGACTAAACTCAGTAACATCTCATTTGTAGCAAAACCTCATGCTTCTGTGCAAATTAGGTGACAGAGAACAAGTACACAGATTTATAACCCGTGTTATAAACAACACTGCCTGTGGGGTCTCAAAAAAGCATTTGCTTTTTTGAAGCAAATGCTTTTTGAAAGATATTCAAGTATTTTTTTCTTCAAATTGACCAAATTTAGGTTGTTCTGAAATTCATAGCAGTCATCTCTAATGGGGGTGCAAAGAGAAAGTTAGCATCTTATTTCAGTTTTACAGGAAATAAAATTAAAAAGAAGCATGGGAATAAGTCCTTTCTCCTGGTTACTATTCTCTGACCAAACCTGTTTGGAACTAACCAGATTGTCTCAACAGTAATACCCCAGTTTTATGGTTCTTCTTATGAAACAAAAGAAAGTCAGGTAAGCATAGCTTACAACAAAATTAGTCCCTAAAAAGAAGTTCAGCAGTTCCCAATAAGCATACATCTATCATGATATCATAGAATTTGATATGCATTCCAGGTTTGCTGAAAAAAAAAAAGAATTAAGTTCCTGAAAATAAAATTAAAATCACTAACTGCTTCCAAGACTATTCAAACTTTGACTCAAATCTGCCTTGCATGAAAACAAGTTAAATATTAATGATATAACATTAAAATGTGTTATTTATTAGTTGAAAGAGCACAACTTTAAAGAAAGAGACTACACTACATAAAGTAACACCTGTTTAGAATAGGCCACTGCACAGATCAACACTTTTGTACATCGAAGGATGAACCTGTATCCACCTGAAGCCAATACCACTTCCTGAAGCTATCTGCGGCTGGACAGCTCGCAGCCTCCAGAGACTGCTCACGGATTCCCCTGGCAGTCAGCTACGCTGATCACTGCAAAGTCACCACACAATTTATCTGTCTGCTTGCTCTACCATTCTCTCAATCCCAGCAGTTTTCCTCTCCCCTCCCTGTCTACATAAGCCTCCCAAATGGGAGGCTCTCTCTCCCCATCATGCCCCACTATCTGCTTCTCCTTTATTTCTCTGAATCCCTCTGTAGGGTCACAAACCTGATAGAAATAGTTTAATCCATAATAAAACTTTTTTTTTTTTTGGCTTGTGTAAATATTGTTCTTACCACTGAACAAACAGAATTAAGGTATGACAAAATAATACTTTCAGTTATGGTGCAATTTCAGTTTTGTATCATGTGTTCTAACTTCAGTCTCAAAAAGATTTCCTCTGAAGCTATGGAATAAGTTATAAAATAAATCGGTATCAGGATAAATTTGAAAGTTTCCTAATACTAATTTACGAAAAGCTTTTCTCCCTTTCTTCCCATTCCCTTCTCTCCCTTTCAAAAACAAGCTCCTCCTCTATAACTTGGCAATTTCAATTACATTTTTTTTTGCTTGGATTTGGAAGCCCCAAGGTACTCTGTGCTATTGAGATCTGCTTCCTTATTCCCCACGAGGAACAAAAGCACCCCAAGGTAGTAAGTCCTAAGGAGCACAGGAAGGTGCTTGCTGCCTTTCCCCTGTACCATACTCATGGCACCCTCCTTAGTGATCCCTAACTAAGGGATCAGAGATTACAAGTCTTATAACTTTTATCTTATAACTTATCTTATCTTATAACTTTTAATGGGCCCCCAGATGCTCCTTCCTTAGTTCAGTCTCTCCCCCATTTCCCTAACCCTAACCCTCCTTGCCCTGCCAAGTCCAAGTATAATTTGTTAGGGGATTGTTTCAGTTTGTTCAAGGGTTTGTTTGGTTGGCTTTGAGTTTGCAGCAAAGGGCGAGAGGCTACGAAAACAACAATCAATCAAACATAATTTGCAGAAAACCATCTCTTTACAAACCTATATTCCTTTCCCCTGCCCAAATTTCCTTGATAAGTACAAAATTTACTACTGTTGTCTCAGGAAGTCCCCAAGCCACAAGTTGCTGCAAACGGTGGGAATATTTAGGGAAATGTATCACTATATATCTTCCCATCTCCATACTTCTTCGTACGCATCCTCTATAGATCACCATCAGAAATAAGAATCTACAGTAGACAGGACTTCATTCTGCACCTTGCACTGTTTTTCTCCCCTGGTACTCAGACATATTCACGTCACTTACTCTCACCTGGAATAACACAGCTATAGGCAAAATCCCATTTTCTTTCTTGCTTTTTTTTTTGATTTCACGGCTTCACTCATCTTTCCTCTCCCTCAAACCCACTCTTTCCCTGGATCTTTCTCTCCATGCCAGTGATTATGCCACTTCTGTTTTAAATATCCCTAAAATAAAAATTCTTACTGATTCATGGTCTGGCTTCACCACCTTTAACATGTTGGCACAATCAGGCAACCAGAACTACACTCAACAAACCAAATCTATGTCCAACAAGGTTACCATTGGAGCATTGCATAGGTTTTACTGGGACAGGAATTAAGGCTCTCAGCAAACAACAGCTGATATAATCCTTTTCTTTTTCACCTTATGTCCACTTCTTCCCCTATTGCTAGCTGCTCAGCTGGAAAAAAAAAGGCCTTCTTACAGTGTATACTCTTATGTAAGCAAAGAGTAATTCATTCAAGGGAATCCTCCTTTGGCTTCCTCTATATTTCTTTTTTGGCTTACTGATTTGATCTTTTGTTATTATTTTAACAATTCTATAAGCAAACATATTTTTGGAAGACAGAAGTACAGAGAAAAAAACAAACAAACAATAACAAACAGTTCTGAAAACTTTTCCCACAAAATAGTAGTTAAAAACATCAAACTGCTCTCTCTCCTTATTAATATGAATCTTATCTCATGATTTCAGTCTAGAAGCAGCTATCAACAGTTCACTACACATTAATATTAAACATAGGATCATGTTATTACATTGTAGAGTGATGTACAACTCAATTTGTAAGTATATATATATAGCCAGTATTGCATATGAATGGGTTATATTTTTTATCTTACCTTTGCTTTCAGCAATGATAAATATGTAACTGATATTAAAATACTTATTTTGAACTCTCTTGAATAAAATTACAGTTGGAGACGTAGTAATGCATGCCTTAATGACTCCACATCAGACTCTTAATTTATAAAAACCTCATAAGCTATACTGATACATGCTATATTAAAGTCTATAAAAAGACTAATTTGCATTTAGAACTGCAATAACTAATCAGAATTAGAGTTATTATGAAGACATTTAAAACAAGAAATTAATTCTACTGCAAGTTAACCAAATCCCACATGTCACCAAAGATGCAATTTCAGGAGGGCAGGAATCACAGAATGGTTGAGGTTGGAAGAGACCTCTAGATTTGGCATATTCACATTCACTGTCGTGAGTTGAAAACATGACAACAAAAACTGGACTTTGAGACTAAATTTGCTGGTCTGCAGACAATGAAAAAAACAGTGCAACATCTTCATCCTCCTATACACTTCAGATGTTTCATACTCGGTCAGCCACTGCACAAAAAATAAGGAACCCTATGATGTGATTTTTACAAGTTCATTTTTGAGAACAGAACCACATTTTAAATAACTGAATGCTTTTCAGTGGGAATAATTTCCTATGGCTATTATTATTCATGATGACTAGTAATTTACTACTTGCACCCTGTAACTCCCTTCACTTATTATTTTTTTAATACAGTATGTTGCTTGTTAAAACACAGCATGCTGAGTTAAACAACAGTGATTGTAGCTGCCCTGAGCTTTAATATAAATGAAGATAGAACTGCCTTGGAAAGAAACTCAAGTCTTTATAGCTCAGCTATTATCTGACAAAATTTGTACAAAATTTGGCATAACCCTCGGCCTCTTTGCAAGTTGCCAGAAGTTGAAACTGAGGATTATCTGGAGACTGCAGACTTAATAAGAAAGGCAAATTGAAAAAATACTAAGTACAACCGAAGTGTACTGCAAGTCATTAAAATCTTTGCTATGCCACCACAAATTACTGAAGTAGATCCTAAGCAACTAGCCGATGGACAACAGTTAAAATCAACAGTAAAGGTAAAATAAAAACACAAATCTATACTTTGCTAAGATTCACACATAGTACAGCAACAAGAAGTAAAACAGTAAAGAAAAAACTAGCATTCTTTTTCACTATTCTCTCAACCTGATTACAAGCAAGTAAAATTCATGGAAACAGACTACAACACTTTCCCATCCCACTGATTCTGATTGCATATTGTCCTGTTCATGTCACTTGCTCAATAACATTCAATAATTTGAGCATTACTAAAAGAACAGTTACCCCAGAACAGGAGCACCTATTGCATGAGGAAAGGCTAAGCGAGCTGGGCCTGTTTAGCCTGGAGAAGAGAAGATTGAGAGGGGACCTGATTAACATGTACACATACCCAAGGGGAGAATGTAGGAAGGAAGGGGCCAAACTCTTCTCCATGGCGGCCAGTGACAGGACAAGGGGTAATGGGTACAAGTTGAAACACAGGAAATTCCATCTCCACATGAGGAAGAACTTCTTTCCTGTGAGGGGGAGGACAGAGCCCTGGAACAGGCTGCCCAGAGAGGCTGTAGAGTCTCCTTCTCTGGAGATCTTCAAAATCTGACTGGATATGACCATGTGCTCTAGGTGACCTTGCTTGAGTTGGGCTAGATGATCTCTAGAGGTTCCTTCCAACCTCAGCCATCCTGCGATTCTGTGAAAGGATTCATTTTACACTAGGGTCATTAAGTAAGAGAAAACAAATGTGGTATTATAGTTCTGCTAGCTGCCCGTTGCACACTGAAATGAGCCTGGGAACACATGCCTGCCCCACACACGCAGTAGCAGGTGCCTTAATGCACACTGGCACAGTGCTCCGCAGCCCGAGGCAGGCTCGCTCTGCTCCCTCTCCAGGGCGAGTGAGAAGTCGTGCAGCTGGGCGTGCAGCCTGTAGGAAGACCCATTTACCTGTCTGCTTAGCCCAGCCTGTTACGTTGGGCCAAGATCTGCACGGTCACCGCACGTCATTCATTCCCGGAGAAGCTTTCCATAACAGTGTTTTAATTGTTCCCAGAGGAACGCAAGGAGACTCACAGTGGCTCCAGCTAGTGATTCATTTAATGTAATCAGCTGATGCAGAAAGCAAGTGCAGCAGCAGTCCTTTTGCATTGTCTCCTAAGGGCCTTATCAGCACTGTCATGACAACGACAGTGGAAGCTTAAACTTCAGGAAATTTGACAGCACAAGGATCCTGGGCTGCTCAAAATATAAAGAATTCCAGGACAAGCCAAAGAAGGGAGTGTGCCAGTTTTACTGCACACATGTAAATGGCCA
>VWPW01028176.1:149261-161418 GCA_013389825.1 Crypturellus undulatus | reverse complement strand
AATTCCTTGCACACCTGGGGGGAGAGTCCGTTCCCCTCGCCTGCGCTAACTGCCTGCGCCCACTGCCTGCGCTAACTGCCATGCCACGCTCTGTTTGCCCGCTCTGTTCGCTGCGCTCCTGGTCGCTCGCGCTCCCTGGGGCAGCTTTTACATTCCCGCCTGCCCTGCCGGCTCTGCCCCCGCTGAGTCACAGCCGCCTCTGGGCCCAGGCTCAGCCCTGCCCGCACGGAAGTCGCTGCCGGGGCTGCCTCTCGCGCTCTACACTTGCTCGTTCGGTGGCTTTGACCACAGTTGTTCGCCTCTAGACAAGGAGCTCCGGCGTGAGCATCCGCTCCAGAGCCCTTCCCTTCGAGATCTGGAGTAGGTGAGGGAATGCAAAGGGCAGAGAGTAGAAATCAACAAGCCTGGTGCCCTCTGCAGCTCCAGAGATTGCAGGTGCTTCCTGTGCGCTTGAGTTGAGGAAAGGTCTGACCACCAGGCCCAGAGGCAACCTCATCTCTACACATTACACACACATCATACCTGAAGGGTTCTTCCAGCTAACCCTGTGGGCCCCCATGACTTGACCAGCTGCTGCCAGAACTGTGTATTCCGATCACTACTGTCTCCTAGAAGGCCCTTACTCTTCCCCAGGTGAATTGCACTCCTGCCATGCAAATACCACTTCACCTTCTTCCCACTGTCTCCTGACTACCTCCACAGCCCACTATCCCTACTTGAGAATCTGCATGGATATCATTCTTTCTGGTCTACACTCTCCATTAAGGACCCCCTTCTCATCTCATTCTCTCTCATAACGCTCCTGTTTCCTGCCTCCCTCAATGCAGAAGTGTTAATGGTAGATCACAGAGAAAATGAGAGTAAGAAAAAAAGGATATATGAGGGACCTGAATGCCTCAGTTAGCTTAATGGCTATGATAAGCCTATGCTTATCCACCTTGATGCCCTGCCCATGGGTCAAGGAACACAAATTTCAGGCCTTGCTTGGGACATATAGCTACATTTTTCTTCTCCACCACATGTCAAAAAGTTTTCATCAGTGCTCTGCAGGAACTTCCAAGATTGTTTGTGCCTAGCTGTGTTGTCTTTCCAGCAGATATGAGGGTCATTGAAATCCCCCGTAAGGCCCATAAGGGCCTGTGATTGTGAAGCTACTTCCAGATGTCTGTAGAAGGCTTCACCAGCTTTCTCTTCCAGAGCAGGTGGCCGGTAGTAAACACCCACAACAGTATCTCCCATGTTAGCCTTCCCTTTAATCCTTACTCATAAGCTCTTAACTCTTCATCCATCACTAGGCAATGTTTGATACATTGCAATTGCTCACTCACATAAAGAAAAACTTGACCACCTCACCTTCCTGGCCTGTCTTTCCTAAAAAGCACATAGCCGTCCATGACAGCATTTCAGTCACATGAGCTATCCAGCCATGTTTGTGCAATTACAATGAGATCATGGCCCTGTGATCTCATGCAAATCTCTAATTCTTCCAGTTTATTGCCCATGCTGAGCGCATTGGTGTACAGGCATTTCGTGGAGGTTTTCAAGCCTACAGGTTTCTCAGGAGGGGTGCAAGAGGATCTTCCATAGTCATATCCCATACACTCTTCCACAGATTTATACCCTTGCTAGAAGCATCTTAACTTGAGCCACATTACTCTGACTACCCTGTCTCTGCAACTCTCCTCATACCCTATCTTGCCTAGTTTAAAATTCTCCTAACCAAGCTGGCCAGACTGTTGACAGAGACAAATGTGCCCTGTTTACTGAGGTGATTCTCATCTCTCCCCAAGAAAGTATATAGATAGGTTGGACATTGCATTGGTGCTTGGCATTCGAGGTTGCATTTAAGGTTTGCCAAAACAGAAATGGGAGAGAAGGCTTGGAGTGTTTGCTGGGCTTCAAATTGTGTTTGGGCTTGGCATTGTGGTTGTCAGAAAAAAAAAAAAAAAAAAAGGAAAAGGAAAAAAGGAAAAGGAAAGCTTGGCATTGGATTGGTGCTTTTTGTTGAGGCTGGCTGGTAGAAAAGCTCTAGAGATGGGTTTGATGTTGCATTGAGATGACTAAAAGAAGAGGGCTGGTGATGGACTGGGCTTGGCATTGACTGGGCTTCGTGTTGAGTTTGCCCAAAAGAGAAAATTTGGAGATGGGTTGGGCTTGTTGTTGCAGTTGGCCAAAAGCAAAGGTCTAGGAATAAGTTTGGCATGGTATTGTGTTAGCTGAAGGAAATGGTGTAGAGATGGGTTTAGTGAGGTATGGGGGTCTGAGGAAAAAAAAAAAAAGAAAGAAAGAAAGAAAGAAAGAAAGAAAGAAAGAAAGAGAGAAAGAAAGAAAGAAAGAAAGAGAGAAAGAAAGAAAGAAAGAAAGAGAGAAAGAAAGAAAGAAAGAAAGAGAGAAAGAAAGAAAGAAAGAAAGAGAGAAAGAAAGAAAGAAAGAAAGAGAGAAAGAAAGAAAGAAAGAAAGAGAGAAAGAAAGAAAGAAAGAAAGAGAGAAAGAAAGAAAGAAAGAAAGAAAGGGCTAGAGAGGTTTAGAGGTTTGGGGTTGGCCAAAATATGAGGTTTAAAGATGGATTGTGCTTGGTGTTGGTGTTGGCTGAAAGAAAATGGCAAGATAGAGCTTGTGTGTGGTGTTGTGGTTGGCTGAAAAAAAAAAAAAAAGAGCTACGCATGGGTTAGGTGTGGCCTTGGATTTGGCCAAAAGAAAAGGGCTAGAGACAGGCTGTACATGGCAGTGGATTTGGCCAGAACAGAAAGTGTGGAGACTTTCTCTTTTGAGCATAGCATCCAGTGTGGCTGAAAGAGAAAGTCTAGAAATGCTTTCAGCATGGCGTTGGGTTTGGCATGAAAAGAAAGGCTTCTATTTTTACTGAAATAGAAAGAGTAGTAATAGGTTGGGTCTGGCATTCAAGCTGGCTTGGTGTTGGAGCTGGTGAAAAAAGAAAGGCTAGAAATGACTTGGGTTTTGTGTTGGCCCTGGGCTTCTGGTTTCATAGAAGTGAAAGGCTAGAGATGAGTTTGGGCATGATGTTGGGATTGGCCAAAAGAGAAAGCATAGGTAAAGACTGAAGGTGGCATTAAGGTGGTCTGAAAGAAAGGGAAGAGATGGATTGGCCTTGGCATTGCAGTTGGGCTTGGCTTTGAGGTTGCACAAGAGAGGAAGGTTTGAGCTCGGTTGGGCTTGCTGTTGGGGTTGGACTAGGCATTGTAGCTTGACTTTGCACTGGGGTTGGCCAAAAGAGAAAGGGTAAAAAAGGGTTGAGTTTGGCTCTGCTGTTGGGGAAAGGGAAATTCTAGAGACTAGTTAGTTGTTCATGTTTTATATTCTATGTTGGGCTGAGTCATATAATACACTTCCCTCACGCTGGTCTGGCTGATTTCAGGGAGCCACTTATTTGATCAACTCAGAAAGAAAAGCTTATACCAGTTAATCCATTCAACAGATACATCTACTTATCTAACACATAGGTCATCCTCTAGTGCCCTATGTGTTAAGTTCTCTGCACAATAGGTGTGATTAATATGTTGTATTTTCTAGCTTCAGGGGCACCTCACACCTTCTCTGAGCATTTTTCCATGATAGGGGTTATTGGTTGATTATTAGGCTTTTGAGAAAGGGAAAGCCTGGAGATGGTCCAGCCTTGAGATAAAAAAATAAAACATGCAACCTAGTAACTGCATATAGGAGACAAGGACTGCATATACCCAAATACAAAGCAGAAGTGAGCAGCAAACAATCCAAAGTAATCTAGGCCTATTTAAGCTTCACTGACATAGCAGAAAACACACCTGTTAATATGATAATGAGTGTCCTCCCAGTACCTGAAATGTTGGAACCTATCTAACATGCATGATTATGTAGATAAGAAAATATATAACCATCTAACTAATCGTGCACTAACAAGGAGAACTTTGCATAATCAACTCAAAATAAATAGAACAAGCTAAGCCTTTTGGATATGCTTATTTTGCAAAGGATCATCAAGCACTTGATTCTGTGCAGAATTAAATAAAAACCTTTGTGTGGATGCCAACTCATTGTGCTTATTGGCTCCACACACCAGGCATGCTCCCATAATGGGATAACAAGGGCTTAGAGACAGAAAAAAGAGAAAGGCTAGGGTTAGAGTTTTGAGAAACAGAAACATTAGTGTCAGGCTAGGGTTAGGATTATGCTTTGGAGAAAGGGAAAGGCTAGAGATTATTTACAGGTAGGGTTAGAGTTTGGGAAAGAGAAAGGCTAGGGACATGTTAGGCCTAGAGTTAGGCTTTGGACTAGGTTTTGGCTTTTTCCTAGGCTTTGGTGTTGGCTAAGGGTGTGGCTAGCAAAAAGATAAAGGGTAGAAACTGCATAGGAGTGGGTCTGGAAAAGGACTGGCTGGGAAAGGCATGTGTTACCAGGAGAGCTGTGTTGTGTAGTTTCTGTTGTGGACCAGTCATGGGAGTCTTAATGCCTGCGTTAGCTTGAAAATGTTTTAGCATAAGCACTGGAATTTTGAGAAAGTGAAAAGCTAGAGGCTGCACTGAAGTGCTTCTGAAAAAGCCTGGCGAGGGAATCTGTGTGGTGGCAAGAGCACTGTACTGTTAGCGATTTCTGTTATGGTCCAGAAATGCAGTTCTGAGTGTCGCCATTAGACTGAAAAACAGTTTAGACATAGCCCTTGGGCTAGGTTTAGTGCTTGGGTTAGGGTTAGTCCTTGGGTTTGAGTCAACACTTGGAGAAAGGCTAGAAACAGTATAGGAGTGGGTCTAGAAAAGTGCTGGAAAGGAAAGGTATTTTTTTACCAGAAGAGCTGTGCTGTGTGGAGTTTCTCCTGTGTGCCAGACATGGTGGTCTTAATGCCATCATTGGTCTGAAAAATGGGTTTGGATGTGAGTTTGTCTTTGTTTTGTTAATCTATGACTCTTTCCATTTTGTTTGAAGCTCATAATCTCCTTGTCTTAGAACTTTGACATATGTGACTGTGTTCCTCACTTCCCATGAAATATGATTCATTTTTTCCCATTTCAGCTACCCATGGCCAGGCTTTTGGAACGGGTCATTCAACAGTCTCAGCAGCTGTACTTATTTAGACTTGGCAACACTCACTTCCCTCACTTCCCTTTTGCTAAGGTATTCAAGCAGACAGCTAATCCTTCCCTGTAGCACTACTAACAAGATAAGAATCTGAAGAATTTCAGGATGCAACATGTTACAATACCAGAGTTGAGTATATGCAGATGGCCCATAGGAATAGACAATGCCATTAGCAAGGTACTACATGAAAAAGACAGGACATTAGTTAACAAAAATATGGGTGCTACTTTAACAGAGCTAATGCCTATGGGAGAAACTGCCAGAGATGCCATATCATAAATATGAGGTAAGGTTATGAAATCAACAGGATCAGGACCAATGGCGAAATAAGTGAACAAGGTGGGCTTTTTATTTGGAAAGTGTGTGCTTGATCAACACAGCTTGAAGAAGGACAAGAAATTTGCTTTTGCTCTGACCACCTGTAGCATCTGTCCAGAAAATGGGCAAAGACAGATATTCCAAACACTTCCTCCAGCCATTGTTCCTTGTGCTTTCCAGGAAGGATAGGAAAAAAAAAATAAAGGAACTCAAGAAGTGCTTAATGAACATTTGGCAGAGGCAGAAACCTGAGCTACTAAGTGATTCTGTGGCCAGCTGATAGAGAAAGAGGGCAGGACTTAGTTCTAAGGATCAAAGACATGAGGAAACTGAAAGAGGTTTCCAAGCAGACTTTAACATTGCCACTTTCCAAGACAACCTGGGAGGTATTTGATATTCCTCTATGTTGCTCTGCCCATGGACAGAACAAGGGAGCGAAAGTGGACCACAAAAACTGTACCCTCCCTGGGAATTTAGGCTGGAAAGAGATTGCAGTATGTGAAATGAGACTACAGATGTTTCTTGACTGTAGTTCTAGATCAGATGGACTGGATATTGTTCATTTTTTTAAATGATAAGAAAGGAGCTGAGGAAGCTGAGAAGGAAGAGTATTGAAAAAGAGCTAATCTGCAGCAAGCTATCTTAAGATAGAAGTGTACTTTAAGAGTGAATGTGGTCTTTCTCTTGAAGCAAATGTTAGGGGATTTGGTAAGCAGCTAGTCTATGTGCTAAGTAGGAAATGTGAAGCCTTCCTAGCTCTGCTCACTGTAGTACAAGAAGGAGATCTTTGCTATATGTAAATTAGAGTATGAGTAGCAGTCAAAAGGCCAGGAGAATTCCTTCCATGACCTCACAACAACAGCTATGCAGGTCTTGATTGCCCAGACAGCCTGGAAGCAATGGGGGGAACTTGTAAAGTTTTGCAGCTTTGGACTGCAAAAACAAGTCCTGGAGAACACAATTCAAAAGGCAACTAACAGGCAATCTGGTAAGTAGCATTTCAAATACTAAAAGATCATTCTGCAAAAACAATAAAAAAATGTTTCTAACTAGGTTGGGAAGTGTGTGGTAAAACAAGCACATGAGATGGTCCCAAAAGGATTTTAAGCTTATTAGGGAGTTGTTCTTACAAATACATAGCATACTTGCAATCTATATATGAGGAAGATAGTTTATATAAAGAATGGGAACAAAGATGATTACGTACTCATAAAAAAATTGCTGATAATGTCTTATCTGGACATGTGTCAGCAGTGTGCAGATAAGATTGGAAGGCTGCTCTGCTTTTGATGAGTACAGAAGAGATCAGTTTCCTAGGTTATCAGAAAGTCTTTGCAATGATCACATGGAAAACTGAAAAGTCTCAGCTAGTTTGTTTCAATTTAGGGATAAAGGTTATGGGACGTGGCTTATCTTTGACACCCAAAGGGATTTCTTTCCTGAGACTCAGAAATGTCCAACACCTATGACTGAGTTGTCCAGTTTGTCAGATTGATTCTCATATGAGCCTATTCCCATGCTAATCAATGGGTCAGATCATTAAAATGTCTCTCTCATGTTGAAAGTCAATGTAGTTCATGTTGTCTTATTGGCAAGACCTAGTAGCACTGGAAGGCAGATCAATTTTGTTGTTGTTGTTGTTGATCTGTTTTTCTTTTTAGATGCAATTCACATTTTAAAATGGGATGGAGAGAAGAGTGCCTTCAGGGTACTACAGGTAACTGATACCTGGTATTGGCACCTTACACATAGACAAAGCATTCCAATATCCCTCTTAGGTTTTCTAACACCCCACTCACTGCAGGGATCAGAGACCATCTGGCATGCATCAGTCTGTATGCTGAGGGGTGAGAAACAAAGGTGAGGAGATGTTTAAGCCTTTCTCCTTTCTCAGCTGGCAAACATGGAGAAGTCTAGTCATGGCAGAAGTGCTGATTCATACTAGGATAATTCTTAGAGGAAACAGAATGCAGAAAAGGGAAGGAAGATGTGGCAGTGTCTTCAGACTTGTGTGAAATATGGAGTTGGGGAGGCCAGGATGAGGACTTAGCAGATAGTGCAGTCAGATGAACCTTCTTGCTCAGAGACAGGGCAGAATGGCAATAAACCCTGGGGGTTCCTAGGAGTATTTCGTTCTAGCTTCTTCCTTCTGAAGTTGGTGATAGGTCAGTTTGGTCAGTGCTAGCAGGAGGTGTGGTAGAAACTGACAGCTAGTCCACACCTCGAAGGAAGACAGTTTTGTTAGGAGTATCAAACTGCTTTCTTGACTCACCTCAACAGCTCCATACAGGGAGACAGGTTTGGTCAGTCCTTTATCATTAATCTTACCTTAATGCAATTGTCGTAGGTAGAAAATGCTTACAGGGAGCTGCCTGTATGTCCAGATGCTCTGTGACTTGCACATGTAAGCCATGCTTTATAAGAAACCAAATGCAGATGCACAGATGTCCATTTATGTGCTTGTGCTATAAGAATCTGTACAGCAGAGTGTACAGACTCATCCTCATGCTAAGTAATGCTGTTCACTTACCTGTGTGTGAGGTTCATTCTTTATCACTGTCTTCCTGATAACTTGGAAAACGTTTTGCACGTGAACTCATAAGAAGTACTTTTCCTGCAGGGCCACTGAGTGTTATCATCACTCCATGGCTTGCTCTGTAAATGGTTTCTCCAGTAAATATCTAGATAGGTTCAAAGCTAAAATAGGTTCAAAAGCCCTAGCTTTTGGAGTTGCAACTTGTTTCCTTGATACTTTGTGCTATGGAAATGTAAAGAATGTTCCTAACAGTTTAGCAAGAACTGCTGCCAATGAAATGAACCATGGCTTATATTTATGCACGCTTCTAGACAAGATTCTAGCCAGTTTCTATAAGCAAGTTTAATGAATTATAGTATGAGATTTGATGACAATAATTATGAGGTGGAAGAAATGCTTCATGAGGAGACACTAAAAAGGCTGCAAATCTACTATTTGCTTAGCAGCAGGCTGATGTGGGATTGAGATTTACAAAAAATTAGCAAATTTGTTTTTTTTTTTTTTTTTAGCCTAGTAGGAATCCTGCTAGGAATCCTAATTTCAACTTCAAATCAGTTTCAACCAAAAAAAAAAAAAGAAAAAAAAGAGGGAGAGAGAGAGAGAGAGAAAGAAAGTATCTCATGCAAAAGAAACTGTTGCAACATTGCAAGGGAAGTTAAGGGAGAAGATAACTATCATCAGGCTCAAAAAGATGTTACACAAATTAATGGAAAAACAGTCCCTTAACTTATATTAAAGGTAATAGTGATGTGCTCTAACATTCCTAACACAGTGCTTGGATGCTGGAGTAGAACTTCAGAGATGCTGGAGGACTGGAAGAAAGCCAATATCACTCCAGTCTTCCAAAAAGGCAAGAGGGAGGAGCCGGGAAACTATAGGCTGGTCAGCCTCACTTCTGTCCCTGGAAAGGTGATGGAGCAGCTCATCCTGGAGACCATCTCTAGGCATGTCAAAGAAAAGAAAGTGATCAGGAGTAGTCAGCATGGATTCACGAAGGGAAACTCGTGTTTGATAAACCTGATAGCCTTCTACGATGGGATGACTGGCTGGAAAGTCATGATGTCATCTGTCTTGACTTTAGCAAGGCTTTCCACACCCTTTCCCATAACATCCTCATGGGAAGCTCAGGAAGTGTGGGTTAGGTGAGTGGACACTGAGGTGAACTGAGAACGGGCTGGATGGCAGAACTCAGAGGGTCACGATAAATGGGGCCAAGTCTAGTTGGAGGCCTGTGGCCAGTGGTGTCGCTCAGGAGTCAGTACTGGGCCAGGGGTCAGAACAAGCTGTTCAGCTTGTTCATCAATGACTTGGACGAGGGGACAGAGTGCATCCTCACCTGCTGGAAAGCAGCTCCGCAGAGAGGGATTTGGGAGTCCTGGTTGACAAGTTAACCATGAAGCAGCAGTGTGTGTGGCCTTATGGCCAAGAAAGCAAATGGAACCCTGGCCTGCGTCAGGACTGGATGGCCTCTCCTGAGCTCTGGTGAGGCTACACCTGGAGTACTGGGTGCAGCTCTGGGCTCCTCTGTGCAAGAGGGACATGGAGCTTCTAGAGAGGATCCAGCGTAGAGTGACAAAGATGATTAAGAGACTGGAGCATCTATCGTGTGAGGAAAGACTAAGCGAGCTGGACCTGTTTAGGCTAGAGAAGATTAAGAGGGGATCTGATCAATATAAATACCTGAGGGGAGAATGTTAAGACGATGAGTCAAAACTCTTCTCGGTGCTGGCCAGTGACAGGACAAGGGGTAATGGGTACAAATTGAAACACAGGAAGTTCCATCTCCATGTGAGGAAGCATGTCTTTACTGTGAGGGTGACAGAGCCCTGGAACAGGCTGCCCAGAGACGTTGTGGAGTCTCCTTCTCTGGAGATCTTCCAAACCCGCCTGGATGCCACCCTGTGTCCTGTACTCTAGGTGTTCCTGCTGGAGCAGGGGGGTTGGACTAGATGATCTCTAGAGGTCCCTTCCAACCTTAACCATTTTGTGATTCTGTGATTCTGCAACACAGGTACTGGAATGTAGATGGTGACCAAATTCATCAGAAAGTATTAAAAGCAGCCAAATCTGGAGGACTAAAAGTCCCAGAGGATTCATTCTTTCCTGGGCTGATGAAATTGAGCAGCCACTTCTCACCTCTGTTTCATATCCTACCAGTAGCAGGGTGGAGCACAAATAAACAAAAGCTGTGCACACACACTGTACAGACATGGCTAGACACACAGATTAACACAGGCAGTAGATAGTCCTTTAAAGCACCCATATAAACACAGAGAGCATGAGTAACCCAATTTGGTTACTAAGAATCAGTGCACAGAGAAACCCCTCTTCAGGGGTCCCTGGCCCCCAAACCTTTCATCCTATTTTTTGGCTAGCCAGACTTAAAGTTTCCTAGTAGGTCACACATAAAGGCACACAAAATAGAGAGCACATTTACAAAGGAAATAATTAGAAATAGTTTACAAATAATATAATACAAAATGTAGTGATTGTGTACAGAATTTGTCCATACAAGTACACTGACTAGTAGCAGCTTATGTATGTCCAGTCCAGACTATGCCTTCTTTTCATCTTTTGATGCTTATTTGATGCTTGCTCATCTCTGATACATTTTGATCCCTCCATTTCTGTGATCCTGACTCTGAACATCCAATTACAGTTCTGTCAGTCCCAAAATTTTGTTGTTCAGTCCTCAAATCCTCCTCCTCAAAATCCCTCATAATAAGATTCAATGCCTCTTTACTGCAGTAGTTTCCCCTAATTTGCATAGTCTAAAGAGTTTCTTCTGTTAAATGACTTTTAGTGGGTTTTGCAAGAGGGACAAATGGGTAAGTCTTTCATCCAGAGGAGTAGTTGATTCAGAGGGATTAGGTTGGCTGGGTTCCTTATCTTGTCATTGTCCTTCTGATCACTAGCTGACCTTTATCTTTTTCTTTTTCTTTTCCTTTTCTTTTTTTTTTTTTTTTTTTTTCCTTTTTTTTTTTTTTTTTTTTGAATAGCTGTTTGCTTCTTAAATATCTCTTATCATTCCTCTTTTTAGGAGAATCAGCCAAACAACAGTCTTCTATCTAAATTAAAAAAGAAAAAAGAGAATCCCCAAGAATTTAGAGCTACTGTGTTTTATACTAGCTCGAATATCTTCCTATACAGTGTATGTTTTGCCAGCTTTTCAGGCAAGAGCAATCTTTGATTCTAACTTAACTCTCCTGTGAATTGATAGTTCAGCACTTGTTTTACTAGGTCAGATGCACAAATCTCAAAATGTGTCACTTGCAAGATAAATTATGATGCTTATAGCCATAGAGATACTTGAATCAGGTTGAGCCTGCTTTAGCACTTGTGTGTGTAGATGGATCATGATCCCTTTCTGCTTTTCTTTTGTTTCTTCTTGTCCTTTGTTTTGTTTGTAATCAGCTTCTTTCCACCGATCCTTGGTGTATAAGTCACAATCTTTAATGGTCACTGAACAAGTCTGCCCAAGATGAGCCTCTGATCTGACCCAGTAGAGCACTCCTCCTGAGAACATGAGGAAACATTAGAAACAATCCTGCTTTTAACTGTACCTGAAGTACAGCCAGCTTCAGCCTTACTGTAAACCAGGTAATCAGTTCTTGGGTAATCAGGAGAAGCACGCCTGAAATTGGCTGTACAACATATCCTCTCATGATGTTGCCAGGAAGCCCTGGCACTCTGGTCTCATTTTTCTCCCCACTGTGCACACACTCCACGTCACTCGGCCAGTCTTTCCAGTAACGGTTATTACCACTGCGTCCTGTTAGCTCACCACGATTTCTTCCAAACACTAAGATAAACGGCTAACAACCGACACTAAAGAACTGATGTTCGACGGGTTTACGAGTCTCCAGAAGGCTCAACAGCGAAGCGTGTCTCAGCAGAACAGGCACATGCCTACCCGGACAGAAGTACTGTGCGCCAGCGGTGCAAACAGAGCACAGCGCTTAGCGTGGCCCAGTCTGGCTTGTGTCACTTGATGTCCTTCCCCGGCAGCCTCCTGAGGAGGTGGGCTACGAGCTGGCACAAACCGGGCCAGGGTCTTCGGCCTGGCACAGGCCAAGGGGGCGAGGGATACGGTGAAGCGGGGGCACCACGCGGCAGGGGGGAACTCCGAGCGCTGCGTGGGAACCGCGGACGCTTTCCAGCGCGTTGAGTCCTTCCACTCCAACCACGAGCAGCGGCGGCGCCGCGGGCGGCAGCGGGCCCGGCCGCGGGGCG
>VWPW01028176.1:124741-148495 GCA_013389825.1 Crypturellus undulatus | reverse complement strand
GCCGAGCGCGGGGCTCCCGCGCACCCGCCGCAGAGCCGCCCAACGTGGGGGGGCGCGGGCGTGGGGGCGGCGGCGGCACCGTGCGCCGCTTCCCAAGCGTTGGCGCCCCGGTGTCCCTGCAGGTTCGTTTCTGTGCGTGCGGAGTTTGGGGAGCGTGCCGTAGGAAGCGGTGGCTGCAGCAAAGAGGTGGGTGTGATGTAGACGCCGTAGGCTTGGTAGCTTATTTTCCCCCACCCCCTGAATCTTGCTGGCCATCCTGTGCAAATCTTACCTGTTTGCTGGCTTGGTTTCCCAAGGATGAAGCTACAAAACCAGTTGTAAGGTTAGAAAGTATTCTACAGGCAGTAGTCCTGTGCACAAAAAAATGAATGGGGTAAGCAAATAAGACTTTTTTTTTTTTTTTTTAACTCTTATGTAGTGTTCTGTGGTTACTGTAGATGCCTGGCCTGGATTTTCAGCTGTTGCACTTGAGAAAGGTCAAGTAGTTGTAAGCAGCAAACCTATATGCTTCTGTGTGTTGAAATTGGCAGTGCGGGTCAGGCTGTAGACCATGTTTTCCTACTTGTGTTGCTCCATGAGCTAGCTTTCTCCCTTCTTCATTTTTGCAGTGCTGTTATCCCTGTCTTGATATTAATATTAATAGGCTTTTATATTCTTATGTGTTGGTCTCTTGGGGTGCAGTTCTGTATTTATTTTGATCCAGGTTAGCTCCTTTTCCAAGGTAATTCTATATAATGGCCATATATTTTGCCTTATTTTATTGCTTGGGACCTACTGATTATGTTGCAAAGTGAGTCGGTTAACTTAATCTGTTGGGAAAACAATCATTTGGTTGGTTTTGATTATCTGTCGTTTTACGGAGCAGCCCCCTGAATCAAGTGGTCGGACAGCCCAGTGATCACTGGGACTTGTGTAAGAGGAGGATGCTGCAAGATGTGCTTGGAGGAGGTGGGAGCGTGTGGGAGGGGAGGGTGAAAACAGGGCTGTGTTGCTGGGAGTAACCTGTGTTTGGGTCGGATTTCGGTAACACAGAGCTGCATCCACTTGCTTGGTGAAGTACTAGGTGAAGCTTGAAGCTACTTGAGTTTTCTGTTTGGAAAGGGTTTTGTTGGATAGCCTCGCATGTTATGAGTTACTATTAAAATTCATATCATCCTCTGAGATGATGAAGAACAGCGTGATCCTCTATGGGTGTCTGCATAAGGCTTTTTGTCTACAGAGACAATTTTTTGATACCCATTCCATCCCGGAGGTACCAGTGTTTTGTTAGGAGTCTGTTTGTGATAGGGCCTGATTTTAAGAAAATCTAGACCAGTGTGAAACTCTCAAAAATGTTGGAAGATTGATACTATTGTATACTGGGGAAATAGATGTTAGTGAGCGGAGCAGCCTGTCAGAATATGGGTTTCTCTGCTAGGGCAGCTGTTGAGAGTAAGGTTACATGCTACAACCAAGCGGATTTAACAGCTTGCTGAGTGCCCTTGCTGGCTGCTTCCTCCTTCCCTTCTCTCACTTGGGGGATCACTGGAAAATGATACCCGCTGTTTGTTTAGGCTAGTTTTTCTGCCAAGTTATCTAGCTGAACCAACTGATGGAGGGACTAGTGGGAAGGGACTAGAGGGAAGGTAAATGTGGGAGAACCTTCAAGGGGAGGTTGAGGATGGGCAGGAGAACAGGAATTTCTCCCTTTCTGATGGTAGCAGAGCTGTTAGATAACTTGGTTGTAATGTGTGTGGCTTCACTCCATCTCGCATTTTGGCCCTGTTTGGTATTGGCCCAACTTCACATATTTGTCTGAGTTTCTTCCTTTGTAAGAGTCTGTATTCTCTCCCTTCTCATTTGCGTGATTAATTTATTTTCAGGCTTCATTAACTTGTGGTGCTGCCCCATAGGGAAAACTTTTAAGGCAGTTTTCTGCTCAAGAGTTTTTATGTTCTAGGTAGGCTTATTGCTTGTTTCTTAAATGTAATGGAGTTGTGCATGGATACAACGGCTGATCAGGAGGTTGCTTCTTACAGTTGAGGATAAGATGATTGCAGGACAGAGTTACTCATGGTACTGCCTAAGCGGCATAGGAGGGTGGTGGTGGAAGCACCGAGAGTCCTGGACAGGACTTAGAGGCAAAGGTCCACACAAGGAAGCCAGAACTGGAACAGCACCTATGGGCTTATTGATAATTGACTTTTTTTTTTTCTCTTAGATTTTGAGGAATAAGCTTGGAGCAGCTATTCTCTGATGTAGCCAGCATTCCTCAGCAGTGTTAATGCTACTGTCCTACTTTAAAGTCACCTTAACACCATTCTGGAATTTAGGAACTTATATCTGGGAGAGAATGTTACTGTACCAGATTTTCTGATGTGTTGGTCTGATTGTTTAGTCACCTGGAAAAAGCAGCATGAAGAGGAGTGAAGCTGTGAAGCCCACAGCTCCTTGATTTGAAAAGGTCTAATATCTATGCTGGTGTTACGAGATCTTGGAAGTGTAGGGGGTCTTATTTAGAGGTGTATTAGGTAGGCTGCAGAGAAGCCAGCTGGTTCTTTTGGGAACAAAAAAGCTGTTAGTGTTACCCAGACTGTTGGAAGATATTTTTAAATCTTACATGAGATGGTGAGATGGTTTGCTTCCAGGAAATCCTTTTTTTTTTTTTTTTTTTTTTTTTTAAAGGAATATTTTTGCTCACTTCTGATCACTTTTGCTCTTGCCTCATCCTGGTTCTACTCCCTTCTCCTATTATTCCCTGTATAACACACGTTTCTTGCTGGAGGAAGCTCACTGATCATCCCCATATGTTACTTTTCTGCTAAACATTCCTTGCAGTCTTGATTTTCTTCCTCTTGGCTGATGAGAGAGCCTTCTCCAGTCTTTTCTTACTCCTGTAGTTCACCTATCTTTCTGCTGCCGAAAGATATCCCTAGCCCTGTACGGCCTCTTCAGAAGTTTTCCCTGTCACATTTGTTCATAGTGATCCCTTTATTCACTCTGCTCTCGTTACATTCCTCCTTAAAGCAACTTACCACAGCAGATGACTGGCTCTAGACTAATATATGAATTATGGACTGTTAGGAACAGAGAATACCCAGAATTGCATGTGATAAGAAAAAGGAAGAATAATTAGGGGTTTGAGGGTAAGCTGTGAGAAGGGAGGACTGAGTTGGTGAATTTGCAGTTGGACAGTGGAGTTGTGATTCTCCTTCTCTGTAGTCCCAGAAGTAAATTATCCCACAAGTTGGAAAAGTGAAATTGGTGACTACAAGCACAATGTAATTTGCCTCAGTTTACTAGACTTGAAGCTCTGAATGAGCTGAAGTTTGTACTTAGCCCTCTGCTTCTTTAAGAAGGTTAGCTGTAGCTTCCACTGCAACATAGCAATAAAAATGTGAGGATATGTATTTTATATTTTTCACTGTGGTAATCAATCAAACAAACAAAAAAAAAAGATATGAGTATAACTTTTGAGTGGATCCCCAGCCCCTTGTAACATGACGAAGTGGTGTAAGAAACTTAGTACCGAGATATTTGAGTAAAGAAGCTATATAATGCAATGAAACACCATTTGTTTCTTTTTCCTAGCATGAATTGTTTTTGTAATTCTCTTGATTTAGGTCTGGAGTCAATCTCGGTCTGAGCTCCCAGGATCTTGTCACCATGGAGACTGAAAGTGAACAGAATTCCAGTTCCACCAGTGGGAGCTCCAGTTCTGGAGGAAGCACCCGCCCTCAGATATCACAAATGTCTCTGTATGAGCGACAGGCTGTACAGGTAAGGCACTGTTATGTTAAGACACTGTTCTGTTTTTTTTTGTCCATGGAAGGTGGCAGTAAGTCCTTCTCCATTGTTCTGAGCTGTCATGTCAAGGTAGGCGCATGTTTAGAAGATGGTCATGTTTTCAGATTTTTGGAATTCTTATTTACTATATGTTAAGTATATATATTATATATACTTATATATATATATACTTATGTAAGTATATATACACTATATAGTTAATTCTGTATAGCCTGATGTTTTGCTTCAGTTTTATAGGTCACTCCTCCAGTGTCCAGCCTATTAAATTTATTAGTCCTGTGATCCAATAGGTTGATGTTAGCCTGCTGTCCTATGTCAAGCTTTTCAGTTTATCATCTCAGTTCCTCTGGAACATCTGCACTATGCAGGAATACTGGTCTGTCTGTCCACTCAATGATGCACATCTCCACATTACAAGAGTTTTTTAGAGTCTTACAAGTGTTCTTCATGCTACGCCTGAATACACCTGTGATTCAGTCTGTTACTGAAATTGTACTACGTATTTTGATGTTCTAATCTGATGGCTTTGCCTTTTTTCATGGGAATGAGGGATGTCTCCTGGCTGTTATTTAGATCATGATTTCTCTCTTTAATTGTTGTTCCAGGGCCACAGTGTGTTTTGACAGTTGGGTTTTCTTCTTTCTCCAGGCCCTTCAGGCACTCCAGAGACAACCTAATGCAGCCCAATACTTCCATCAGTTTATGCTTCAGCAGCAGCTTAATAGTGCCCAGCTCCACAGCTTGGCTGCTGTCCAGCAGGTGAGTTGCCAAGGGGCATAAGGAAAGGCTTTCTTCTCTGAGGGAGAGTCACTTTTTATGCAGCAACTTGTATGATGAGGTGCTTGTTCATGATTAGACAACTAGTCACTAAACATGTATTTAAAGGTAACGTAAAAAACTAAAGAAACAGGAAGCTAGATGGACATAACCCTCTGACTTCCAGTTACAGAGCAGAACAAGGTAGAATCTGGGATCCCTGTAAGGGAAAATGGCAATATTTGCAAACATATGATTAACCCTTGCACCTCCTTTAAATATAAAATGGATCATTACGTCAGTAGTGGATACAGTAGCATTTTAAAACTGTTTTATAAAATGAAATGGATCATAGACTGTTGTTTATCTGAGAATGTCTGTGGTCTTATGTATGTGAAATTTCACATGGTGTCCTCTGAGTTTTCTATGTCTTTACAGTTAGTATTCCTTGTTTTCCTTATCAGTTACTAGCAAGATGGTCTGGGGAAGGTAATATCCAGCAAGGAGGGTGTTTCTTTAGTTGAGATCTGTTTGTATAAATCAAAATAATGTATAAAGCCTAGTTGTCTGGCCTTTTTTTTTTTTCCTTTAGCAACTTTGTTCATCATTTTGTCATCAGACTTTTATTCTCAGTTGAGATAAATTTTATGTATGATGTTCCAATAGTATTCTCTCTGTGTAACGTCTTCATCAGTAGTCGAAATACTTTGATGTCAGTTCAAGGATCACTGAATGGTTGAGGTTGCAATAGATTTCTGGTGATCATCTAGTCCAACCCCCCTGCTCTATCAGGGACACCAAGAGCACGTGACACAGGGTGGCATCCAGGTGGGTTTGGAAGATCTCACAAGGATGGGGACTCCCCAGTTTCCCTGGGCAGCCTGTTGCAGTGCTCAGTCACTCTTACAGTAAAGACTTTTTTCTCATGTTCCAATGGAACTGCCTTTGTTTCAATTTGTGCTCATTGCCTCTTGTCCTGTTGCTGGGTGCTACTGAAGAGTCTGGCCACATCCCCTTTACATCCGCCTTTCAGATGCTTACATGCATTGATAAGATCTCCCTTAAGTCTGGTCTTCTACAGGCTGAACAGTCCCAGCTCTCTCAGCCTTTCTTCATATGAGAGATACTTCAGTCCATTAAGTCATCTTAGCAGTGCTCTGCAGAACTCATTCCAGTAGCTCCATGTCTCTCTTGTATTGGGGTGCCTGGAACTGGACACAGTACTCCAGATGAGGCCTCCCCAGGGCTGAGTAGAGGAGAAAGATTACCTCTCTCAAAGATGGTTCTCATGGTGTTAATGTTGTAGGGATGGTGTGTGTTGGAGCAGCAGGATGAGGGTTGTAATTTGCAGCAGGACAAGATGAGACAGTGGCAGAATATATACATACCCCTGAGTGGAGGACTGTAGGTCACACACTATAAGTGTTTCTTGTCCAATGCCTTGAGTGATGTACAGAACTGGCTGGAGAGGAGGAGGTGCCCTACTGACTTGTTACACTTGTTTTGTAGGGCATGGCAGAGATCTATAATTGTTTTATTGCGTTCCAGTTGTCAGGAATGTCAAAAGATGGTGATGCTGGGATGAGGTGTTCTAGCCAAGCCAAACATTTGGATTGAATTTAAAGCTTTTTTTCCAGGTGCTCATTTCTCTGTTGATCTCTCTTGCAGGCTACAATTGCAGCCAGTAGACAGGCCAGCTCCCCCAACACCAGCACCCCACAACAGACCACCACTACCCAGGCCTCTGTAAGTAATTGCTTCCCCACGCATGCCCTTTGCTTTTTCTCATCTTTGTCTTTTAGGAGGGAAATCTGCCAGGAAAATACAGCTGCTAAGGATGATGGGAATCCACAAGATACAGTCAGTTCTGAGGTTTTAGGGTGCTCTCATCATTGGTGGGGATTGAGGAGCCAACAGAAGGTTTCTGAGTGGGAGAGGTCTCTTTAGCTGAAAAGGCAGAAACTGATCTGTTTTTGCTGAGGCTGTGAGGATACATTATCATGGATTAGGAGTGACTTTCTAAGACGGAGGAGATCAGCTTGAAAGGGATTGTTCTTTTGGGCGGCAGAAGAAAAGTGGCCTGTTGAGTGAGAAGAGGTCTGGGTTTATCTTGAGTATTGGGGAAATTGGATTTATTTAAAGAATAGAAGATTTTGTAAGGTAGGTACTGTTTTTTTTGGTGGTGGTGGTGGTGGTGGTGGTGGTGGGTTTTTTTTTTTTTTCCCTGAGAGTCTGGAGAAATACATTTATTTTGGAGGGTGAGGGGTTGATCTCTGTAAAGTTGCTTTTTAACAGTTATTCTCTGGTTCAGTATACAAATATAAACTAGCCAGAAGTTTAGATTGCATAGCTCCTTAATATGATGGTTTCTTTTTTGTTGTCCCCAGTGCAGGAAAAAGTTGTAAAATAGCTATCTTAGCAGTGTCCCAATGAGATGATTTGTACCTGTTTCTTTGCCCTCATCATTTCCTATGTGATTTAGGGCTTTTCTCTGTTTTAAGATCAACCTAGCCACCACGTCAGCTGCACAGCTGATCAGTCGCTCTCAGAGTGTGAGCTCCCCCAGTGCCACAACGCTGACACAGTCTGTGCTCCTTGGGAACACTACCTCGCCACCTCTCAACCAGTCCCAGGCCCAGATGTATCTCCGGGTAAGAGATGTATGCACAAAGCGTGTCCTATCATGAGCACAATTTCCTGACCACTCTAGTGTTTTGCTGTGCAGGAGTACTAACATGAATTCTTACCTCTGGGCTAACTCCAGCTTTAGGGTTCGTATGGTTATAATTTAAATGCGAATGGGAAATCTTATGCCCCTGAAACTAGAGGTCTAACTCTGGGCTCAGCTTTTGAGGGTAGATGAGCTCTATATTGTGTGGTTTAGGGGTGTGCAGGTGAGATCCTTAAGATCATGTTTATCTCTGCTCTGGGTAGATGTTAAAGATCCCATGGCACTTCTCACTAGCGTATAACTGTGAAATATATATTCGAGACCTGAGTATAGCTTACAGAAGTAAATCCGCTCTTCTCATGCAATGCTGGAACAGATATGTCTTGTAAATTACTCCCTTCAACCATTGCTGAGCTTGAACATGTAAGTCAGTATTCAAGCAAGTCTGAGTGCATAGATTCATGTGAACAAATATCTCATCCTTTAAGACAATTTGAGGTGCTTCTACATACAAAACACTGATTTTGTCAGATTTGATCTAGAGTTTGGTTATGTAACAGAAAAAAAATATTTTCCACTGCTCATCCAGCTTTAGATGCAGAATGTAATCCCCTTCTTTTCAAACAACCCCTCTTTTGGATGTCTTGTGTCTCTGCTTCTCACTAGTCCTGGGCATATATCTGAAAATTATACTCCAGGCTTCTAGCTAGTCCTGGGCAGTCTGTGGGAGTCAGCCCAGGCTCACATTTGGCTCACAGACAATCACTCATTTTCATAAGGATTTTTTTTTCCATTTTCCTGCTCCTGCAGGTTGTTCTGAGGTTTACAGTGGAAGGAGGGTTGGGTGGTTTGCGCTGTGTGACACTGCAGCCCAGCGTTGCTTTGTAATCTGTTTGCTTGTGGTTCGCTGTCTGTCTTTTTCTCCTCTTCTCCATTCCTTTCATGCCACATTACCTGACCCTTCCCCAACAGCCGCAGCTGGGGAACCTGTTGCAGGTAAACCGGACCTTGGGCCGCAATGTGCCTCTTGCCTCCCAACTCATCCTGATGCCTAATGGGGCCGTGGCTGCTGTCCAGCAGGAAGTTCCACCCACCCAGTCTTCTGGGGTCCATGCAGACACAGACCAGGTCAGTGATACCCCTCCCAGAGTTCTCCCCTTTCTCTTGCACTCAGTCACCCCACAGTGATCTCTGTCTCCAGTCCTCCTTGTGTAGGGGATTAGATCTATTTTATCCCCATCCTGCTGCATGCAGAAAGGTCTGTTCTCTCTTACCACTATGTTTCTGTGTTTGCCTTTTAACTTCAAAGACAGGATTAATTTCTACTTAAATCCCTTGGGTGAACTACAAGCTGGATCAATCCTGGCCTCACAATTTCTTGGTTGTCCTTTTGTGGAAAGGGTTGTGGGTTCTGTGTCAAGTTTGCAGTGGGGCAGGTGCTCTGCAATGAAGAGTCTGGGCTAGTGGTGGTATTCATTGACCCATTTAGTTTGCAGTTGTAAAGATGTCAAAGACTGAATGAATCACAAGATCCTAGCTCCTGCATTCATCTGTAAATATTACTCTGCTGGTGTTGCAGTTGCTTCCTATTTGTCTTGTTGGGAGCACTTTCTTTTCTTCAAAGTCAGCTGCAACTTGAAGATAACACTGCATTTGGAAGGGGAGTAAATGCAGAGGATGGCAGCACCAAAATGCAGGGAGAAACTGGAGAAATAAGGCCTGTGTGCCATGAGAAGAGATGAGGGCCTCTTAAATGGAAAGACCTGCACAGAGAGGTGGCAGATGGCACAAATTAAAAAGGAATTGCTGATCTTAAACAGGAGTCTCTTTGCTTTCTGAGCCATGCTCAAGTGGATCCTTCCAATGCAGGAGCAAGGTGGGCAGGTCTGACGGCTATCCCATGCCTTTTAGTTTCTGATATTGGAATCTACTGTATGGAAAGAATGGTATTATCCTCAAGTCCTGTTTCGAAAGTGCCATGAGATCTTTAACTTCCATCAGAGATGAGCAGTAGGAAGTTGAAGTTAATAAGACTGCTGGGGAGGGCTGCACCTGAGCTTTGCCCTGCAATGTTAGCCACCTTCCAGTGTGAGGCTTTAAGTGTCAGCTTAGGCTGCATCTCAGTAGTTGGTGCTGCATTTGTGTTCTCTGCTTCTGTTAAACTCCCAGGAGGTAACACACATAACACAAATGGACTGTTTTGTATGTGTGTTTCTAGGTGCAGAACTTGGCTGTGAGGAGCCAGCAGACATCAGCCACTAATGCCCAGCTCCAAGGTTCTGCTCAGAAGGCAGCTGTGCTAGGAAACTCCCAGCCTTCTGGCCTACCACAAGCCACAAATACAGGCCAGACATTGGCAGTGGCTCAGGCTTCCTCTGGCAACACAGGCCAGTCCCTCAACTTGAGCCAGGGGGCCGCAGGCAGCAATGGTATCTCAGGGGGTGTGGTGGCAAGCAGTGGGAGCCAGACCTCAACAGGACTGAGCCAGCCATCCTCAGCAGGCCCTCCTGGCAGTTGCCAAAGGAAAGGCACAGGGGTGGTTCAGCCATTGCCAATAGCAGTTGCCCAGGCAGTGACTGTCAGTCAGGGAAGCCAAACAGAAACAGAGAATGCAGCCACGAAGAAGTGTGAAACAGACAGTGGTGGACAGCAAACAGTGGGCATGAACCTGACCAGGACAGCTACGCCAGCACCCAGCCAGACGTTGATCAGCTCAGGTAAGTGGGGACCTGCTCCTCCTCTTTGAGCCCATTGGGCCTTCACAAGAAAGTCTCCTTTGAGAAGTTTTCCAACATGTTTCCAATCCTCAGTCTTTCAGGATGCTATTCTGTAGGAATTACGCCTCTGTGTGAATGAGAGTATTTGATCTTGGCCTATTCAGTCCCCAGTCTCCTATGCTAATAAGCTGTCAGTCATTGTGAGGCTTAACAATTCAAAACAGTGCTGGGGGGTTAAAAAGTTCATTTTCCATCCCTGCTTCTTTTTGTTTCCAGCTGCCCTGCTGCTAATTTTTTGTACTGCCCTCTTTTCCCATCCCATGTTTGTAGCCACCTATACACAGATCCAGCCCCACTCGCTGATACAGCAGCAGCAGCAGATCCACCTGCAGAAACAAGTAGTGATCCAGCAACAGATTGCCATTCATCACCAGCAGCAGTTCCAACACCGCCAGTCCCAGCTCCTCCACACAGCCACCCATCTCCAGCTGGCTCAGCAGCAGCAACAGCAGCAAGCACCATCTCTAACTCAACAGCAGCAGCAAGCTCAACCCCCGCAGCAACAAGCTTCATCTCAAAACCAGCAGCAAGCTCAGACCCTTGTGGTGCAACCTATGTTGCAGTCCCAGCCACAGCCTGTTCAGCTTCAGCAGGACAGCACTTGCCAGCCAGGCACCAAGTCACCTATTCCAATTCAGTCAAAAGCTCTGGTCACCTCCATCAAACCGCCTCAGCTAGGGCCTGCCAAAATGTCAGCAGCACTGCAGCCTCCACCACATATCCCAGTGCAGGTGGTGGGTACACGGCAGCAGGGCTCAGGACAAGCTCAGGCACTGGGTTTGACTCAGATTGCTGCAGCAGTGCCTGCCTCCCGGGGTATGCCAGCTGTGGTCCAGCCTGTTTCCCAAGCCCATGTTTCTTCCCCATCATCTGCTCCAGCATCTTTGCAGGAAGCTCCTCCTCTCACCACAGGGATAAATTTGGCACAAGTTCAAGGTACAGCCCACATGGTGAAGAGCACAGCCTCCTCTCCAGTTGTGGCTCAGATGCCAGCAGCATTCTACATGCAGTCTGTCCAGTTGCCAGTAAGTGACATCACTGAGAAGGAGGATAGCATATGGAGTCTATTTGTTCGTTCCTAGGACACCAATTTTAGTCCAGCCCTGGATCAGTGAAGTGGGATGTGCAGAAACATTTGAGGAAAGGAATATGTAGTTTTTCCTTTCAGATGCACTCCTAGGGACTGCAAGTAATTCTCTTTCACATGATCATTCAGAGGTTTGCATGAGATTTGTTTGTGAAACTCAGCCCTGCTTCAAATGGGAGTATATGTCCGCAACATGTATTATCACAATTAACAATAATTGGCATCTTTGTCTCTCTTAGGAGAGAGACCAAGGCTGAGTGGGCCATGAAAACTGAACTCCCCTCCTCCAAGTAGGTATGGATACCACCAGTGCAGAGATCCCTTGGTGTGTGGTAGGCTTCTAAGGTTTCTCTAGTAACAGGTTATGAAGAGGAAAATGAATATGGCTCATGCTGCTCAAGTTTCTTTCATGCTGCTCTGCACTGCCCATCTAGAGCCTACCTAACCCCCATGATAACACTTTGCTAGCCCAGGTATCCTTAGCAGGCTCCTCAGGCTGCTCATTTTCATGAGACTTCACTTGTTTTGTCAGTGAAGGGCAGAATGCACTAATTTGTTTCTAAACTCTGGCTCCTCCTTCAGGCAAATCCTGTGATAGCTCCCTGAGAACTAGAGGACAACTCGATCTCTTGTCCAACATATTACCTTTACTGTTACAATTCTTTCTCTGTAGAAATGGTGATCTAGCTGAAGGCTTATTTGGAAACTGGTGGGTAACTGCCAATCCACTTCCTTCTTGCTGGAGACTGAGAGAGTGCTATTATCTTGACATTATATCAGTGTATCAAGATGAATTGGGACATTATATCCTAATCATAGTGCTGTGCTCGTGAGTGTCCTAAGTTTTGCTCCTCGCTAAGCAAATGTTCTTAGAGGAATGTACTGATGAGGGAGCTTGAGATGTCAGGGGAAGGAACTAGGCAGAAGAGGAAGGAAGATGGAGCAGGGTATATCCTGTTGCCTTCAGTCTGTGGTGATCTGTGATTTGGGGGGTCCTCTTCTTACATGTTCCTCTTTCTTCATACAGGGCAAGTCTCAGGCCTTAGCTGTGAAGCGCAAGGCAGAGTCAGAGGAGGAGAAGGAAGAATCACCCAGTGTAAATGCAGTTCTGCCTGCTAGGTCCTCTCCTGTGACAGACAGCCCCAAAAACATGGATGAAAAGAGTGGCCTTGGAGGTGAGGTGCAAATGAAAGCTATGTTTTGGTTTGGTTAATGATCTGATCTCTTATTGCAAACAGAATAGTAGGAGCAGAGATAGCAAAGTTTACAGTGACTCCTGGGGTTTTAATATTCCAGATAAATCTGATTCTGCTGCCAGTGCAACCCCAAATACCACCTCAAGTGAAGCAAGATCAGTCACACCCACGTCGGCTCCCACCCCAAACCTGGCAATGGTATCACGTCAGACAGGAGACTCCAAACCCCCACAAGCCATTGTGAAGCCCCAGATCCTCACACACATCATAGAGGGCTTTGTCATCCAGGAAGGAGCAGAGCCTTTTCCAGTAAGTGTCCACTGCTCTAGGGAAGGAGAGGGGGGTGGTCTGCTTTCTTTGGACAGGAGTTTCTTTCCTTGTGCTCCAAGTCTGCTTTTTTCCTCAAAAGACACAGGCAGTGAAAAGAGGAAGAAAAAGGAGGAAGGTTTCATTCATCAAGCAGGCGTTAAGTGCAACTATTAAAGAAAGTGGGTTAGAGGGAAGTGGTGGGATTTTTTTTTCCCCAGTCAGTACTCCTCAGAACAATACTTTGTGCAGGATTTTTTTTTTTTTTTAAAAACCATGGAGGCAAAGATGCACTGCATGTTGAACTAGCAATTAGTGATGTTAAAGCAGGCAAAGGGGAATACAGTCACATGGAACTGCAGGATATTCAAGTATTGCCAAGTCTGTTGGTCAGGGGTGACTAATGACTTTGTTCAGCATCCCCCCTCCTCCGGTAGTGACAGGGATTTTTCTGAGCTCTAACAAGATGCAAGTGGTACCTACCTTGCACACAGTGGCATGCACACAGATTCCTTTACTGATGGCCAGAACTCTTTATCTTCCGGTCCAGGTTGGTTGTTCTCAGCTACTGAAAGAATCTGAGAAACCACTGCAGGGAGGAGCTCCCTCTGGACAGAGTGAAAACCTGTCCAGCAATTCTCCAGGAGGGGACAGTGCTTCTATGGGTAAGTTTCAGCACCAAGTGTTTTGATGTTGTTTTTGCTTGCTTGTTTGTTTTCTGATACTTCCTTATCTACTTCATACATCATTAATTTGTGTTCCTTTTTATCCTTTTGCTAACTATACAGACTACAGACATAAGATCTCTTCTTCTTGAGGTGCTATAATACCTTTTTTTCCTATATATGATCTAATATACCCTATGTCAATAACAAGCAGAAAATTTTGAAATGTTCCTGTCTCTAATAACTTCACGAAGGCTATGAAAGATGTGTGAACACAGCTGAGGGTGCAGTGATGATCTCCTACCTTTGTAGGATATGAGGGATATGGTAGTTCTTACTTGTTCAGCAAAAGGTTAAAGAAAAGAGAAAGGGTACTCTGCAGCACTGTAGGACCCTAATGGAGGGTTTTGGCCTCCCCTCTTCCAGATTCTTCCTCAAACTAGCTTCATAGTATATTGAATAGAAAATATGGTTTGGAGTCAGTCTGTTCTGTGGAACAGTAGGGGACTGATCATGTGTGGTTTGTTTCAGTTCAAACCATCAAGTGGTGTGCATCTCTCTGTCTCAATAGAACTTGATAAGAAGGCGAGCTTGCTGAAGTGTGAATACTGTGGAAAGTATGCCCCAGCCACCCAGTTCCGTGGATCCAAGAGGTTTTGTTCCATGACCTGTGCTAAAAGGTAATTAGCAAGACATCATCTTTCTTTTGTCTGATTATGCTTTATCTAGAACTGGGCATGTGCCTCGAGGTCTGACCCACCTCCATGGAATACACTGACTATAGAGATCAGGAGGTTGGACCTCCTAATGGTTTGTGAATGCTTTTAGATGTGAATGAGGTATATGTGATGTGAAGTGTAAACAGGATTCCTGACTTGTTCAGGAAATAAGATAAGAAAGGGAAACTCCTTATTGGATGCACATCTGACTACAGAGTGGTTCTTCAGAGAAATTGGACTCGTCATTGCCATCTCCTGTTGATAGTGGAGGGCATGTTATGGTTTGTCTTTTCCAGTAGGAGAGTGATTTAATCAATCCTTCAGATATTAGATCAAAATTCTGATGTCCAAATATTGCTTGTGTCAGAAATCTGGACTGGTAACGTACAAGGGGAATTCTTAGGAGGAGGAACAGAACCTGATGATAAAGAGGAGGTATATCCTCATTGAGAGGAAGGAGAAGTTGCTCTTTAAATAGTTTCTGTTTCCTAACTGCTGCTCTGGTTCTACTTATTTGAGGTACAATGTCAGCTGCAGCCACCAGTTTCGGCTGAGAAAGAAGATGAAGGAGTTCCAGGAAGTTAACTATGCTCGTGTGCGGCGACGAGGACCACGGCGCAGCAGCTCTGAAATTGCTCGAGCAAAGATCCAGGGCAAGCGCCACAGGGTAAGGACGCAGTCCTACCTGCCTCTGATGGGGCAGATCTCACCGTGAGAGTGGTCACTGCTGGCTGTGCAGGAAATGTTTCCTACAATGAAACTGTATCTGTGCTGTAGCTGTGTTAGCTGCTGGATAATCCTGCTTGCTTTGCTTTGAGGCAAGGACTGGGCTTCTGGACACTTACAAGTGCTTAGGCCAGACTTTCACAAGACGTTGGTTCAGGGTTAACACACTCTGTTTCTGTATTGCTCCTGTTTTAGTGTCATTGATGTCAAGTGTGTTTTTTCTTGTTGTAAATGCATTCATAGCTGAGGTGAAATGCATGGCCCATCTGTAGGCATACAGCATGTGCAGAGTGCACCTTGACACAGTTATTACACAAGACACAAGGAACTGTTCCAATTGTGCATCAGCTGCAAATAGTGGATTTGCACTCATACTTGTTTGTTCTCTGTTAATTCCAGCATGAATTATAGAGCGCTCAGTGAGTGAGACCAGCTGAAAACCTTGATAGAAAACAACCCGCTTTCCTGTCTGGTTAGCTTACTTCCAGCTTAATGAATTAAATCAGGTCATAGAAGGGCTTAATGAGTTCCAGAACTGGCATGAAGAAGGTGAATGGACTGGGGGAGGGTGAAAAGAAAGCAAAGAGGAACAGAAGAAAGGGCAAAGCCTGCTGCTTCTGGCATCAGTGAGCTCTTGTCAGCTCTGACTGGATCAGCAGCCACAGACAGGGACTGTCGGGACAACTTCTGCTGTTCCCAGTGTCTTGTTTTGCCTTGTTTTGCTGCTTTGTGATTTTCTTATACACACTTTTGCTTTTCTTTCTTCCCTGTGGGCTTGTAGGGCCAAGAAGATTCCAGTCGAGGCTCTGATAACTCCAGTTATGACGAGGCTTTGTCCCCTACATCCCCAGGGCCCCTCTCAGTGAGAGCCAGTCATGGAGAGAGGGACCTGTCAAATTCCAGTATGGCCCCACCTACCCCAGATCTACATGGTATCAACCCAGTCTTCCTATCCAGTAATCCAAGTCGTTGGAGTGTAGAGGAGGTGTCTGAGTTCATTGCATCCCTGCAAGGTAAAGTTAAACTTCCAGCATGGGAAAAAGTGTTGGCTGTCTTTCTGGCAGTGAGAGTCGACTGTTGTTGGTTGCCCCTCTAGGTCCTCAAGCAGCCTGTGGCACCAGAGCTTGTTGGGAGAAGGGGGACTGGTTAGATTCCTAGCTTGCTTTCTCTACTGGCTGCCTGTTCCAAGAGTGGGAATGTAGAGAGTGCCTGGAGCACATATTTCTCAGTGCTGTTTTCTTGGCTTCACAGGCTGCCAGGAGATTGCTGAGGAGTTTCGGTCACAGGAAATTGATGGCCAGGCGCTGCTGCTCCTCAAGGAGGAACACCTCATGAGTGCCATGAACATCAAGCTGGGACCAGCTCTCAAGATTTGTGCCAAGATCAATATCCTCAAGGAGACCTAACAGCTCTGAAGCCTTTTTTCTCTGACCACAGTGCAGCTCAGCTTTGGAATGTCCTGCTCGGGTGGTGAAAGAAGGGGATCATACCACGTGATATTGCAAACAAAAGATGAGAAGGAAATTAACTGAGTTGAACTGCTATGCACAAGCCTGTGTCTTGGCCCCTTTATGGTGCTACAACGGGGAGAAAAGCTCCTACCTAGGCCTTGAAACTTTTTTTTCCTTCCTGATGGTTTTGAATATGCTTCTGCCATATACCATGTGAAAAATGGGAAAGGGACCTCTTTCTCTCCTAACAGACTCCTGACAGGGAACTCCCCTGTCCCTTTTGCTGCACCAGGGCTGTTAGATCCTATGTAGCTGTTTTTGAATCTTGCTGTGCTGGAACTTGAGGCATAAAGAAAGAAACCTGCCCAGCACTAATATTGTGAGCAGCTGTTCTTGGAACACTTAGAAAGAGGAAAAAGTAAATTCCATGTGACAAAAGGAAACAAGTGAGAGTTACCACCAAGGGGGCTGCCCTTTTTCCCTTGTTCTAAAAATACCCTAGCCTATTCATAAACTGGGTTTAATAGACATTCCATCCAGCAAGCATATCTAACCTAAAGGCCCGTGGCAATAAGAGCTGCCTTAGCCCGCACTTTGCTGTACAGCAGGAGCTGGTAATGCTAAGTGTTGTGGCAGCTGTACACCTTGTGTGTTACCCCTTAAGCCAGTCAGAGGAAGATTGATACCAAGTTCAAGGTCCTGGAGAAGAAAAGGGCAGGGTTGGAAGGTACTTTACTTTAGGAGACTCTGTGGCATGAGGTTTGTTCTGCCATAATAATTTACAGATCCAAAGCAGTCTTCAGAAGTGCTAAGGCTCTTCATAAAATGGCTTGGGGGATGTTTGTTAGTTTTTTTTTTGTTGTTGTTTTTGTTTTAAATGTATGACCTCTTATCTTTTTTTGTGTGTGTGTGTGTGTCTTCATTACCCCTAGGAGAGGGCACAGGGCAAGGATTAAGCTAAGGTGGCAGGAGGGTAGCCTGCCAGCTTTTTTGAGGGTGGTTTGTGTCATTGTTAAACAGAAGAAGAAAAAAATACTTAACCCTGCCTCCCACACCCTCCACACCCCCACTCCTCCCCTGCACTCTCATACTTTAAGATAGTTAGATGAACCCTCCCTACCCCTGCCCCAATTTTTTTGTTTTTAAAGGACCAATATATTCAGAAGTTTTCTGGCCAGCTTGCTAGAGGAGATGAGCCTGGGCAGAGTTCTCCCATAAGCAACTCTGCCTTTAAAAATAAAGAAAAACACAAGCTGAGGAAATTATACAAAGCACTGAAGAAGTAAGCACCCTGAAAGCAAGACCTCTGCTAAACCAGCTCTGCTGTTTTTATAAGTTTCAGATATTTTTTCCAGCAAAACCTACATCTCTGTATGAAAAGTGCCTACAGGTGGAAAGGTTAAGATCAAAGCAGGAGGCCTAATATGGGTATGCAAAGAGTACAGGTCTTCAGAAGGGAATGTATTTACCCACCTCTTTGAAGATACAAGTGAGAGGAAACACAGTGTTTAGGATATGGCTATAGAGTGTGAATGCAATTTCTAGTCTTAATTCAGGTACTAAGGACATAATGGGTACTCTGATCATAGTACCAGATCCATGACAAGTTAGGGAAGAAAAGTTAGCATCTTTACTGCTGCCTTTAGACAATTTTAGCCTTAGAACAGTAACCTGGGGCAGAGTAGAAAGAGCCTATCAGTTACTAGCACCATCCAAGGAATGGGTTTATTTCACCCAAAGGGAAATATTTTACCTCTTACCTGAAGTTCATTGTATATGTTCAAGCTTCTTAATGAAAAATAAAGAAAAGGCTTCACAGGTCTAGCTATTTTTAACCACCCAAACTGAGCATTAGACTGTTGATTGTATCATCTTCCTAGAATTAAAACCTTCATCAAGAAGTCACTTTATTGCAGAAAAATATAGGACATTGGAGATTTCCTGATCCATAAGTAGCAGAGCTTTTACATTTTAGTCCAGGATTAAGCCTTGAGAACAGACTTGATACAGGTAGAAGCCATGACCCTGTACTCACAAGGGGCTATCCCTTCCTGCCAACAGTGATTCAGGCACAGGACACTATATGAGGGCCCCTCCACTTGTGACAAAGTTGTCCTGGTGCCAAAGAAAGATGCTGTCTTACCAACACAACATTTCAGTTTTGATTATTTTATTTTTTCGAAGTCATGTTTTGTACGAAAAAAAAAAAAAAACACACCCATATTATCTTAAACATCACCATGAAAAACAGGAACCGACTTGGTGACTTCCTATTTTTTCCATGTTATGAGAAAGACTGAGACCATAACAAAAGTCAAGGAAAGCAGGAACTGTTTACCTATGCAATCCAGCAAGAGGACAGGGCCCCTTGCTTCTCAGCATCCCTGTTCATACTGCATCTGCAGTATAAAAACACACAAACTTTTCTGTTCCCTGTTAGCAGCAGTAGCTTCCTCACAGTCTCTACTCTCAAGACTGAAGATGGGTCTTTGTCTTCAGAATGTGACTTACAGAGCCTACATCCCTCACATAAAAATCAATCAGAAAGGAAGGTGCCAAGCTGAGGTTTGGACTAGATGATACTAAGAGGTCCCTTCCAGCCTCAACCATTCAGTGACACTGTAAAATATCTGAAGGCTCCAAATAAGTCTTATAACTCTGCAGGAGCTACCTTGGCCCCAGGGCCATCTCTCCCACCTAGTAGCAGTGTGCAAATACCACCTGCACTGGGAAAGCATCATAAGACTGACCTGAATCACACTTGAGGGGACAGTGGCTTAACCAAATGACTGTAAGCTCAAGAGTATGCAGTTTTGAATCTGCTAGCACACTTATCCCTTGGCTTCTATGTTTATAAAAGGGAAGAAAAANAAAAAAAAAAAAAAAAAAAAGCTTCACAGAAAAGTCCTCTACCAGACAGTGAAAATTCAGAAAGCATACAATCAGCAGCTCAGTTACTGTCAAAATTCTGAGCAGTTAACCTGAATTGCAGCTACCTCCAACTTCCTCATTTTGTCCTGATTTCAGTTTCCCCTCAACAAGAAAGTCTCCTTTACTTAGCAGCACATCATTTCCTTTGGCTTCCCAGTGACTGAGAAGATAAAGATGTAATTTGGACTGAAGGAGGAGGTCACAAAACAGTATTCCGTAATTTTCAAGCATTGTCCCTTTCCAGTGGAAGAATGCCAGTGGATAACCTACGGCTCTGCATCTCAAGAAAACTGGTATGTACTTTTCAACACATTACCATTAGGAAAAGGAAAGACTTCAGAAGTGCTAATGCCTCTTCCATTCAGAGTTTGGCATAAATGACCTTGTGCACATTATGCTGGCTTGTGTAACAGCGCAGAAGCTAGAAAAGCTGGAAAAAAATATTTGAAGTATAAAACCAGTGTCTTTTCAGATCTGATTAGCCTTAGAGGAGAGACAAAAGCTCAGCTGTTTTAACTCACTGTCTTCTTTTATACCCGTTCTTTGAACCCATCTATGCCCTTCCCAATATCGCATCTTTCAGCCTCACTCAGTATTGAATGTTGAATATTCATTTTTGGTGTTGCCTATTGCACTCTCAACACATTGCTCTCCCCCTAGCTCTACTGCATTCCTTGAAAGCCTAAAACACCATTACATCCGTAAGACATGCCTTCAGGAACCGGTGGTGCTCACATCCAGAGGCTTTCATGATGCCAGAAAAAGCAAAAGGAAAAAGTTTATGAAGATCAGAAGCAAGAGAACCGTCTGGGAGGCACCTGGCTAAACAAGCACCAGGATGGAGCGGGGTAGAGGGAAAAGAAAAAAAAAAAAAAAAGAAAAAGAAAGTGTTGCAAGCCCATCACATTGGCAGCAAGTGGTCATCCCGTTCTTCTGATTCCTCACCCAGCTGGTCATCACCCACACCACGGTACGCAGCTGGTGCATTTCGAGGCTTAGATCGACAGACAAAGTCGCAGCCATCCTACAAATAAAGGTTATTACAGCACTGGAACCAGACTAGGAGCAATTAAGTTAGCATCAAAGCAAAGGAGCTTCTATCACTTCTTCTGTTAAGGGATAGTGTCTGTCCTCAAACTATCTGGGACAGATAGCAAGAGCTTGTCTTGGGAAGGGGAGCATGCATACAGAGATATACCCAGTCTTGAAGGCTTGTCAACCCTGGGGGTAAAGCATGGTGCTGATTAGCAGTATGCAACAACACAACACTGAGACAAGCATAAAGGACCAAACAACAGAGCCTAAGGTGAGCAAGGAAGGATTTCAATGAACCAGACATAAATACTTCTGTCCCCACCTTGCCCTTCCTACCCGAGAAGTGTTAGCCATGAATGAGCATGTGCTGTAGTTGGGCAATCACAGGGTATCAGCACCACTCTAACACTTAGCAAGCAAGCACTACAGAGTAAGACACACACCCTCATCTGCCTCAGGTTACTCTGCAGCTGGTCTACCCAGCCAGAGACCATGAAGATGAGGCAAGTCCCAGATGCCCTTTCTCATACACTAATATATGGACCACACTGGGGATATACAAAGATTTGTCACTTACCGCCACCAAATTGCCCAGATCTTGCCAAAAGGCGAAGTGAGGAAACTGCTCCATGCCCTTAGCTCCTACCACTAGGCGCTGGTACAGGAATCCACCAACGATGTAGACTGCAATCAGTGACACAAGTCTAGAAGAACGAGATAAAACCAAAACAAAAAATACCACACACAAAACACTTAGGTCAGAGTTGAGGAAACTGCACACAACCTCTCCATAGCCAGCTGCCTGCCTTAAACAGGTACTGGAGTAAGTAACTGAGCACTATTTTAGAAAAGAGCAATAAACAGAAAACCAGGCCAGGCCTCAAAATACTTATTTGCAGGTAGAAAACTTTCAACAGTATCACATGAAATAGTGCCTTTATGCACAAGCACAGAAAACAGAGTAAAGACTCTTAGCCTGAATTCCCAGCTCTAGCAAAGAGCTGTGGTACAATTTTAGGTCATACCTTCCATGTTACAGTATGCTTCTCTGTAAACCACGAAGGAGAATGTCTATAGGGTGCATTGTAGCCCTATGCATCATGCTTTAAGCCAAAACTTCCATCCAGAGGCTCAGAGATATGGCTGTCTGCAGCCACTGTTAAATGCTACTATATTAAAATTATCTGGTCTATAACATTTCTAAACATGTTTCTATGTTTCTAAATAGCATTGGAAATTATGACCTAGGAATGAACAGCCCCTCCAATAACTCACGTTATTAACAGAATGGAGCCAACGCTCAGGTGGGAATCCTCAGCTGGGCAGGCCACACTGCTGTCCATTTCAAAGAGGTAGAAACACTCTTGCTCCTTTTCTCGCTCTTCTGAAACTATGCTGAACGAACTCTGTTTTGGAAAAAGTCATGTCAAAATCTGCCCAGGCATGCTGGACTTTACAAGAAGGCAGTTTACCACTGTTGGTGCAGCTATACAGTGGGGACTGGAGGACAGAAGAAAACCTCACTGCCTCCTCAAAGCCCTTTCACTAATAACCAACCGTTAGACAAACTCTCCTGCCTCATGCATCACTCACCGCTGTAAACCCCCGCTTGCAAGAAATCATTATCACTGCTCTTCTCTTCTCACCACTGCAGTGTCTGCCATATGAGTCACCCCCTTTATAAATTAGCATGATCCAATCACCTGCCAAGCAAAAGAACACGAGCTATATAGACACAGACCAGAAGGCAACAGGCAGACATTGAATAAGCAAGTTATTAGGTGGAACCTTACTTCCATTGAAGACCTGGGTTTCATTGATTCTTCCTATCACTGTAGTCTTTCCAGTCTTTCTATCAATTTGTACTAGGCCAGCAAGATCATGCAAGGAGCTATCAATCTCTCTGCACACCCTGAAGTGATAGGTGTAGTTTTCTGTGGTGCCTAGCTCCACAGTTGTGTTAAACCTGCAGCAAAGAGGGCACAGAGCAGATAGCATATTGAATTATAAAGAATAGGTTGAAAGCAAGATACTGGGAGCCAGACAGAGCCCATATCATGGCCTCAAAGTTTTCAGGCTCCCTGATCTAAGACATGCAGTGAGTTGATACAGGTTTGCACTGTACCTCATTTGGCTCAGAGGTTCCAGTTTCTTCAACAGGGCTTTTTCTGTACGAGACTCGCTGTTCTCATCTCCAGTCACATCACAGGTCTTCTCTTTTATCTCCTCAGCCCAGACACTGACAGCAAGGACCATAAGGACTACCAGCAGACCAGAAGTATGCCAGGCTGATGACATCCTGGATATATACTGGCCACGGACTGCAAAAAGGAGAAGTCAAAAGCAAGAAATATCTCAAAGTTCCCATGAGACACAAAACCCCAGGGTGTGACATGGTCAAAAAGATCATGATATAGACGGTCTCTTTGAGCTTCTTTTCTAAGATTTGCCTTGAGACCACAAAGTTTTGCTGCTGAGCTCATTAATTAGCCTTGGTTCAACCAAAGCTGAGTCCAATAGGCTCTAAACACTTTCATAAGTTGGTCATTGTTTAGTACTGCACCCCACCAGGAAGCGCATTAGCAGAAAATGATTTACCAGCCCTCTAATCAATTGTCTCGGCAGCTTTTGTTGGTTAGCTCCCACCAGCATTAACAAGCTTGCAGAGTACAGCAACTATTAACCAGACTCTGCTCAGATTCCTTAATCGTAATAAATGAATGATTGGGACATTATCATTTTAAAAATTCTTCTGAGAATCAGAAAATATTTTGTAGTACAAAGCTGCAACTTCACACAAAAAAAAATCCATTTATGTGGGAGAAGAAAGAAAACAAGGCAGCATTCCTAAGATAAACAGAATAGGCAGTAACACGGATGTGAATGAAACCTGGAAGCTTTGGCTTTAGGCTATGGCTATAACCACACATGAACCATGCAGCGATCATGTTGCCTCCACCATCAGTGCAGTTTCACAACAGATTCTCCTCTGCTTCTCTGACAGAAGTCAGCAGTTTCCAAGGCTGGCGGGAACCAACCAACAGAGCAGCAACTTTGTAGGCATCTAGCCTGGCATCTAGCCGCGGAATAGTTACATTCTATGGAATGTAACTATTATTCCTCATCCCCTCATCATGAGAAGCCACAACTTTTAAAGCCAATATTTTTTAATCACCACGGATGTAAACTTAAGGAGTTTAAATATACTTAACCGGGAACAGCCCTGACTCAGGAACTCATGATTTGCTTCTCACAAGACAGCAAGAGGAAGTCTCCTCATAGGACCAGGGCGGACGGCTCTGGGCCAGATGCTTGCGAACACTTTTGGGCACTGCTGCGGTACAGCACAACGCTGCCGTCCCGCCGCAGGTGCCGCCGCAGGGCGCTCTACCCCGCCGGCTGCGGGTCGCTCGCGCGAGGCCGCCCGCGCGCAGGACAGCGCCAGTGCGAGGACCGAGCAGGGCCCCTCTTGCACCGGGGAGGCCCCGGAAGCCCCCGCCCGAAGTGGCACCGCCCCCGCCCCGCCGCAACGGCCCCAACGGCCGCGCTCGGGGTCCGCCCCGCGCCTCACCTGGTGCCAGGGCAGCCCAGCTCCCTCGCTCTCTCGCTCGCGCGGCCTCGTGCCGGCCGTCCCGGGGCGGCGCAGGG